>MSJE01000317.1:296163-307660 GCA_001931935.1 Aspergillus aff. floccosus IMV 01167
ACCCAGTCCTAGGAGAATGAAGATATGTCTGAACCAGCTGATCTAGAGAATATACAACAACCTTGTCGAGTACGGAAAAAGACCAGGATGCCAGAAGGATTTGAAATTGGAACCCCATGAGTGTATAATAGATCAAAGAAGCACAATACTATTTCCTTTAAAAAAAAGGATTTTTAGCAAGATACTCTATACAGGCTAGATACTAGAAAAATACCAATAAGGCTGCATAAAAAATCACCTGACCAAAAGGTCACAAGGCTTAGCCTGTTTGCTACGTTTACCTAACTATTGGTTAACCAAAACCGCATTGCGGTCTTAAGCAGAAGACCGCAACCAAACCGCGAAAATTTTGCGGTCTTGGGTTAAAGACCAAAACCGCACCGCAAAAATTTGCGGTCTTAATCTAAAGACCAAAACCATTTGGTTTTGGATATGGTTGCGGTTAACCATGGTCTTTGCGGTTAGTGCCGCAGTCTACATATGACCTATGAATACAGAAAGATATAAGAAATATTAAAAGACGGCAAACATTACTAAATTATAGTCTACTCTGTATCTATATATTTTCCCTACACTATCCCACGCGTTAAGTGCCTATTCTACAGTCGGTAGTTGAACACATTAAGAGTGAAGTCGCTGAGCTAAGCAATAAAGTAGCGTAGAGAGCTGAGAGCCGGCTTCGGGGCACGCACGCGGGGTGGCGACAGCATGCGGGAACATCTCGACTAATTGATATATTTTAGTCAAGTTTTTAGACTCATTAGCTGTACAGAGTTATTGAGCTTTTGCGACGCTGAATATTGAAAGAATGAGGACTTGGAGGAGCAGTGCCCTCCAAGATAAGTGTCGGCCAGGTCAGGTGTACTGTGTTAAGAGTTGTACTCAAAGACTTGAATCTCAAGCAGTCAATCTGGGTAACCGGAGGAAGCGGCATCGAATCTGCAATAATATTGAACGAGGGTAGATTCAGGAGCCCAAATGATAGGGCAGGTCAGAAACAAGGGTGATAATTTGTCAGGAGACTCGTGGTCATGGGGATCGGTATCTACTCTACTACACTCCATATTCGTAGCTCCGAGGGCTAGTGAGTAGAGGGCACCGTCAAGAGTACTATACTACCCTTTTATTTATTTAGTTATAGTTTCTTTAAAGCTATATTTAACTGTAAAGTCCGATTTTAATATATTATATTAGGAGTCCGATTCCCTACTATCTCTAAATTCCAGAACTAACTTATTACAGACTTCATTATCTCGCTATATAACTATTACAGATATTTCTCTAGAGACTACTCTGTACAGATCTTCTAAGTTAATAATACAGAGTACTAGTAGCAGATAGTACTATATAATAAGAATTTCAGCCTCCTTAATATCGTCGCCGGATTCTATATCCGACAACTGTGGAGCATCGCGCAAAGACATAACTTAACTGCACGATCATGCGTTTCAGTCTGTATTGTTATGGGACGAACAGAGATGGATCTTCCTATCTAAGCGTGCCGTATGAATAGGCTTCCGCAGAACCCCAAAAACCCTGACCCTAACCAACTGGGGTTGTGCCAACAAGCCCTTGTTGGATTTGGGGTTTGGCGCGGGAAGCTCGCTGATTGGCTGGATTTTTCTAGGGTTGAGTCTTCTTGGATTTAGGGTTGTATGTAGACTGCGGCATATCCTCTCCGTTGGATATCAGGCCACATACTTTATCCGCAATCTGCGGATGATGGATACCACTTCAATACTATATCCCCAATGAGGATATCCATGGACATCCACGAGGATATGAGGATATATTGCGGATATCCGCACTAGCATAACTCTCGCTTAATTATCTACTTGGGCATTGTCATGTGGCTCTTATGCAGCTTATCAATCTATCTTTCAGAACAAAAGATACATATATTCCGGCCGTGACCATACTAACAATATATCCCATCCGTCGATGGAATATTGAGAGAGATCGTAGTATGGAGTAATTTATCGCCTTTGCTATGACTTGTGTCATCCGCCCTGCTTGTGGAAAAAGTATTGGAGGCATTGTGTGAATTTTCGCAGTTCATAGTACTTTACCATGGAAATATATATATTTACGCAATGCAGTGGTACAGGTATTCCAGCTGAACGGGGCATGTATGATCGAACTCACTATTTCTTCGTTCATTCTATCAAATCTAATATCAAATTGTGAGTTAACCTTTAGCTTCTTGTATATCAACCTTATTAGCTATGTCTCGTTATAAACTAGGAAGGAATTCCGCTTAGGAGCTCTGGTTTATGGACGTAGTGATGTCAATTGCCCCAAGAATCAAAATCAGGGGAAGATTTGAGGATATCCATGGATATCCACACGGATATCCTTCATTATCCTCAAACATCCACATTAGTAATTAGTAACAGCCAATCATCGTCATTAAAAGCTAGAGATACGTTGAAAACGCGCCCGCGCGGCGCGAATTGTTTGCTATACACCTGATATCCTTAGCTGGTGCTCTAGGTACGTTCTTTCTCTTTCCTTCTCCCTGAACGTGTTCCTGGACGACCTGTGATCAAGTACAATATGTCTTACTCACAGGCATCCCAGTCCCATTATTCCTATGCTGATTCGGATCTAGATCTGACTTCTGGTCTGCTCCATTCAGACATCTCTAATTTTATTGACGGCCAAACTCCATTGACATCTGAGTTGGAGGTTTCATCACCGACTGCACCCATCTTACTCCCTCGTGTTGGCCCCCCTCTTCAGCGGTACTGGGTCCTCTATTCATCTGAGTCTGGTAGCGAGATGGATGAATCCCGGAAGAGCTTTGTGAGGTGGTGGCTAACGACAGAGTTTGGATCACAGCCTGAGATACAAAACTCCATCCGTTGGGATGGGAAAACGACATCTAACATCTGGAATAACTTCAACCAGGTTGCACATGAAAAGACTGGCAAGCCAAAGGTTATGTGTACAACATGTCTCTGTACCCTTGTGCATCCTCGATATCGCCGTGCTGGGTCATCGCCAATGAGTGCACATATTAAGGCAAGCTCGTGTACTCAGAAGCCTACCCAGAGGATTGATCAGCTTCTAAAGCAGATGGTATGTTATTCGATAATCTCGATCTTTAATATCTCTCGCGCTAATCCGTATACACAATTCTAAAGCCAACTCTCCCACGAAGCCCATCCTTCTCGCAGGAGCGTCTAGTAAAAGCGATGTTAGATTTTATATCTGCCGCTCACCTACCCTTCCGAATAATTGAGCATGCGCAGTTCAAGGACTTAGTGGAGGTCATTCAGCAAGCGCCAAGCAAGATTAATATCCCATCTGCGCGAAGTATGCGGCGTTACCTCGACTCTGCCGTCAAGAGCAACCAGACGGAAATCCTTTCAAGACTCCTAGATGGGAGTCGCCTCTCTCTAGCGCTTGATTGTTGGACATCGCCATTTCAGCAAGCATTTATGGCTACTACAGGTTACTTTCTGGATCAGGATTGGAACTACTGTGAAGTTCTTCTTGGATTTGAGCATCTTAACGGATCACATACTGGTGAGAATCTAAGCAAAAATGTGATCCAGCTGTTGGCAGATCATGGAATCACCCATCGCGTCTTGTCTGTAACCACAGATAATGCAACCAACAACAATACCTTAATGGTAAATGTCCAAGAGGCTGTCCAGTCCCAAAGCCGATCCAATGTTTTAGTCTTCCGAGTTCCATGTATCGCGCACGTAATCCAGTTAAGCTTGAACGAGCTTCTTGGAAAGCTAAAAGCGACGCCGCCCAATGAAGAAATTAAGACAGAGTGGTCTGATGAACGAACCCATTTATTTCAGGCTAGATAATCTAGCTCAACCAGACAAGTCGCGGATACATTAAAAAAGGTAAAGTTCTTACCATCTTAAGTCTTTCAGATCTATTCTGACAAGTCTAAGATCCGGGGCCTTGCGGTCTTTATTAATGCAAGCCCACAGCGCCGGGAGGCTTTCATAACTCTGCAAACGAAGGAGCCTTATTTGATTCCTATTCAGGACGTTCAGACCCGATGGAACTCGACATTCTTAATGCTCAGTCGTGCCAAAAGACTACAACCATTTTATGATCAGTATTGTACAGATCATCAATATCTTCATTTCAAACTTGATCAAGAGGAGTGGCGGCAGATTGAATATCTTCTTCTCCTTACCAAGCCTTTCTTTGACTTCACCACCATGTTGTCAAAGACTAGGGATGTTACAGCACATAACATCTATAGTATTTATAACAAGCTCTTCTCTCACCTTGATGAGGCTGAGAGTAAGTTAAAGAACAAAGGTGTTGTCTGGAAGAAGAGCATGCTCCAGGCACTTCAGACTGCAAGGAGAAAGCTTTCAAAGTATTACACTGCTACGGATCACGAATCATACGGCGATGTTTATGCACTTGCAACTATTCTCTGCCCCTCAAAGAAACTTCGGTACTTTGCATCAACAGACTGGCAGGGTGAAATTGACTACGTGAAACACTATCACGATGTCCTTAAACGAGAGTTTTATCGATACAAAGAGATACTTCATTATAACTCAGATGCGGTGGTTTCGCCAGATATCACTGGAGAGGACCTAGATGATGATGATTGTGATCTCGATGCGGCTTGTGCCTCTCAGAACCAGCTACAAGATGAGCTTGCAAAGCCTGAAGATGATGAAATTGCAAGGTATCTCGCCCGGGGTGTGGAGAGACAGAAGCCCCGGGCATTCTGGAGAGAACATAAGCATGAGTTTCCTATTCTTGCACGGATGGCACGAGATATTCTCTTAATCCCAGCTAGTGGTGCAGGGGTGGAGCGATTGTTTAACTGCGCTCGCGATATCTGCCACTATCGTCGTGGTCAATTGAAGCCAAGTACAATCCGAGGGCTGATGCTTCATCGCTTCGCCGCCAAATTTGAAGTTAAGCGGAGGGAGATTGAGGTTATTATAGAACATCTTCCTGCTGGAGAAGCTGCATTGCTGGACCAAGCTCGGAAACCGATGCCCCAGCTTGAAACACTCAAGCCCATTAGTGACAATGAAGAGGAAGACCAGGAGGCTACTATTGGAGATACACAGCAGACAGAAGACTGCGATGACGATTTGGATTGTAGGAAGACTGACCCAAGCAACCAAACACAGTGTAGACAATCCAGAAAGCGATTACCTGGGGCCTGCAGTGATGACGATAATAACCTTCCCGAAATGCTAATACACGAGGGCACGCAAGGACGGTCGGGGCGGATTCGGAAACAGCCAAGGCTGCCTGATGGATTTCAGATTGATCTGAGGTAGTCTATGTAGGACGAAAATATTGAAACCATATATTGAATTAAAAGCTTCGGTGATTTTTTCATTACCTCGTGATTACCTGCAAAATACAACAGAATCCGCATAAATAATGCACGCTCAAAAAGTCACGAGGCTGGGCATGTTTGGTATGTTTTATATCCACTGGATATCCTCAAGTATCCAGAGGATATTGAGCGACATACTATGTCCGCAGAATTGAGGATTGCGGATATTGGGGGGCATACCATATCCGCACTTTGCGGAGAGGATATGTGGATATCCATGGATATTGAGGATGTTGCCGCAGTCTAGAGCCGTCTTTACTCTCAAGCCGCCTCGGATATGGAGGCCACCTAAAAGGAACCTAGGGTCGCCTGGACCTTATACTGCTTACCCGCCTGCTTGCCTGCTTGTTTAATACAGTGAAAACAGTAAATACAAAAGCCGGGAAGTGATGGGAGATGGTAAGCTCGCGGTAGAAATATAGAATAATATAGGTAGTAAACAGTATAATGCGGTAAGGGAAGTGTTCAGTGCAATACTGCGGGGTTCCAGTAGTATTTAATACCGAGGCGGCCTAACCGGGCTAGCGGCGGGTAAAGTTCGCGATCCTCCCCTCCTGCAAGGCTGGGGTTTGTATGGGAAGTGACGGTCACTTCGCGACTCCTTTAATCAATCTAGGTAGATCGAACCTATTCTCAGAGAAGTTTAGCCGTGCCGAAAATATGTAACCGAAAATAGTAACATCAAAAGCCTTTGATTTTGATCTTTTATCCCGCATCATAGAATCCTCTTGGGGTTATATTAACTATGGAACCGGTAAATGAGACTTCAGATACAGGTAACCGTTATACCAACCGCCTGTGGCCTCCCAGTCGTCCTGGTTCGAGTCGTGATCTTTCTTTTTTTTTTTTTTTTTTTGTAATCTTGTATGTTGTTAACTGAAGTTTCAGTTTTACCATCAATCAAAATACTCGGAAAAAGGCAAACATTTGCCACAGCACACCTTTTAACTCTACGCTCCTCGTTGGACAGCCCAGTAAACATGAAAAATTGTTGATGCGAGCCTCCTAGGATGTTATCGAATTTGACTTCTCCCGGCATGTAAATTCCGAAACGTAGGGTCTATTCTGGTAGTCCTCGCTTCATTGACATCCTTTCATGCATACTTACATAGTTGCCTTTGTACGCACAAATACGGAAATCCAGCCAATGGCAGGCGAGTGAATGCAGCGAGGGCGGGTTCATTCGCTCTTAGAGTATATGCTATTTGAAAACAAGGATTTTAAATTATTTGTCGAGAAGCATGCCTCGTCGTGTGTTGGCAGTCATTAGAGCAGAAGTCTGGTATAGGAATATGACATATCAGGAAATAAAAAATCATGAGTATTACAATTTGGGGTAAAACAGATACAGAAGTGACTGAAAATAAAGTAATTGGTTTAAAAGTGTCGAAGAGTCAGTAAGAAAAGAGCATTTGAAGACTCAGCTAACAAAACATTTGCCCCCTCTTTTTCCTGGCGGGCTTCGCTACCTTCAGCCGAAGGTCCTTTCCCTGTTTTCTTGGGATAGCCTTCTTACGACGCTCCTTTCAGCTGGGGTCACGGCTATGTTGGCAGTATTCAGAAGATTTGATGCCCTCTCAAAATCGGGATTTCTTTGCAGAAATGGTCTCAAGAGTCGTTTTGCTTCGATGGCCGCGAAATGCGGCCGCAGGGTATCGACGGCAAGTGCCTCCGCAATGGTCGTCACGCCATCTTCCAAGTGGTCGCCACCGGTCATCAGCACGAGATGAGTATTAGGGGTATCGAGGACTTTCTTAGCAGCAATGGCATGTTCAGGTGTTTTGGGAGATGTGATTAGCACTTTGGTTTTGCCGGATACAACGACCCGACCGTTACCGACACCCCAGTAGGCGTGGACCACAATCTCGGCAATTCCACTTAATGGAAATAGGGCGCCGTCCGGCCCTCGAAGGAGAGTGATCCATGCAGCTCTGCTTTCGTCTTTGATAAGATTGGCCATCGGACAACTGTCAACACAAAGAACAAGTGGCCTGAAACCCCTCGGTGTCCCTGACTCGCACCGGACTTCACCTCGTAAAAAGCCATATTTGAGACTTAAATCTGACGGAGCCCGGACTGGCTTCTCACTCCTATTGGTGAGCGTGACAAGAACACGGACTGGAGCACCAAGAGGCACTTCAGTCAACAAGGGGTGGACCTTAAGTATCAACTCCGGAACTTCGATCTCGTGATCAAACGTGGTCACTGCTGGGATGATATGACCAGCCGAACCAAAGGGTACGCCTCCAGGTCGAACGAAGACATCAGGATAGTGACGCAAACGCTTGATGTCATCGTCCGCATAGCCCCATTTAATATTGTCTGGAAATTGCCCAGCTTCAGCGATGGCATCGCTGGTGTTCATGAAACCGAGGTCTATCGTATTATGGAGAAGTCCAAAAGCATGACCCAGTTCATGCACTGCAGTCCGGAAATAAGCACTTTTTGCAGTGGCAAAACGCTGGCCCTTCACACGGCCCCAATCAGGGGTACCAGTCTCCGGAATCATCCAATGTGATGCAATGCCCACGCCCTCGCGCGGAACCTGGTCAGAGTCTGTAGCACCGGAATCGTACATAATTCCCCTTGGTGTCGAATCCAGCCGCTTCACTGCGAGAATGTGGTATCGCCACTCGGTGTCCAGGTTGCTCTGATCCCGCCACGACAACATGGCAGCATGCAACTCGGCGTCAGACCAGCTCTCCCCGCTCGGTGTTGTAACATTAGCATCACTTATGACTATCGTCGCGTCCCAACCGAGGGCTGAGAAGATAATAGCCCAGTTTTGACCGGAATCACTTTCTACAGGGACCTCCGAATTCGGAACTGTGTCGATCTCGACAGTCACTTTTCGGAAAAAGGGAGAAACCCAGCCCATTTTGAGCCGACCAACAATGGCTTCAGACACATTTGTTTTGACATCTCCTTCAAGATAGTCCTTAGAGGACGGGTACCCAGTGGGAGCAGCTAGCCACTTCATGGTGGCGTTGAACACATTTTCGGCCCCGCCCTCCACAGTCCAGGTCCGCTTGGGTTGATGAAAGCGCCATAATTGGAACCGAAGTTGAACTGAGCCCTCTGGACTCAGGCTGTCGATAATATTGACTATCGAAATGTAGTAGCTATACCGCTTCCGGTCCTGAATCGGAATACCGGCAGCTGGATCTGGCGACGGCAGAAGGAGACTTGTAGAGGTGGTCGCAAAACTTTGACGGTTGTCAACCTGACGTTCATACAAGCCTCCACTTGCAACCCGGCCATTAGCTTGGTTATCTATGCGTAAGCTGCCGTCGTAGGCGAAAGATGAGTGGACTGGCTCATAAGTAACTAGCCAAGTGCCGGATTGTATGGAGCGTTGTTCATCTGTAGACGTACTCAGATGCAGGAGGTCAGGTAAAGGTGGAGAAATAGGATTTTCCATATTTGCAGCAAATAAATGGTGCGATTCTGGGTAAAGTTACCAACCCTATTATGTTTGTGGGAAATGTTTGAACAGTACAGACTAGGAAGCTAACTATCTTCCATTCACCAGCTCGTAGTGAACGTTCTAGGCCTTATAACCTGCCTGATACCGACTATCTGGGATGAACGTTTCTCACATCCAGCCACAGATTGCCTGGTGCTGTGAGGTTATAGTCATTCTGCTATTTATGACCCGTCTATGACCTGCTCGATGGTCTTCTGACAAGTCAGTGTTGAGGAATGCAGAGACTAGATCATTCTATGAGCTATGATATTGCCATTCCCTATTACTTGTTAACTGTTTGCGTAGATAATATGTCACCGTTGGTCACCTCCTAGCAAAATATGGCGTGATAATCCTAGGATTGGGTTTGGGGTGGGGGGGGGAAGGCTACCATGGTAAGGTATCTAGTGCGAACAATGCAGCTTGACTATTAAAGAGGCATTATGGACTTAATTGTCCTTTTATCTAATTGGCAAAGAAATCTAGGCATAGGCCGGTTGATGTTGAATGGCCACTAAGTGACCAGAACAGACCTAAGCTAGCTACCTGCGTTGTGATTAGAAGGTTCAGCGATCCGTGGGACCAAAACAAGGGTGACAATCTAAAGCCATATGGGCGCCACTTTTATCCGTTTAGGTTTAGCATCTCAGACCCAATGTATTTCGTGAAGCAGCCACTATATGTTGCTATAGAGAAATACTGTTGCATCGTAGATCAGAGCTTAACTGTAATCGGGTGACGTGGAGGCATATAATCATGCTATTGGCTGGGTAATATATCCGCCCATGATTCTGTTCTGTGTCGTTTGTGCCAAGACCTTGCAACTGTCACCTACACCTGATCTCTTGCCTGGCCTTCATATTCCCAGCATTGATAATATGCCACCGTTGGCCACCTCCTAGCTCCATGACTATTTCCCAACTTAGGATTTGGGATGATAAAGGCGATTTTAAAGAGTACCATCGGTTGAACGCCTTCATAAGCTTATTCTTAAGGCTTCTCCATCGATAATATATCATTTCAATATAAGTTAATAATGTACTTCACTGTCGAATTCGACCTAATTTATAGTATTTACTAAGAACGTGACAGTTTCCTATTTAGAGTTAGTAGAGCGTAACGATTTCCTATTAGAGATTAGCGTTAGGATGGAATAGGCATTTTTAGAGGGCATCACTATGATAGATTGCTCCAACAGACAACAGAGAAAAACCTAACTATAGATGATTGACTACGACTCCGTTTGCCTATAATAAGCAGTAAAATAAATCAAACTAATAAATCAACCGAGAACATAGTATAATTATCTAATTATATATTAAATATTTCATACCTATCTAAGCGTGCCGTACAAACAAGAAGGAATAGCTGAAGAGCAGAGAAGTGCGGGGAAACTGGCGGGAGAAAACAAGAGGCAGGTACAGGAACCACGTGACTGCAAGCTACGTACGCTACGTACCGTATGTTATGGGTTCAACCCATAACAATAGGTATTTAAATCTATTACTAGAGTGGTCATAGGGGTGCACGCGGTGCGGGTTGGGTACAATCCGCATGGGTTTGCGGGCTTTAGAAAGATAACCTAGACCCTCACCGCAAATATATATATTTTTCTACAAACCACCGCGCGGGCCACCGAAATACATAAAAATACATAAATTCCATAATGTTTATAATATTATGCATTTTATGAGTATTTATATATTTTTATGTATTTTTGAATCCGCGCGGTGGCCCGCAAACCCGCGCGGGTCCTACTATTAGAACCTGCAGCCCGCGCGGACTGCAGCTTTTGCAACCTACACCGCACCGCACCGACCTTCCAAAAGGCAGAAACATCATCAATGCATGAATACTAGAACACCCTTGCCACCTTCCACTAATTCCCAAATCTAAGA
Source organism: Aspergillus aff. floccosus IMV 01167 (assembly GCA_001931935.1). Taxonomy (NCBI): domain Eukaryota; kingdom Fungi; phylum Ascomycota; class Eurotiomycetes; order Eurotiales; family Aspergillaceae; genus Aspergillus; species Aspergillus aff. floccosus IMV 01167. Next base: position 306,878 of record MSJE01000317.1, read on the forward strand.
CCGAATTGTGTCAACATCCGGCCTAATATCCGAGACCGTGTGCTGGGCGGAACAGGGTAGGTCAACAGTATAGCTCTTTTAGCCGGTAAGGTTCAAAGGAGGTACAATTTTGTGGAAGCTGGCTGAAGATTACCAGGCTCCGTGGACCAACACTATAGACGGCTTGTAAGACATCCTAATATAGTCGCGGGAAATAGTCTCTACCTAAAGATCCCGCGTAATATTCCTTAACGCTCGGCTTTTAAGGTGATCCCCGCAGATCTCACGGAAAATGGAGCACACCGCTTCCTTTATATTGGGCCACGATACTCATGTTACTTCAGAAACCATAGCAATTTACCGCTTAGTGTTTTGCAGTGTAGCGGGGCCGTAAGCGGGGTCCATGTGCGAGTCGCACGTTGCCGGCAATTAACGTCTGTGGGCCATAGTACTGAGAAATTGGCACTGTGCATGGTGCCTCAAGTTTATTCGTGGTGATCACCGGTCTAACTCTTCATCAACCGCGGCCCTTGGGATACATCATCGTCGGCATGGCGGAACCGACTTAGGTGAAATGCTGTAATTCTTGCATTATTGATGTACCCTAGTCTCGTAACTGGGTTTATCACAGGAGTCTAATAGGAAGCTGAAATACGATCCCGAGGAATGGATTAGGGGTGCACTCGGTGCCGGTTGGTACAACCCACAGGGTTAGAATTCAACCCGCGTGGGTTTGCTGGTTCTAGATAAATAACCCATACTGCACCGCAACCCGCACTACTAAATTTGCGGGCCACCGCGCGG
>MSJE01000318.1:731531-1050389 GCA_001931935.1 Aspergillus aff. floccosus IMV 01167
TTTTTTTGGAAAGCCACAACCAGTGCCCGCAAGGCATCAGCAATCGATGGCTTGCACCCAGGGCAAGTTCAAAGCCTCGTCGATGGTGATCCGTTTAGCTGGGTCTGGATCCAGCATTCGGAAGAACAGTGTCCGCAAGCCTGGCTCGGTCCCATCGAGGCATTGAAAGCATCCCGAACAGGCGGGATAAATCGTATCGGTGGGCATCCTGTCTTTGAGATCAAGACGGAACACCCTCCAGCCAATATCGAAGAGTGCGTATAGTGTGTCTTTCTCTGGGTCTGGCACCTCCCACGCGTAGCCCCTAATGAACATAAAGAGGCAGGTGAGCCCAGCACCCCATACATCCATTGGTCTCGGGTCATAGGGCTCTGGTCGTGCAAGCTCCGGCGGATGGTACCCTTTCGTACCAATGCCCCGAGAGTAGCATAAGTCGATCTTGTCAGGTCCATTACCACTGGAGGGGCCCGATGCATCTGGATTTCGGAAAATGATTGCGTCGCCAAAGTCACAGATCTTGAGGCAGTTGGGGTCTGCCATGACGATGTTCTCGGGCTTGATATCACGGTGCGCAATGCCCCGTTCATGCAGGTACTTGATGCCGCGGAGAAGCTGTTTCAACAGGCGCTTCTTGTGCTCCCATCGGAGATCCTTCTCTACTAGATAAAACAGGTCGCCAGCACTACAGTATTCCATGACGCAGTACAAAGTGCCCTTTCTGTTGCCCAGACTGATAGTCTGCAGAATATTTGCGTGCTCCAGACTGACGGCGATATAAAACTCTCTCTCCACGCGCTGTTTGTATGCCGTGGCGGACTCCCTATGCCTCCGAAGAAACATCTTTATGGCAAACTTCCTGCTATGGCCCCCCTGAGAAATGACCCTAACACAGGCCGATGCTCCAGTGCCGATATTACCATGTTGGAGCTTCCATACACCGTCTGAGTCGAGCTCAGGAGCAGAGGAGCGCTTCTGCTGAGAGTTGGAGGGCAGTTTGCCCTTGACCAAAAGAACAAGTTTCTTAGATAGCGAAGATCCCATCATGATGGAGGAATAAAACGAATGAGAAATAATAAATGAATGTAAGTATATCCGTTGGATATATCAGAAAACGAGTGAATAAGTTGTTGAATGGAAAGTGAGCGAGTGATAGCTGTCGAACGAGCGATGGTAGGTAAGATGCAGAGAAGGAGAGGGAAGAAAGAGGAAGGCATTTTATGTAGCAGTACTGGCGACCCTTAGACATAAAAGTGTCGACAGTATTAGATCATGGTTGCGAGAGAACTACGACTTCAAAATTACCAAATATAGGCATCCATGAAGCACAACCACGGTCCGCACTCTGCTGGACGTCACTATGCGCGTCCGAAGGCGCTGTCTATGACCAAGGGAAGAAGCGAGCAGGATGCAAGAAACAAAGCCATTCTCTGACAAAAAGAAGCAAAGCATCGACTGTTTCTCAGCGTAGTCATTTGAGATAAAGGAAAATTATCTGGCATAGAACTCCTTGTTAAGCATCATCGTAACAAGGGCAACAACGTGAATGGTTTGCTCCAAAGCTGGAAATTGAGAATACGGGCGTCTATCTATCTTGTCTATTTGAGTAGTCAAGGAGACTAGACTACAAGGACAAAGATGGAAGTTAATGCCTTTTACAGGCCTCATTGGCGGATAGTAGACCAAGTTGGAGTGACTATAAGGCGTGACATTGTGACATAGTTGATACTATTTTCTAATGTTAAAGAAAGGACATACTTCTACGTCCTTGTTGGGCGTAAGATTGATTCATGCAGGAGACGAGTATAGTGCAATTTCCACAGATTCCCTTCGAAATGAAGGCGAACCACAGAAACATGCTTGAGAGATTCAATCCGCCTACTCCCGAACCCATTGAAGCATAGCGAGCCTATCCTTCACCAGAATGGCTGCATGTGGCCACCAGTACAGAGCCAAGCAGATGAAGGCTCATCATAGCTTCGGCATAGCAAGACATGACATGATGCTCCTTGTCAGGACCGCCGAGAGTTGACGTCACGCCTATTCAATTCTGCAGACAATGAGTCACCCATTTCAAGGCAAACGGCGCACTGAGCAAAATCTCAGCGACATATTCTGTCGCAGGAATGCCGTCTCATTTCATCATGGAATCAGAGGGTAGCCGCTGGCCGTAGGGACAAAAGACCGCGAAACGACCGGAAAACCAGGTTTCTGAAAAGCGAAGGAAAACTTCCAGGAACAAACTAAAAGTCCTGGATGCCAGTTTCTCCCTGGAGACGTGATGTAACATCGCCGTTGTCCGTTCCCTCGACCACCCATTCTGGCTCTTCATCGTCGAAATACTTCTCCTGCTCTTCGTTCCAATCGTCGTACTCGTCGTTCTCATCAACGGTAGCATAATCGAAATCTGTATCCTCTCCTCTCAGAAATCGGAGTGTCATCTCCCATCGCCACTGTTTTTCTCCTTCTTCCTTGCTAGTTGGGATTTCGTCTCTGTCCTCCGCAAGAATCTCCCCATTAGGGCCGCGAGTATAGCTGAACATGGAGTGCGGATCGGGGTGGGCGAGCGCATCAAGCTTGGCCTCGGAGCGATTGATGTCGGCTTGGAGCACACCAGAGAACCCTTTGGCCCGGCCTTCTGCCTCTCTCTCGGCCGGGGTCTGGAAGCGGCGAATGAGACGGTCGTAGAGTAACGGGTCTACATGTCTGACGTATTAGCAAGAGCGGTATGTGCCATCGACTGAAAGAGTAAACGCGATCAGCCTCTAGGACAAGAAGAGAGCAAGCGGACCGGCGAGCTCGAGATCAGCAGAAAAGTACTCTGGATGGCTGTCGAGGTATCGCTTTCGCCGGTTTCGTTTCGTCTGGATAGAGGGCGACGATGGGGCCATGTCGGCCTTGGAGTCCGCGTCGGCTCCCGTTCCCATTGGGAAATGAGGCATGACTGGAGATGATATCGAGATGGCTTGAAAGCATAGAGGAATGGAAAGGAGAATGGTCTGCATTATGAGGAAGTTATGCCGATTACATAAGTGGCTTACATAGCTCCCCAGGCTAAGCCGTTCTGGGCCGGAAGTCCGCGGGGGAAAATCCAAAAAAAGGACTCAGGATGAAACATCCATCTTCCATCGATCAATCTAGTCCTTGCTTGGCCGAAACATGGATTTTCTGCTGACTATTTGAAAACAGAAAGGTAGGCAGGGCTCCTTCTAGTTCGTTTCACCCTCGTTGGTCCAGCTGTCCACATTGGCATCAAGCTCTCGGCACCTTCGTATGTCCGTCAAATGCTAACAAGCTCCTAGCACATCAGGCCTGGGTCTGATAACAACTTTCAATTAAATAGTCTAGGTACTATTCTGACACCATGGCGTCCGTCGAGCAAATCCTCCAGCAGGCCAACTGGAGAAAGACTGGCACAGGCATCGCCTTGCTAGTCCTTGTTGCATTCTCGTCTCCTCTGTTCGCTTTGACACTGGCTCCGGTGTATGGCACCGCACCGACCCATATCTTCCATGGATACGGTGTTGGTATTGCCGCCTTAATCGGCTGGTTCTTGAAAGACCAAATCGACCGCGTGACCGGCGGCCGCGCTGTTTACCTACTCCCGGCTATGGCCTTTTGGGTTCCCACGATCCAGTATTTCTTGTCCCAACAGAGCTTGGCATTGGGTAACCCAATCGGCCCTCTCTTTACAGACATCCTTGCCTTTTATCCCTTGGTCCTTCTGAGTGTCGCATGCGGTTTCAAGCTGCTGCAGAGGGGTCTGCACCTCGCCCAACATGGTGACCTGGTGTCGGAGCATGTGCCTCTGCTGGGCTCGTACGTCATCTACTCCATTGGAGAGAGTCTGGGCAAGTTCATCATTTCGCGATGCCTGGGGTCAGCCTTCTTCTTTTCCCGCGTCGGCCTGCAGCTGTTCATCGCAGCGCTGTACTCTGCTGCTATCCCGTCGAAGTTGCTTGTCTTGGCGATTCCGTCAATCCTCTTCTCTTTCACCTCCAATGTGCATCTGCAAACGGGGCGTGCAACGGCAGCTCTGAACGCCGCCCTTAACGACGAAGGATATGCCCTTGTGGCCCGTAAGGATTCGTCGACAGGCTACATCGCGGTCCTGGACAACCTCGAAGATGGTTTCCGCGTGATGAGATGCGATCACAGCCTTCTCGGTGGCCAATGGATCAAGGAGCACCGCACGTATAAGCCTACCCTCAAAGACCCCATCTATGCTGTGTTCACCATGCTCGAGGCCGTTCGTCTAGTGGAAACCGACCACGGCGAACCTCGAGTGGACGCAAACAGCAAAGCCCTTGTGATGTAAGTGCCCCTGCACAGCGCGGCGTTTCCTTATCTAACTTCTGACCAGTGGTCTTGGGGTTGGCACAACACCCTCTGCGCTCATCACCCATGGAATCGAGACCACGATCGTGGAAATCGACCCCGTGGTGCACAAGTTTGCAATGGACTACTTCCATCTCCCGTCCAACCACATTGCTGCCATCGAGGACGCGGCTTCTTTCGTGAAGCGGGCCCAGGAATCCGCTAACCCGGCTCAATACGACTACATTGTCCATGATGTCTTCACCGGTGGCGCCGAGCCCGTCGAGCTGTTCACCCTCGAATTCCTCCAAGGCCTGAACTCACTGCTGAAAGACGATGGAGTGATTGCTATCGTGAGTGCCCCCTTCGTGAAACTTCACATTTCACATTATTGACAACGTCCAGAACTACGCCGGCGACATCTCTATCTACCCTGCAGCCCTCACGGTCCGCACTATTCTGGCGGTCTTCCCCTCGTGTCGGATCTTCCGCGAGGACGTCGCCTCCGAGGACAACGTCGAGTTCACCAACATGGTTGTCTTCTGCAAGAAGAGCTCGGCGACCCCACTTCAGTTCCGAGACCCCGTTCCCGCCGACTTCTTGGGAAGCAAGTTCCGCGAGTCGTACTTGATGCCAAAGCATGAAATTGACCCGGCGCGGTTTCGCACGGTCGAAAAGGGTGGGCGGTCGGTGCTGGTGGCCAAGGAGACTGGCCGGTTGGATAAGTACCAGGATAGAGGAGCGCTGGAGCACTGGCAGATCATGAGAAAGGTGGTTCCTGATGCGGTTTGGGAAAATTGGTGAGCTGTGTAGTTTTATCTTACTTGCGCATGAATTCCTAGGGACCCAATTACCATTACTTCTTAATTAGCTGGCTACACTGCTCATAAATCAAGAACCACGGCTTCTCTGCTGTCCAGAACCATTGGGGCATATTACGGAGTACTAAGGGAATAGAAACTTGCTAGCTTATCCGGATGGGATAAAAAGATGATTAACACCGCCTGGCATCGTTCTTATTCCTTGTGACTCCCAACTCAACTAATCCATTTCTTATAAAAGAAGAATGATAGCAAAATGAAATTTTCCGATGCACTGTTCTTCGTCCAGGGAATGGCATATTGTATTCGCTCGTCGGTTTATGGCTGCACGGGCTATAATAAATCCGATCCAGACAGACGCCTTCCTCAAGGGATCCCCAAACCGCCGCAGTAGTTCCGAACCACCACAACAATAGTCTTCAGTATGACGACGCCACGGTTGGCAAATTTGCAGCAAAATAGTCCTAGGGTTTACTTAACTGCTGGTTTTTTTCTCTGGAAAAGCCTCTTATTCTCGATATCTCGACTAAGCCCTCGCCCCGGCTATGACACCTCAACAACATTACTAGAAGGTTTCAGCGACTCCCACCTGCTATCACTGATCAGATGGGACGCGATCTACTTTACCGAAGCCGCCCGAAGAGGCTATGTCTTTGAGCAGGAATGGGCGTTCAGCTGGACTCTAACGAGGGCAATAGCTTTCCTTGCAAAGTGTGGTTGGCCTCGCTGTATGTGAATACAGGTGTACTGACGCATCCAGATCTTGAATTGGCTGGAGTGCCACCAGCCACTGCTCCAGCATGGGCTGGAGTTTTGATCTCCAACTTCTCGCACTTTCTGACAGTCCTATTGCTGTATGGACTGTCGCTGAGAGTCTTTGGAGGGGGCCAGAAAGCTGGAAGCTTGGCTCTCGTCACCGCTGGGCTACACATTGTTTCTCCGGCTGGGCTTTTCTTGTCCGCACCGAACGCAGAGAGTCCGTTCGCTCTCTTTCATATTCTGGGCATGCTTTCGTACACGGAAAGCTTGCTGTGTCGACGGAACGGGGCCGTCACGAGGAGTGATTTGTGGCTCCTGCTCTCCGGTGCGTCTGTTGGGATGGCCGCCGCGGTCCGGAGCAATGGCCTGATCAGCGGCTTTTACTTTGCGTACGGCGCTATTTCGGCTGGAAGCCAAGTCTTTCAGGGCAGGATTTCTGTCATGCAAATCAGACAGCTTGTTGTCATAGTAATCTCTGGGATCTTGGTCGCCCTTGGATTTGTTCTGCCCCAGATCGTGGCTTATCGGGAATATTGCGCCTTGAACTCATATGAGCAGAGGCCATGGTGCAGTGCAATGCCGCCTAGCATTTACTCATTTGTGCAAGAACACTACTGGTAAGCAAGAATCATCGACAAGGCTTCTTCCGCTAATAACCCAGGAACAATGGTCTATTCCGATACTGGACTGTATCAAACATCCCTTTATTTGCGCTGGCCGGCCCTATACTTGCAATCATGATTGTTTCCTCGGTATGGGCTTCCAACTTTCCAAGAGTCAGTAAGACGGCGCTGGAAGGAAGGAGGCCTGCGGTGAACTCTACAGCCTTGCTGCCTATATTTGCTGTCCCACAAGCGTTCATCGCTGTTTACATTCTAACCGCTGGACATGTGCAAATTATCAACAGGTTATCATCGGGTTACCCGGTGTGGTATTGGTGGATCGCAGGTTTGATGGACAAGTCTTCTAAACCCAGGGAATCTGGCTGGGATGCACCGAAGTGGATCACAAGATGGATGGTCATGTATGCCCTTATTCAAGCGGCCTTGTACTCCAGCTTCTTGCCGCCAGCCTGACTGCCAGCAGAGCTAGCATTGTACCAGCAGTTGTAGATACCTTGAGCGAAGTAAAGACAAAGACTACACTGCAGCATTCCCCTCTCCGCTTCCCCAAGTCACCGTCATAGCTTGCGTGGGAGTCGTTCGGGCTAGTTCACGCTAATTAAAAGCGATAGTGGAATCCGGCGCATTCTCATAGAAAGCATACTGCATTCTGTGATAAAATGACGGAAAACTACCTAATCTAGTTGGGCAGGTCACCTGACAAATCCGTCTCGTACTCAACTATGGACCTCGTATCCGACATGCTGCTGCCATCTATTATCAATTTTACAATCCACGACATGCCCCTTGCTCGTCCAAGACTGCTCAATTGGAGACAATTGCTCGTACTCCAAAGCAGATCCTTCCCGCTCCTCACCCCCAAACACATACCACCACCACCACCCCTCCAAGCAGCAATCCATCACCGCGGCTTCTCCATCCGCCCTCCCATCCAATCCCCAATGGCACCAGCACCACCCATAACCAGCACCATAATTCCATCCCTCCCCAAAGATGTATACACCTTCTGGTTCCAGCACATCAAGGCAGACCACAACCTCACGCTCCCCACAATAGACGACATAAAAGTCTGGTTCACACGAGACAGCAACTTCGACCACGCCTGCGTGTAAGCTTTCCCCTTCCACCCAAACCACTCTACAATCCCTAACTCACCCCAGGACACAATTCGGGCCCGCCCTGGAATCAATCAGAGCGGCATCCCCCACAGCCGACCAACTCCTGGACCTGATCCAGCCCTCTTCACCGCAAGACTGGCTCGGCCTCGTCCTCCTGCTGGACCAGCTGCCGCGCAATAGCTACCGCGACGGCGACGCCGCCGTCGTGTTCGAGGTCTTTGACCCGCTGGCGCTGGGGGTTGCCATGCGCGCAATTCAGGAGGGTGTGCCCACCTCGCCGGGCGTGAAGTACCGGCTCGCGCTGCGTAAGTGGTTCTATCTGCCGCTGATGCATTCCGAGGATATGAAAGTTCAGGAGCTGTGCGCGGAAATGTACCGCCGCATGGCTGAGGATGTTGACCGCGTGGTTGATGGTACTGGTGCTGCGGGCTTGAACGCCGAAGAGGCGGCGTATGCCTCCGTGCTGGCGAAGGACCCCGATGCGGCGCGGGCGTCGTGTGCTCTTGACATCAAGTTTGAGGATATGCATCGAGATATCATTGCTCGGTTTGGGCGGTATCCGCATCGGAATAAGGCGCTGGGGAGGGTGTCGACTCCTGAGGAGGAGAAGTTTCTCCAGGAAGAGAATCAGTTTGCCTAGACGTCCATCGATGATATTATTCATATTCCTGTATTTCCTACATCGCCATCTACACGGTCCAAAGATACTCCTGTAGTCTTAGTATAGTAGATCTTCAAGTGACACTTAAACCCAAGGCTTCGCCGCAAGATTCTCCGTATAAAGCCATTCTGGTATCAAAACGAAAGAAAAGAAAGAAATCGGTTCGCCATCGCCAAATCGACACTTCGATCATTGCAGTATGTACTGAGCGAAAGGGAATAAAATTACAATCCAAAACGATCCACCATCGAGTCCGCAACTGTTCACGCTGATGGACTCCCGCGCGGACTGCTACCAGGCTTCTTAACCAGTCCTGCGAAGAAACTCGCCAGTGCTTGGTTATGCGCTTTCTCGTCTGTCGGAGAAGAAATCGTTTCCTTTCTCTGAGATCGACTGGCTTCTCTCTCCTGTAGTTGATTACAGTATTAGCGCAGCTCTGGAATAAGAGGTGTAAAAGCTTAGATCAACTCACCTTAAGTTTGCGCAGCATGTCATCCGCATCCACCTGGATTCCTCCCATGTTGAACTGAACAGGGCCTATGTGTTCATTCACACGCCCGTTATCTTCGAGCGGGGACATCTCCAGTTGTGGGACTTGCTTCGCCGTTCGGTCCTTGTCGTCTTCCGCCTTCAGTTGCTCCAGGACCTCGAGTTCCTTTGTCAGGAAGCTCTGCATGTCACTGGTTTCAATCTCGATCTTGGTACTGCTTTGTTGGCTGCCCGGGTGGACCATGGAGGTATCTCGTTTCGGATCCTTAATCGTCTGTTCGAAGATCGTCACTGCGCTGGACCGATCATCCATCCCACTGGGGTCCTCCTGGGGTTTATCATCGGCCAGTCCGTTGGTTAAAGGCTCCGGCAGATCCTGGATTTCGATGGACCACGCGGTCGATACACCTTCCATGTCGAACCCTTCTCTGATAATCCGGATTTTGCCCCATGAATCCCAGTTCGATGGGACAAGGATCTTGTCACGATCAATGACGTTGTGCTTGAGTGACTGCCTCTTCAGGAGGGAATGTATGCCGAGAGAAGAGTGGATGAGGCTCTGGAGGGAGTTTGCAAGGAAGGGGGTTGTGTAGATGAGGGAGGCGCCATCTATCTGAGTTAGTATACATCTTGAATGCAATCAACGGGGGCATACGTTTGAGAAGGATCGTTCGGAGGAACTGTAGAATGAAGTCGAACTCCTCTTCATGCCAGCCGTGGTCTTTCTCGAGCTTCTCGATCTTGTCTGCCTGTGGTACGGAAGGTTGTTAGCCAAAGCCCTGCATTGTCTTCCTTCCAACCAGCGCTCTCGATGCTCAATCACATACCCCTTGGCAGACGACACACATCGGGATGCCCAGACCTTCGTCCCATTCCCCTGGACCCAGAGGCATTGTAACCGGCCCACCGGACCCCGACAGACCTTGGGCGCCTGCTGCGTCCATTCCCCTCTTTCGGTCTCGCCACTCTGTCATCGTCTCTTCCATCACGATCTTCGTCTCGTCGTCAAGGGAGACGAGCACATGTCGCAAGAGGCGGACCCATTCTCGAAGTCGCCGGACCCACGTCCACGGGTCAGACCAGTCTAGCAAGATGACGACCAACGTTTCTGGGATAGATTGAGGGGTGAGGAGCGGCTTAAGGAGGGGCGCGAAGGACAACGAAGGCTCGGAAAGGAGGTATGCAGAGACGCGTGCCAGAGTATCTTGAAGCGGAGATTAGCTCAACACGCACGGAAAATTGCAGTCAAAACGACCGTATGATGGAGCGTAGAAAGGCGATATTATTACCTTCCTGATCAGCATCCAGCACATCCTGATACGTGTATCCCAGTGCAAACTGGTTGGCGACAGGTGGCAGCCTCCCTATCCGCTTCTCGTCCGATAGACTGGGATCCGAAGGGTCGGCAGACAGGGTATCTAGGAACTCTCGTTGACTCTCAGGCGTACCTCCTGGGATCAAGACATGTGGTTAGCAGCATATCCCCACCGTCACGACGCCCGAGACGCGCACGAAACCTTGACGATAAGACCACAAAATGGGTTCGTACCTAGGATCAAAAGGTTCTTCTCGGGCAAGCGCTTGCCATTTGCCACGTTATCCAACAAAGACGACCAAATGTTCTTCTTGGGGCCATCTTTACTAGATGGACGGCTGTTGTTCCCGGCGCCGAATCGGGACCTGGGAGTTTGCGTTGAAGTCGACATTGTCTGTGCAATCTCGACTACTTCAGCCGTCGCTGACCATTCCAGGCTGCCTCCAGCAAGTTAGACCAGCCTTCCGGGTTATAGGACGCGTTCTGTGCGGGCGGCTTGACTTGGGCTGGTGGAGCGGGAGAAGAAGCGGAACTGGGTCAGGGGAGGTGTAGGATGGTATGGAAGCAAATCGCAGACACGATACCGTCCTGGCGAAGACGGCGTCCTGAAAGAAGAGGGTTGATACTTAGAGGATTCTGCGATTTCGGGGTTTTGTGGACAGTGTTCGGCGCAGCGGTCAGAGTAAACAAACGCAAGCAGAGCAGTCGGTAGTTGGGGAATAATAATAGTGAGGGTGTCGGCGGGTGTGGGACCTCCCGCGGAGCCAACCTCTGATATGATGACCTCTTCTCCCTTCCCACTCGCTTCAACTTCAGCTTTTCTTTGCGTCAACTTCAGCTTTTCTTTGCGCGTTTCGAACTAATATTCATCCCACTTTGATTTAACTCTCTACAGTTTCGGGATCGCTCATATAATCTCTTAACAAAGTTCATACCAGCTCCGCTGGCCTTCTAACGGAGCATGAACTCAATCCGTCAGATCCAGTCGCTCAACAAGCGCGAACTGGAAAACGCTGTGTAAGTGGCGTTCCCTTCAAACTTCTTACAGTCCATCAAACTGACAATCATTCCCTTACTAAAGGCCCCCGGAAGCGTCCTGGCATGCCGACTACCGTGACACCGCTTACATCTACATCGGTGGCCTCCCCTACGATCTGTCCGAGGGTGACGTCGTGACAATCTTTTCGCAATACGGCGAGCCCGTGCATGTGAACCTGGTGCGCGATAAAGAAACAGGAAAGAGTCGCGGATTCGCGTTCTTGAAGTATGAGGACCAGCGCAGCACCGATCTGGCGGTGGATAACTTAGGTGGCGCGACAGTCTTAGGACGGATGCTACGAGTCGATCATGTGCGGTACAAACGACGCGACGATGAAGAGGAGGGCGATAACGTCGCAAGAATAATGGGTGATGCCGACAACAAGGATACGGGCGACGGAGATACAGATGACGAGCGGAGGCGACGAAAGAAGAGACGGACAAGCGATGATGAGCCGCGGAGGAGACCGCTGCTCAAGGAAGAAAGGGAACTGGAGGAGCTTATTCGCAATCATGATGATGAAGACCCCATGAAGGAGTTCCTTATCGAAGAGAAGAAGGAGGAGGTTACACAGGCCTTGGAACGACTGGAGAGGGAGGAAAAGTCATCCAAACGCCGAGATCACAGTCGCGAGAGGTCAAGTCGCCATCATAGGTCTCACCGTCATCGCCGACGAGACGACGATCGCTCCCGAGAGCGCGAAAAGAGACATCGCGATCGCAGGTCCCAGTCAAGGTCTAGAGATGACAGGAGCAAGAGAAAGTCTCCGTCCCTGAGAGAGAGAGACTACAGAGACAGGACGCCGGTTGGATCGCGATCGCCCGAACCACGGCGCCATCGGGATAGGGATGAGCGGCATCGTTAAATGACTGAAGAGCAAGTCTAATTTCATTAAAAACGCGCTAATTGGGAACCGTTCTCTGTGTCGCGATCCAGGACCATCCCGAAGATTTTCATGGGACGTCCGTCATGATGGAATTCAAAGCGTGCAGTACGGCCATAGCCCAAGGGGTCAATGACGGCCGCGGTGGTGGTGATCGGTCCTAAGCCTCCTTCTATCAGACAAGCTGCGCTCGCTATCTGTCACCACCGCAGCCTAGACCCAACCAAGCATTCGTGCTGGGAACTGTACAGGCAACTGCCTGCAAAACCAAAGTACATAGTTAGTACTGTGAATACATGGGATATTCACTCGCTAATCCAAAAGAAATATATGGTCAGCTCCCTAAATACCGTTTCCAGCCATCCCTTACGCAATACCGCTTGCCGTCGTCCCCTTCGCGGAGGACGAACCTCTCCCAACGCCCATCTCTCCCGGACCCGATCACAAGGATGGTCCGGTCATTGAGCCAGCCTATGACCCCTTTTAAAGGTCGCCCAAGCGTGGTGCCGAGGGGTGGCACATGGAGTGAACCTGTTGGAGATTCATCGCCCATTTCAAAATGAGCACTGGCAAAGGAGTAGACGTCAGAGAATACTCTGGGAAGCAAGGGGATCTTCCCCAGGATTCCCCATTTCTGATTCACTCCTTCTTCGGACGGAGACGGGCTGCGGCGAGCAAGCGCGCGGGGGTGTGGAAGGTCGAAGATGTGTAGGGTGGATTTATCTGATGTAACCGCCAACAGGTTGTTGGAAGGAGAGATGGCCAGGGAGAATATTACTGCTGGGTCGACCCCTCGGCGTAGTTCAGCCATCTTCGCACAGTTGCTGGTGGAGAATACTCGTACAAGCGTGCCCTGGCCTTGGTGTCAGCGAAGCCAACTAAGGAAAGGACCTATACTGATACATACCACTTCGCTCGCCGTTGCCAGCACTTCCCCATCCGGGCTCAACGCCATGGCCCGGAGTGGTGAACTATGAGCGGGGATGATGCTGACATTTCCGGTTTCGAGTTCCACCTGCTGCACCTGTCCAGCTGATCGACCGGGGAACGCAATCAATTTCTGTCCTAGACAGGCAAGCCCCATGGGGTTGTCCGTCGTTTCGAAGACGGATAGTTTCTGGGGTGGGGTTGAGAAAGCGAAAATGTGGATACTGTTCAACAGGGCAACGACAATGCGTGACTTGGACAGACGGACACCCAGGACGGAGGTGCGGAACTCGAGGGTGATGACTGCTTTCTGTTTGGCGTCATCCCAGATTACGAGCTGTCCATGATGTGAGCCGAGTACTTCGGCGGGGTGATTAGGGCGATTCGATCCCACCTTATTCTGGGGAAATTTGGGTTGTCTTCCTCCACCGACGATGGCCAAGTAGTTGGACTGACCGAGCATCTCAACCACGCCGATACCTGCATTGAAGTCTGGCATATCACCAGGGTGATGAGCGAGATGATCTAGCAAACGAAGGGATGCAGCGTACCTCGTGATACCTTGAGCTCACATGGGTCTGCATTGAAGACTAGACAGCGATTCTGTTCTCAGTCTTGTTACTCCATAAAATAATTACCGGGAGGGATTGGAAGTGGGGAGTTCGGTATACTAGAGCAACTTACTACAGAAACCCGTGTCTAGCCCGACGGAAAAACAAGTGTTGTCATTGTTAAATGCGGCAGAGAGAGACAAAGGACCGACCGACTCGTCGATCACCTGGCGAGTATTCATGGCGGGCGAAAAGACGCCATGCGATGGGAGAGATGAGCTGGTCTAGAAAGTCGCGGGGATCTGCATTGAGTGATCCAGGCCACAGAGTGACCTCATATAAAGAAAAGTCAGGTGATTCTCCAGTTGGATGCCTCAGGCTGGGAGAGCGGTAATACGGCGGGCCGCATGAGAGACCCACTGCAGGAAACACCGATTCAACCCCTGAATCGAGGAACCCTGGTACATTGATCTATGAAGGAGATATTGAGGTATCATGATTGATATCCAAACCATATAGATTTTCGGTGAACTAATAGAGATAATCCATATTCGAAGCAGACAGAAGTGGTATCTCAGAGTAAATGAGCATTCTGTACTTCAATCATAGCTGGGTATTGTAAGGCCATCGTTTTATAATCCAATGACAGTACCAGGAACCCCGATGGTCCGTGGAGAGCGAGCTGGATATGACCGTACTAGATTGGACAGGAGAGAACGTCGACAGGGGAAGCGACAGGAATACCATTACAGTACCTCGTACAATACGGCAATCTTCCCCTTAGCCCATGTACCTTACAGGTAACTTTTCCCCCCTAAGTCCGTCCGACAGAGAGAGAGCTGTCCACTGCGACCACCTCAGGAGAGCGCCAACTCCATCTTCCATCCCATCCATCCATCTCTCTCTCTCTCCATCATTCCAGTCTCCTCCTCCACCTTCCCTCCTCCATTCTTGCCTCCGCCGCTCGCTTCCTCTTTTTTCTCTCTTCGTCTTCAATTCCAATTGCCTGTTCTTTTCTTTTACCTGTTTGTTTTCGTTTCTCCCTCTTCTCCTACCCCCTCTCCTTATTTTAGCCCACCATGTCGTCGGCTCTCAGCGCGGTATGTTCCTTGTCTGCTTCCCCTTTCTGCTACTCCTCTCCCCATCAATGCTCCTCATCGTCATGATTTCCCCTCCATTCCCCGTCCTCTCCTTGAATCAAGATGTTCTCGCCCACCTCCCTCCATACTTTATCAACCGTCATTGGTACCCGTCGCTGATCCCAGTTCAAGATCCGTCGCAAGAAGAATGTCAAGAAGGGTATCCAGTTCTGCGTGATGGTCTGTGGTGCCAGCGGAACCGGTACGTACTCATAACACCCGCTTACTCGTCCGTCTCCCTACTCGCCCCAGAAAGTTGACTCAAAACCCTCTCCCAGGCCGTACCACCTTCGTCAACACCCTCTGCGGAAAGAAAGTTTTGGAGGGCAAGGATGCCGACGATGCGGCCAACGCTCATGTTGAGGAGGGTGTTCGCATCAAGCCTGTGACAGTTGGTAAGTGTGGAAGTCCATAGTCGGAATCATCGTCGCCACTTGCACGAATACTGATGGTCAACCCCCCTGAAGAACTCGAATTGGACGACGAAGGCACCCGGATCTCCCTTACGATCGTTGATACCCCGGGATTTGGTGATCAGATTGACAACGAGGCCAGGCATGTATCCCCTGTCCGCACCAAGGAATCCTCCCGATGGTACTGACTGTTGATAAAGCTTTGGAGAGATTGTGGGTTACCTCGAACGCCAGTACGATGATATTCTCGCCGAAGAGTCGCGAATCAAGCGAAACCCCCGTTTCAGGGACAACCGTGTCCATGTCCTGCTTTATTTCATCACGCCGACTGGCCACGGTCTGCGTGAGCTCGACATTGAATTGATGAAGCGCCTGTCCCCTCGTGTCAACGTGATCCCGGTTATTGGCAAGGCCGACTCCCTCACTCCCGCCGAACTCGCCGAGTCCAAGAAGTTGATCATGGAGGATATTGAGCACTACCGCATTCCGGTTTACAACTTCCCTTACGATATTGAGGAGGATGATGAGGACACCGTGGAGGAAAACGCCGAGCTCCGGGGACTGATGCCGTTCGCCATTGTTGGCTCTGAGGACTTTGTCGAGATCGATGGCCGCAAAGTACGAGCCAGACAGTATCCTTGGGGTGTGGTCGAGGTTGAGAACCCTCGTCACTCCGATTTCCTGGCCATCCGCAGCGCCCTCCTCCACAGCCATCTGGCTGATCTGAAGGAAATCACTCACGACTTCCTCTACGAAAACTACCGTACTGAGAAGCTTAGCAAGAGCGTTGACGGTGCTTCTCCGTACGTAACCCTTCACCCCGCATATATGACGGTCAACTAACAAATGAAAAGTAGCCAAGATTCTTCGATGAACCCGGAAGACCTCGCCTCCCAATCCGTCAGACTGAAGGAAGAGCAGCTCCGTCGCGAGGAGGAGAAGCTGCGCGAGATCGAACTCAAGGTGCAGCGCGAGATCGCCGAGAAGCGTCAGGAACTGTTGGCGCGCGAGAGCCAGCTCCGGGAGATCGAGGCACGCATGGCACGCGAGGCCAGCCAAACCCCGGCCGAGGGTGTCAATGGAGAGGCCTAATTTATCGAACGCAGTTACGTCCGACGACTGACTGTCTCGATGATTATATGGGGCTTGCGCGATTGTTACCGACTGTGCCAATCTAATGGAGCCATGGGGCACAGCAAGTGTAACTGTTTCTTATGGGGGTAATATTGACTGTTATATTCACGTTAATAGCTTTTCTCGTTTGAAAGGGAGGGAAAAGGAAAATGCAACATTTCCATTTTCTTACCGACGTCTAACTCCTTCCCTCCTTCTCATTCCTGGGGAGGCTTACTTTTCTGCGGACAAGAGTGATGGATTCAAGCTGCCGCTCCCAACCCTCTCTCGGTTTTTTTCTTTCCTTTTATTTGACTTCTTGATGTCCTTTTTCAATGTCCCCCTTTTCTCCCGGTTTTGATGCTTGGGGTCAAGGATAGCATCTTTTAATCATTGACAGCTGTCACTGGGATACTCATGCATAAATTCTCCTTCCCTTTCGCGCTTCTTTTCCTTCCACCTCTTGTGTTTGTTTGTGTTTCTATCAATGACACCTGTCCCAATCTCAGCAGCGCAGCAAGATTCCCTCTTTGTCATTTGATCTTTTGTGTGTGTGCTCTCTCGTGGTCTTATGTCTTTGTCTCTTCTATCATTTATGCTTCTAGTCGAATAGTAGTATATGAGGAAGAAAAGTTTTTAAAGTGCATGGCTTAGACATAGTCATTTCTGTGGACGATCATCGTACAGAGTGCCTGTGATCGATATATATTGTGCTAATGATCCCATATACCGCCACCTAACTCTTGCTGACCGGGTCACATTAAACCAAGTACTTCGAACAGACACCCAAGGGAGAACACTGTCAGGGCCACGTTATACTATGGAATGCAATGATTTGGAGTAGTGTCAACATGGGGCGCAGACAATTATCGACCCTAGGATCCTATTCGCGTAGAAGATCTTTGATAGCCCGCCCAAAAAATGACATATCGCTACCCTCAGTGCCCGTATATAGACCTGAAGGTCATAACTGATCAAAGCTTATGCCACTTGGCTGTCCCTAGCCTCCAACTTCTCAAACACCCGAATCTGCGTCTCGTCCTCCAGAGTGCCTCGAGTCTTGCATAATGACGGCCCGAAGGAACCGTGCTAAACAGGTCAAGGTTCACAGAGGGCGAAATGCTGTTACAGATTTTACGTGAGGTAACATGGAAAATACAATCAGATTGAAGTCAAAGGGCCAGCACCAGCTTTCCCACAAATGGTAGATAAATGCTATGTAAGAGCTTGTAAGGATTCAAGCGGAACATACAAAGGTTGTGGGACACGGCAACCTGAACAGGATTGGGGCGCGAGAGGAGAAAACGAGTAAACAGGTGGTATTTGCGCTTCATTGTACACAGAGGGAAATGGGCAAATGACGATGATATAGTAGAGGCTGATCTGAAACACATCGGACAAACATGAAGGTATTAAAGGACGTGAGAGAAGAGCAGGCCCAACCCATGGAGCTGCTGTCGAAAGAGAAAAAAAAATCGAAATAAGCCCTCTGGAGGTACAGAAGACTCGGTCTAGTGAAGAGATCAAAAAGCTTGAGGCGAAAAGTGACAAATACCGTCCATGTATGCAGACCTAATGCTGTGGCTTGTTCCAGAAATCCAAGCTCGCAACGACATCTTCGCCTCCCTCTTCTTCATAAGCGTAGAGGATCTAACTCAGTGTCAGTACAGCAGTCAAGGTCCCACCTCAGTGGTTGCCACATACCTCTCTAGTAGACGAATGTAACATGCGGATGTTCTTTCCAGTCATGATGTGGATCAACTCGGCAGTTTCGATATGGCGGATTTCAATAAAGTTGGGCTCGAACGCGAGGATATAAGGATACGACAGTGCGAAGGCGTTGGGGTTGCCCTCCCATGATATCCGCCAGTCCGGACGCGCACGCCAGCCATTCCGGTTGACAAAGAAGGAGAAATCACTGTAGTTGAGAAGGAATTCTCCGTTCATTCGCTCGATGTGAATAGGCTTGACGTTCTCCTTGCGAGCAACAAAGTCAAGGGAGGTGTCGGCCTGATCGAGTAGGGACTGAGTCTCTGTGGTTTCGAGACTGACGACCTCGAAACCACGCGAGCAACCAACACAAAGCGTTGATCGAAGGAAATGGATGGAAGAGGATTCGGCAGGAATATAGTATTCCTTGAAAGGCTTCAGAGTGTCTTGCCCACTCTGGAACATCTTACTGACCGCCGATTTCTTCTTGCCCTTAGCAAGGTTGTCCATAGGCTCGTAGACCTTGATTGTACTCGACAATCCCGAGGTCTTGACAGAGCAGACTAGATGACGACCCAGACCAATACCAGCTTTGAAGAAGTTGGCATGACCTTGAATTTTCTTGGGTCGCTTTGCCAATGTATTCTGGCCTTCGCCGACGTCAAGAGCTTCCATTGGATAGGAGAACAGGGTCTTGTTAGACAAGACCAGGAGCAGTTGATACTCTTCCAGAGTATCCATCTGTGTAACCTGACTGGCGTCAAGTACTCGCCTGGGCTTCGCCGATTTATCTTTGGGCCAACGATCCGAAAGGTAGATACCGCTGTCTGTGCCGTACACCAGTTTTCTGCCGCCGTCAATGGGAACAAGACAGTTCACTCGGTTCATTGACGTGAAGAAGTTCGCGCAAACCACGGTTTTGTTGTAGAAATTGCTGTTGCGCTCCCGGAGCTTCCGTTGCTGCTCTTCCACCAGTTCGATAAATTTCCGTCGCTGCGTTGGGGAGGTTGCATAGAGCGTTTGTTCATAACCCCCCTTTCCGAGATGGCGGAAGGTGATCGGAAGGCCATCTTTTGTAGTAGGAGGGTTCACGGGTGCCTTATTCGCGAGCAGACTGGACGAAGGCCGTTTGGCAATTCCAACCCGTGGAATCACTTCATCCATCTGGGCAATAACCAAAAGCTCCAACGGAATTGGCTTCCTATAAACGCGGTATTCCTCTCTCTTATTGATGACTTTGATCCGGACAAGAAGAACAGCATGGTCGAAGAGGTAGGCAGTCACTTCGGAACTGTCCGTTGGCGTCTTCTTGAATCCCATCTTCGTCAACATTTGGCGATTCTCCTCAGTCAGTTTCAGATCGACATAATCCCCAGGGGCGAACTTCAGCGCCGCATTGAGCTGCACCAGGTTGAAGTGATTCTCAGCCCTTCCACTCTCGGTGTTAACGCGGGATAAGAAGTCCTTAATAATCTTGATTGCCTTGGGAATATCTTCCTTATCAGGGTTGCCATCTGGCGTGTTTTTCACGACCTGTTCAAGCAGAAGAGGATATCTTGCGAGACGGGTGGTTGGCTTGGTAAGATAACCGTTCAACTCTAATTTCCTCGACTCCTTCAGGCGCTCTGTCTCCTCGACGAATTTGGCAAACGCGGGGTTGGATGACTTCTCCTTTTCGAACTCATATTTTCCGTAGAGCTGGTTCGCACCGTACTTGATGAACGGGTCGAACCGAGGCGCATGTTGCAGGAAAATGTCACCAACTGTGTGTACCACGTGGCTTTCTTTCTGTCTCGCATTGAGGGCTTCGGAGAGGGCGCTGTTCACTTTTAGGACCTCCAGGCAGTTGCCGAACACGGTTCGAATAAACTTCTCTCGCCGGTGCTCAGGAATGGGAGATGTGGTCGCGCTGCCAGCCGCCCTCAAGGGCCGCATCCAGAAATCACGCAAATATTCGAGATCCTTCACAAAGTCACGCTCGGTATACATGATCTCGAAGATGATTTCCTGGCGCTTCTTTTGCTTGTCGTCCAACGCCTCCGAGACCTCCTTGGGAACCATGTTGATCCACAGCTTCTGGTTGTCGTTATCGTCATCCCCGTGCAAGCTGCCTTTAGAGGCAGACGTCCGCAACCCTGGCTGGGGCTTGAGGTTCAGCCTGGCCTGCTGCTCCAATCGTCTCGGGCATGCGATTGAGTAGCAAAGACTGTCCCGAGTACAAGTGGGAGAATAGCACTCAGTTAAAAGCGTGAAGACACCGTTCACTTCCGAGCTCGGCGCTTCCTCACCCATGGTTTCCTTGAACTGGTAGAGCTCACCGGGAGCATCTCGAAGTCGGTGGTCGTAGGTCACATCATGGAAAAACTTCTGGGCATCCAACGCGCGACCCAAGAGGAGAGCCAGGTTTCGGTCATTGGTCTTGATGATGTGGGCGATCAAATCCACTGCGTCGGAGCCAGAGAAGGAGTTCTGGTAGGACAGGCCGTTCTTCTGCCGTTCCGCCAGGGGGATCTGTTCACGAAACACATCTGCGACACGCGAAAGTAACGCCGGATAGACCAACGGGACCTTACTCCGGCGCGAATTGCTCGAAACTAATGTTGTTTGAGTGCTGGGCTTGTGACTCAGTTGGGTCCCGCTATGCATGCTCATGGTGCGATCCGGAACGACGGTGGATGCCATAGACATGGACCGCGAGTTGACGGATCCGTCGCTGGGGGGTCGAGGCTGGCCATTGGCATTGTATGCAGCCGGTTGTTCCACGTCGAACCGGTTCTGGGCGGGCTGAGTCGAACCGCCCGACGGCTGCCTCCTGGCGGGAATCACCCGTCCGGTACTAGTGGTATGGGGGTGTTCGCGGTCCGCCGAGTAAGATGTCAATGACATGGCACGCTCATTGCCGTGTCTCTCGGGGACAACCCGACCTTGAGCCGTCATGGGGGCAGCAGCATTGTACGGTTGTTGGCGAAATGCGGTGGCGGAGGTGTGATTGAAGCTACTCGCGGGAGGCTGGTACATTGGCGGACCACCCATCCTCGCCATTGATCTCGACCTAAACGCATCAGAATTCAGTGCCGGGGGCGGCATCGGGCGAGAATATCCCTTCGCTTCGGGATACTGTGGGCCGGGTGCGGGGCGAGAGTCCAGCCGCTGAGGTTGCGGGTATGCAAAGCGTCCTGGATAGGGCCGGGGAACATTCTGAGGCGGGGGTTGCGAAGACATGGTCGCTGCGCCGCCAGGATATGCCTGGTAGTATCCGTTGGGAGGACCCGGAGTATTGTATCCGTTGGGCATGGGACGCGAGGGCGGTGGGGGACCCCGTTGCATTTGAGGATGCGGCACGTGGGAAGTCATGGTGTGAGCGCGATCCTGGGTAAACTGAGGGGTTTGCGAGGTCATCGTTTGAGAGCGTCCCGGTGGTGGAGCCCCACCAAAGATCTCAGAGAATGCGGCATCACGTTGAAAGGAGGACGGATGTCCGTACGGCCGGTAGTTCCGGCCCTGTTGGCCTCCCAGGTCGGCCATCGTCGCTTCTCCCGTCAGACCGGTGTGATTCGAGGAATCGAAGTCGAGTCGAGTTGTCGATTAATCGGCGAACGCGAGGCAGTGAATGACGATGCAGAGGTGTCTTCAAGCAGCCCGTGCGGCAAAGGACAAGACGTGAGAGATGTGAAAGACGAAATTCAACTCAAAAGGGGGGAATCAAGGGTATCGAATCCGGTCGTATAAGGCGTGTAGAGCGTCGCGAGATGGTCGTGGAAACTCG
Source organism: Aspergillus aff. floccosus IMV 01167 (assembly GCA_001931935.1). NCBI lineage: Eukaryota > Fungi > Ascomycota > Eurotiomycetes > Eurotiales > Aspergillaceae > Aspergillus > Aspergillus aff. floccosus IMV 01167. The sequence continues at coordinate 753,173 of MSJE01000318.1, forward strand.
TGGAGCCAGGAGATTGGGGTAGAGGGAGGTGTGTGTGTGGTAATTTATAGGCAATAAAAAGACAAGAATAAAATGGCATAGGAAGGAAGTAAAAAAAAAAATAGAGAATGAGGGGATTAGAGCACAGAATCCTCCACGAGTATCATGCCTCACTCAATGGAAGTAGGCGCGTGATGGTGAATGCAGTATGGAACAGTATGAAGGAGGTGGTGCGCTAGGAGCCTTGAGCGCAACCGCAAACCAGGGCCCCTGCAAAGATCATACCCTCAGCATGCTTTTCCCTCGTCGGTACGGGTCGATGGATCGAAACGGGGGCGGATTTGGAGAGGGGAATTCCGGGTGGCAAAATGGAAAGACCGACCAGAGTGGAGGAGTGAGTCAGGAACCCGGATGGATAGCGTGAAGGAGAGGGAGACCCGGGGGTGGTGGTGGTGGTGGTGGTGAAGGTGAGGCGGAAGAAGAGGAGGGAGGACGAGAGAGTCAGAGGAGAGAGTGTGGAAGAGGAGATGGAAACGCACGGGGGAGTGAGAAACGAAGGGGAAGGAACAGCCACATGTCGTTGTCGGTCTTTACCCGGTCGGGTCAAAGTGCGGCTGTACGGTGGCCCGCGCAACACCTTCCGGTCAACATCCGCTGGCATCGCATCGTCCCTGAATCCATGACAGCTCGGCGTCTCGGAGGATTCGCTTGACTTTGAACCTCTCTCTCTCTCGAATATCTTTTCGCTCCTCCTTATTCTGTTCCTATAGTCTTTTCATTTTCTGATTCTAAACTCCCCTCTCCCCCGTCTGTGGCTCAGACTATCGTCATGGCGGACAGCGAGTATTCCCCCAAGTTCGCACCTTTCTTCTCCTTTGTAAGTATCGTGCCTCATTGCCTCTGTTTTCAGGGGATCTGCCATTGTTTGAAAAGATACTGACTTGAGGTAGGCTGGGATCGCTGCAGCGGTGAGTCCCCGAATAACGTGTTCCATATCACTACCTACCTAGCTAACACCTTGCTCTGCGAAAGATGATCTTCGGATGTACGTACGCCACGGCCTACATGTCCTTACAAAAATCTACTGGCAGGATGACGGAAGCTGACATCAACTCCAGCAATGGGCGCCGCATATGGGACCGCAAAGTCTGGCATTGGTATCTCCGGTGTGGGAACCTTCCGGCCGGACCTCATCATGAAGGTATAGCATCTACTATTTGCTCTTGATCTAACAGAGAAATGGATGGCGCTGACACGCTCCCCGAAATAGTCCCTCATCCCCGTCGTCATGTCCGGTATCATTGCAGTCTACGGACTGGTGATCGCAGTTTTGATCGCCGGAGACATGCAACCCCCTCCGCTTCAGAATACTAGTCTCTATACGTATGTGGGCCGGAATGAGTGGCAGGAAATGTGAGCGAAACAACCAGCTGATCGCGCGATCCAGGGGATTCATGCACCTTGCATCGGGATTGTCGGTTGGCCTCGCAGGCGTGGCCGCCGGATACACGATTGGAACTGTCGGGGACGCGGTAAGTAACGTTCAGGAAGATGGACAACCAGCATCTGACAGCAGTTCAGGGCGTTCGTGCGTACATGCAACAGTCACGAGTCTATGTTGGAATGATTCTCATCCTCATTTTCGGTGAAGTCCTGGGTCTCTACGGGTACGGTGCACTTAGATGCTCTCCTCATTTCTCTGCTAACGCCTACAGTTTGATTGTCGGTCTGATCCTTAACTCGAGGAGTCACCCTTGAATACGGAAAAAGGTGTTTGATTTCATGTGGTATCCAATATGTTGGCAATTTGCTCTTTCCTGCGACCAGCGTCCTTTGCCCGGCCATCTATGCTCTATGTAAAGCCTGTGACGCTTAGGGTGACAAGCAGAATCTGCCAGAGATCCATATACCTTTGGCGGAGTAATTTTAGTCGATTAGATATTCTCTTCGCCCTTTGAGGGACAATGTACAAGTACTGACTAGCTATGCCTTACAACAACAATATGACACCATAACTGATTCATCGTTTCTATCCTCTGGCTGTATCTAATTTCTAAAAATTCACTTCGGCAAAGAAAACCTATCACGGCAACCAGTCTACATCATCACCGTTGGATCCCACGGAAAACGGTGACTGTTTTGGACTAAGTTGGCGGGAAGATTACCCAGTGTTTTTCCTGCCCCGCCAGTCGGTAACGTCAGAGCGGCCGCGTCCCTCTTGGACCTCCCGATCATCACCGCAGCGCTCTCGGCCTGTTGCACCCCGTCTTTCGCCACTCATCCGATCGTGATTTGATCCTCTAGCCCATGTCTAGTAACGCGGTCGTCATCTCGATCTCCCCATTCTAGAGGAACCGCCGCTCCCTCAATTGCGAGCCCCCCATCGCCGCATTTCCACCTCCCCCCACCGCGCCGCCGTCCTCCGAGACATGCTCCTTTGCCATCCCAATGGCTTCAGGAACGGTGGACCCTGCCGCACCAAACGAGGCGCCGACATCATCGACTCCATCAAGCAATGTCGAATTTGGTCCCGATGATGCGCACAGGAAGGACAAGCAGCTCGCGGCCCCCAGTCGACCGTCTCATTCGCGACAGTCAAACCCGTTCGTCATCACCGATCGCCGAGAGGACAGGCGAACGCTGGTTTCAAATCATAGCCTAAGCGTCCAAGACTTTGCACTGTTGAAGACCCTCGGAACGGGTGAGTCTCCTGCCTTCCGCGGTTTTGACCTCGGTCTGACAGTATCGCCCCGTCGATCTCAGGGACCTTTGCTCGGGTATGGCTAGTGAGATACAAAGACGAGATCCAAAGGAGAGACAAAGTTTACGCTCTTAAGATTCTACGGAAGGCAGATGGTGAGGTCAACCTCGATCTACGTAGCCACACTGATCGAGGCTAACTTCTGTGGCAGTCATCAAGCTGAAACAGGTTGAGCATGTACGCAACGAGCGGAAGACCCTTACGGCGGTTTCCGGGCATCCGTTCATAACAAGACTAATAACGACCTTTTCCGATAGCCAAAGTCTATATATGCTGGTACGTGGCAGACTCGCGGGAGGAAAACCAGATGCATCCTCAGTCGCTAACCTACTGCCTTAGTTGGACTACTGCCCCGGTGGGGAGATCTTTAGCTACTTGCGACGTGCGCGACGCTTTAACGAAAACACCTCCAGATTCTATGCCGCCGAGATAACCCTCACCATCGAGTATCTGCATGATATGGAGGGCATCGTTTACCGTGACCTGAAGCCCGAAAACATCCTGCTGGACGCAGAAGGACACATCAGGCTGGTCGATTTCGGCTTTGCCAAACAAGTCGGGAGCCACGAAACATACACTCTCTGCGGAACACCAGAGTACCTCGCGCCGGAGGTCATCCACAACAGCGGCCACGGGCTTGCCGTCGACTGGTGGGCCCTGGGGATTCTCATCTACGAGTTTCTCGTCGGCCAACCCCCTTTCTGGGACCAGAACCCCATGCGCATCTATGAGCAGATTGTCGAAGGACACATCCGCTTTCCGCAGAGCATGTCGCCAGCCGCCCAGAACATCATATCCCTCTTCTGCAAGACAAACCCCACCGAACGGCTAGGCTATATCTCCGGCGGTTCTGCACGCGTCAAGTCACACCCGTTCTTCGAGGGGATCAACTGGGACGACCTGTTCTACCGCCGGGTCAAGGGCCCGATCATCCCCCGCGTGGACCACCCGGCCGATACGGGCAACTTCGAAGACTACCCCGATCCCGACCCCAAGACCCAGAATGTCTACACCGAAGACATGAAGAAGAAATACGAGGCCTTGTTCATTGATTTCTGACACGTGCCGTCCCATGCGCACCATGCGCACCTATCGTCACTCGATGGCTGGCGGACAAGAACCGCCCATCGCCTGCGCACCGCTCGGAGGGCCATCCAATCCAGACTCTCTCACTTGTCCAGTTCGGCTCCATAACTCCATTCCTTACTGGCCCCGCTTAGTCTTATATATACGTCTGTCTGTGCGCCGGTCGATCCGACGACACGCCCAATCCCGCCCAATCTTTCGTGGGAGACCGTGCAACCTCCAGTTCAACCACAGTGCCATGCTTGACCCTCCACTTTGGCATTTATCTCGGCCCTTCCCACCGGTTGCGCACACCGACGACCCCCTAAACTGACCTGTAGGTACGATTTGACATCCCTAGCGGGTCAAGTAGTCGTCGCATCGTGAAGAAACGAGACGAGGATTTCAACGATTGTTCTGCCATGTACTGTAATATAGCGCATTTCTCTCTCTTCCTGTCCCCCACCGCGGGCATTCATCTGCTCCGCTGTTTGACATATACTCGCATGGTTTATTTATATTATGTTATATCCGGGCCACCACCCAGAACAGGAGTTGTCGGACGCGCCGAGACCTTCAACAGTCTGAAGTCGTATATCCCATCCCCATGGGGTCATCTGGCTGGGACTAGGCGCGTTCCGGAGCCCGTACAATTTGGTGATATCCATGTAATGCATCCTTTGGCTGAATGAGAATTTGTGTCACTGTATATTTTTATTTAGCCTGGAGTCTACAGTATGTCTCCCGGCTACTGTCAGGGAAGTGACTGCACAGCAAAAATAATTCTGGTATAGGTCTATCCAAATAATCTAGCTAAAATGTTCCGTGGGTAGAATAACATTCACAAGAAAGGAAAAGTAAGGTATAGGGTACAGAAGGGATTAGGTAGCCTCCGGACCTTTGGTATGGTCTGGACGAGGAAGTGTCACTTTTAGCAGTTGGTACGTCGAACCCGTCTCTACCAGCATCCGCGGATCTTGTTTATGTTCATTATAGCGAGCCCACCTCGCAAAGGGAGCACGGTGTGTTCTGCGAATCCTTGGACATCTGGATAGTGGGGAAGGGGTCTTATGATCCAGTGGGATAAGCAGGATTCACTGAGTAGGTCATGATACAGGCATCAGACAACGTCGATGCGTATATTCTCATCAAGCAATTGCAGTTCGTCATTCATGTCGTGATAGACGGTGAAAAACAGAGGTGCGGAGACCCGGGTGACTGTAAGGGTTTTGGGATGTACCCATGATATTAATATCAAGGCGTAAGATGTGCTGGCATCGCAGACCAGGAGTCGAAAAGCCAGTCTCTCGGTCCCTGTGGCGTTAAATCAGGCAGGTCGATGCCTGCTCGGGACATATAAAGGCGAAAATGGATGTGGCCAATACTTATAGAGACGGGTCATCCTTCCAAGATCCTAAGCGAGTTAGCGCACCAGATTCAACCAAGGCAGATGAGCATACGTACCATCAAAATCGTGTTTGACAAAAGCCATCGGATCCTCCACGTCCTTAGCACCCATCTGCTGCACGCCGGGACTGAAGCTCGTAATCGGGAGGACAATCACATCACCGACTTTCCGGTACTCCTCCTGGTTCGTGAAATCCTCATACGTGATGTTCTTGTCCGAATTGGGGTCAATATTGAAGTATTCCGGGTCATTGAAGTACCGGAAGACTGCATCAGTCCAGGCGGCCGGACCGGTGAACTCCACAATCGTCTTGTCCATCTTGCCCTTCTTCAGAATCCCCGCTTTCTTCATCCGCAGGGCCTCCTCGGTGATGTAGGCCACGATATCCCGGAAGATGGGGTGGCCCGGCTTCGACTGGAGCGTCCACTGGCAGAACTGAATCCGGCGCGAGTACCAATCGTGCCAGTCGGGGCGGTCCGGGTCCGCCTCAATCCCCACAACCACACCGATCGTCGAGAGATCGATCGAGGTGGGTAGCCACTCGGAGGCTGGTTTCAATGCGGTGGTGTCGATGTCGCTGTAGATTCCGCCCCGCGCGAGGAGGATCAGGTACCGGAAGAAGTCGGCCTTGAGGACCGGCAACGGGAGCGCATCAAAGGCTTCAAACACCTCGGGCACCGAGCCGTACAGGTATTTAATCAGATGGCGCTGGGTGTCGTCGGGGATCACCTCGTGTACAAACCCGGGGTGTAGTTCGGTCCAGCTGGCTTCGGCAGTGCGCAGATCTGCGGTAAACCACAGCGAGGCCGGGGTATATTTCCACGTCTGCCAGATGTATGCGGGGAACTTGTTGTTGAGGTCATAGGGGAAATGGTAGCGAAGACGTTCGCGGAGGGAAGCGCTCAGAGGGGGTTGGAGTGGCTGTTGGAGGGCGTCCTTCTTCTGTCCGGGGGAACGTTCTTCTGTCCCGTCGGCACCATCTTGAACAACGTTCTCTTCGGGGGTATAGACCGAGGGTTCGTAAGAGGGGGAGGAGTGCGAGGAACGGAAGAGGAAGATGAAGGTGACGAAGAAAACGGCCGCGATGAGCGACTTGCGGAACGTGATCATGTTGCAAGGGGGCCTTCCGTTAGGCACTTGGGACTTGGGAAACCGCACGTTCAGACAATACCACGAGTCTGCGCCAGCTCCTCAACGATCCCGTCCAGGCAAATGAATACCGGAGGAATATCAGGAGAGAAACGCTGTCCGTGAATGACAACCGGGTCAAAGTCCGTTCCACCTCAGCAGGAGACCAAAATCACTCATGTCTGCCTGGTTTCAAGCTGCACTGCGCAAATTGCCGCTCTGTGACACTGCGGAACTGGTCGAGTTACCATGCACTCAGCGGAGGGACACAATTGGCACACAACGGCCGGACGAACAGGGAAAGGTGACGCGACGGAGGCAGCGACGGGGGGAGTGCAGCGCTGAATCCAAACAGAATGCGCATGCAAGAAAATTCGAGAGAAAGAGTAGAAGAGAATCTTTAAGATGGCCGGGGCGGATGAAGATATTACGTGGGCGGTGGGACCCCTGAACGGCTGCTGATTGGCAGCGAGAGCAATCCGCGTGGAGGCTGATAAGAAATGACGAGGCTGATGAACAGTATAGAAAAGTTAAGTCGGTAGAAAGGGAGAGACAGAATCTCCTGAGAATTCAGACTTATATGGTCAGCCCGTGGGGTGGAAATTTGCATCTTTTATGGACCATCGTTCATCTACCGCAGATTGAGCTGGTGGAGTTGGCCTTGCAACTGTGTCTTCTCGCCGTCACCCGCAATGGGAATGATCGCCCCCATCACGAAGAGGGGGAGCCCATGAGTCGTTCGCTTCAGCTGCTCATCATCTGGCTCCTTTCCCGATCACTACGATGCGATCCAGTGGTTCAGTTCGGGTCATGGTGCAAGTCCGAGAGTGCGAGAGCGCCCATGTTGTATCTCCTCTCCCCACACGCATCAGTGGCGTGGCCGTTTTCGGTCAGCTCGTGCTGAGGAAGGCTAGCTGGGCTATAAGTATTCATATATATCTTCTTGAACGTTACAAGGTCCACTCGTCCTTCCAAAGTCTAGACTACCGGACGCTTCTTTCCCCTTGATAGTCCTGTCGTATTCTCGACTGGTAGGACCACCCTCTTATCAAACCTTTCTCAACCCGGATTTTAGGATATCACCACAAATGGGCTGCCGAGGAAGAAGGACAACATCGGAAGCATCCGTCTGGCATCATCCGAGTGGTTTTTCTGCCGGGGTAGGGTGTACTAGTCTGCGTCACTAAAGCAGACCCCCGTCCAGCCGCGTCATTCTTATCCCACACCACCGATCTGCAGGTCCGACTTGGCTTGGGGGCTGCTAGGCTTGTATAGGTGGACAGGAGTTCGCTGACCAAAGGGATCTTGGATTGGCGATGGGCTAAATGCACCCCTGCACGCCACAGCTGGGGTAGGGAGACTAGTAGTGGCCTTGGGCCGTAGTTCAAGTGCCACCGGAGTACGGACTAAGGAGCCGTCCAGGTACGAAGTACGTATTGGTGCATTAGTCGAAACGAGCTTTTCCCGACTCCCGCCCAGAAAGATCGCCGGTTTCACCTGGACCAAACAGGCAGATGCAGGGTGTAGGAGGTATAAAGCGTTGGATTTCCCCATCAATCATGGTATCAAATTGATTCAAACTGGATGTCGATCAATCAGCTGGGGTCTCAGTCGGGATACCGTCGGCGAATACGAAGACAAACACGGGGCTGCGAGCGATGATCCAAATGTCAGTCAGTCAGAGTCACCAAAAGGTAACTCTCCTGCCGGAACACGTGGACCCGCACTAGCTCCTCTTTGGCCTCTCAGGGACCACCATTTCCCAAAGCAGCCCTTTAAGCAGTTCGGATACTACCTTACCTACTCCAGGTACCTACAGATACTCGATTGTATCCGAGGATCCTAGTCACTTCCTTGTTTTTGAGAGCCAGAAGAGCCAGAATGAAACCTTCAGCACGGGCTCTGGACCAGGGCACAGGCTAAATAGGGGTCCCATCTTGCAGCTATGACGACAGAAGCTCGATGTCGTCTAGATCGCTCATCGGTCAGACTGAATCAATGCTGCTCTGAATATCTTGAACTCAATGGAACGATACTATCAAGGGTTCTTCTTATCTTGGTCTGGATGGACCCTTATTTCATTGGAAGATATATATATCTCTCTCCCCACATACAACCTTCATATATTTAACTCAATCTATAGAAATTGTCCACAACGCGTGAAATCAATACCTGGCTCACTGTAGTTATGTGATCAAGGCCCCAGCTTACTCAACTATGAATCCCAATTTTCCTAAAGACTTTCTCCTTACTCCATCATATTTGCACGTTGTGACTGCTTTCGCTAGCTAGAAACGGCCATTTCTCGGTATTAGCTTTCTTCTGTCAGGGCTATACGTGAGGAATTCAGAGATATCTTTGCTGGGCATCAATATTGGACTACATGAATGAACCGTGGCGTTTTCTTCCGTCTGCCTGTGATTGTTGTTCTAGTTTAGAGCATACTAATTGCTACTGATACGTCCTTTATGTTGGATATGCCTGGCCCCTGCAGCCCACAGAAATGATTGTCCCTTCCATTTGCATGAGTTTTTAGGAAAACCAAAGGATAGTAAAACCCCAGATCAAGGCCAAAATGAAGGGCTTCAGATAACATCCCCCTTCACCCTGCCAATGATCCCGCAGGTATTCTTGTGCTCAGCACTAACAGCATCACCGTAAGTAAGAATACCTAGAATTAATCACTACTCAGGACTTACCTCGTAATAAGTATTGCCGTTCTAGTCATCAGGTTAGCATCCCGGCATGCAGACCCTCTCTAAAGGACAAAGACTTACTCCAGTAGTTTTAATTTCGCAGCATTGGTTTCTTGGCTCATGGAGCTCATAGTCGTACCGGTCTTCCTTGCAGACCATGCCACCGCAACAATCGTCCTCTTCCTCGTAGTGTCCGCGTACACGAGGGTCGAATGGCCTAGGAGGGTCTTCCACCCAATGGCTGGTAACGGTGCAAGTTCCTCCTCTCGGCTTGCACTCCGCTTGGCCGGTAAGGTTGTCTGGGGCGGCGACTGCCAACGCAGTGCTGACGAAAAGAGCCAAGACAGGAATCAAGCGCATTTTAAAAGGGTTCGAAATTGTAATGGAAGCAATGGGATGTGTGCAGCTTTTCCAGTGATTTGTGCCCCAGTGGGCAAGGAAGGCGATTTAAATGTTCGGCACTGGTTCAGTTGACCCTGCCAACAACCAGGAATGCTCTAGGTGAGGAATCTCTGGGGACTCTAGGTCTGCTATTCACATTCTTCTACCAGGCGCGTCGTGTAACCTGAAGTTGTTGAAAAGTCGATCTTCAGTCTTCCAACAAGGGTTAGCGGACGTATGCAAGAAATATCAGGGAAATTAGCAGAGAGTCAATCAATGTTGAGTTTCCCCATACTCCGACTCATCGATATGAAAGTAGCCCTTCCCACGCTGTGGTTGGTTCACATAAAGTTGGCCCTTCGACTTCAAAGACCTCCAACATTTCAATGATTGATAACTTGCAGGCTGTATCTAGCCTTCGGCACTGTTCAAGCCCAATGTAATCAAGACCGGAACATTCATAAAGCGACAACCCAGCATCCAAACCTACTGCGAGAAGGATCACGAGTGAGCACAGCTCAGAAAAATCCAGGTACATACCAAGGAGCAAAAATGATCGGCATCGATGCACTAATCCAGTCATAGATTGACAGTTCCTTAACAGTCCTGTTCTGTCTACATTCCAACGTCGGACGCTACCGAAATCCGCCGGTTGTCTGTATTTCAACACGAAGCTGCGTTAGAGAGGATGGACCTGTATATTCCATGGACTCTCTATATCCATATATATCCATAATAACACCTTTTAAATATGAAAGCGGCTCTATAGTACTGGGCAAGACTGCCCAGTTTAGACTTGGGCAAGTGATCTGGTGTGATCTATTAGCCTTCGCTGTAATAAGCAGGAACAGGTTCAGTTAATCAATGACTTGACGTGTGCCCAAGATGTTGTGATTTACGGAGTAGAACTATCAATTATTCTTGGTATGGCCTCATATCGGCATCGGACAGTTTAAGTGTGGGGTTAGGTAGACATCAACAACTGCAACACAATAACAGCAATTTAATGAGCGGCATAAAAATAACCTCTGTCAATCGGACCTAGGTAGATAGTTAAATCGCGGCTAAAGAGTTAGTCCCTGGTAGACTTTCGCCTTTTCGACGAGTCTCGACCGGCGCCAGGCCGTCCGAGGCGCAGCCGCAGACAAAGGGTCTTGCGTGCTTGCGCCCCAACACTGACCATGGGATTTCTGACTGCAGAATTTTTCCTTCTCTGTCGATAACTGTCCCTGGGAACACCAGGCTGCCCCGATAGCTGTCGCTTGATACTTCCAGGGAAAGTTGAAAGAAAGTTTGACGGCGCACATCCCTGAAACAACATCTTCCAGGCAGCCTTTTTCAGCGGGTGTACATATATCAGCCACCCGATCCTGAGAGGATCGACATCCTGGAGACTCCCAAGGAAAGAATGCACCCCGACGTTCTTGTGGTCGATGACCATCGCAAGATTATCCCTTCAACAACCCTCTCAGCGTCTTCGCTGCCCCGCGACGACGACTCAGGTGAGGGGATTACAAAGCCGGTGATCATCGTCTCTCCTGGGGAAACGGGCCAGGCTGCGGACAAGCCATCTCAGCGATGGACGCGAAAAAGGATCGCATTGATTGGTATCATTGCCTTTTCCGCACTGGTGATCGTTGTTCTGGTCATAACCTTGCCGGTCGTCTTACCCCGACGTCGCGGACCACCCGATGACCCCAGTTACTCGGAGTCATCAAATAAGCCCCTTCTCGTGGTCGATAACTTTCCCGATCCAGGCCTGATCCATATCAACGGGACATGGATTGCCTACGGGACAAACGCCAAGAAGAACGATACCAATGTGGCCCATATCCCCGTCGCTACATCGATGGACTTTACAAATTGGACTCGTATCAAAGACTACGATGCCATGCCCACGTTAGGTGGTTGGGAGACGAAAATCAACCATTGGGCTCCCGATGTGATCCAGCGTGTAAGCACTGCCTTCCTAGATGAGATTTGAACAAGAGCTAATTGGCATGGCAGAATGATGGCAAGTTTGTCATCTACTATTCAGGAGAGTTAAAGGACTGGAAACGGCACCACTGCGTCGGGGCAGCCGTGTCCACAGCAGAGGATCCCATAGGACCATACGTCCCTGAAGAGAAGCCGTTAGCGTGCCCTCGAGAGTATGGTGGTGCCATTGACCCATCTCCATTCCGCGATACCGATGGCAAGTTGTACGTCGTGTACAAAGCGGACGGCAACAGTATTGGCCATGGCGGCGAATGCAACAATGGCAAAAAGCCAATAGTGACCGTTCCGATCATGCTCCAAGAGCTAGAAGACGACGGCATCACGCCCGTTGGAGACCCCCTCCAAATTCTCAAAAACGAGGAAAGCGACGGCCCTCTCGTTGAAGCCCCGAACCTCATCTATACCCAGGGGCTATATTATCTGTTCTTCTCGTCGCATTGCTTTACCTCTCCCGAGTACGATGTCAAATACGCCTATTCGACATCGCTGAACGGCCCGTATGTAAGAGCCGCCAGACCGTTGTTGAAGTCGGGCGATTTCGGGCTCAAGTCTCCTGGAGGCGCGACAGTCTCGCGAGATGGTACCAAAATCGTGTTCCATGCGGATTGCAAAACCAGCTGGAGATGCATGTTCGCGGCCGCCATCGATATAAGCGTCAACTCGACTATAACCTTTACCTCTCTTTGATGTCCGTTGCTATCTTGTTCTTTTTTCATGAATGATGCTTTGATTATGCTACATAGATATAGACACACCCTATACAAATTCGATGCTCAGTGGGCAAGCTATCCTAGATAATGAAATATACATGACCACAGTTTAGACTCCTACTCTCCCAAGATCTCCCTGGCAAACTTGGTAATCAACGCATTCACTTCATCAGGCTTCTCAAGCTGTACCCAATGACCCGTACCTAGCCTCTCAAGCCGCACATCAGTCGCGAAAGCCTTCGTTCCCTCCTCCTGCTTATCCGCCAGACACACATAATCCTTCTCAGCGGCTATCAGCAAAACCGGCGCGCGACAGACTTTATCTTCCTCAGATACGGCGTCATCATCCGCAGCATTGACGCCCCGCAGGGGGGCCTTGTACCAGCACAAGGGGCCTGCATAGCCTCCCTGCGCAAAAATCCGATCGCGGGTGGTGTACTCCGCGAGAGAGTACCATGATGGAAGGGGGTCAAAATGGCCAGCGCGAACATACTCGGCTGCTTTTCCTACCGGCGCAAGGATGTCCCTGAACATCACCGGGTCATGGGGGTAGAAGAGGGTGAATTCCGAGGCGGGCTGTATATTGTTAGTGCACTGCACCCTTTTACGAAGAATGGGCTGTTGCACGGACATGCTCGTTTATATCTGAGACGGCTTCCTCGGTGTTGTGCCATTCCCAATAGCCGAATAGATGGGCCGTTTCTTCTGTGGGGTTGTCAGGGTTCATTGAGTTCACAATAATCTGTGTGGGCTCTCCATACTGCGGTTTGCTCTGACGCCTGGCGCAATATAACCAACGGCCATAAACACGAAGCCGTGAAAGCGACGGGTTTGGTGAATCACTAAGCTGGATGCAAGACCACAGCCCCTGTACCCCAATCAGACGACATTCCGTGATTCAACTCAATATCGGAACGAGTGTACCAATCATGTCCTACAGCAATAGCTCGCTCCACGCCCTCGATGTCCAGAATTTCGGCCATGTCCACTCATGGTCTTCAGTCGATAGGCCGCCGGGTCTGTCGGCTTATCGGTATCTCCATAACCCAGAAGGTCAGGCGCAATGATACCGTACCCGGCTTTCTGCAACCCGGCGATCTGGTGTCGCCAATCAAAGCATGATGATGGATATCCGTGCAGGAGCAGAAAAGTTGGCTTTGACCGTGATTGCGGGGACACTGATACGTAGCCGTATGTGGTCCCGTCCGAGAGGGTAGCTTTCTTGGCTAGAGAGGGGAATGCAATAGAAGCCATGTTGTTGTTTATAGGTGACTATCTGGTTCTTTTGGCTCGATGAGAGGTGAGGTTGTGGTGACGTTTATATACATCTCCAGTAGTTCGGATCTCGGTTAATTCAAAATCTTTATGGGGCAGATAGTTTCCACGGGCTTACTTCTAGGGGCGGGGTTGCCTTGGCGCAGGGTGAATTGAATATATTGTTGATGATGAGTCATTGAGGATGTGTCATTGAATGATTGTGTGTCTTTTAGATCTTATGTGTCTGTATGTGCTTATGGACATGGAGGGTCTGACAGAAGAACAAGAAGTGTTAGCGAGGCGGATTTATTTCCAGGATACAAAACCTGTTATTTTGTGAAAGATTAGAACTATTTTTCCTCATGTTCAAGAATATCGATAAACCTCTTAGACAGTGCGAGCCTTTCCCGCTGTCCACGACCATCCATCACAGTGGTGATGCAGTCATGGCTGGTGCCCAAATACTGCTTTCGAAACGCCTCCCACAGAATAAATCCACGACCAGGTCGAGGATAAAAGGGACCATTTCTCTGAAAAGATTTCACAGCCTGTCTGACGCCCTGTTCATTCATTGTCATGATACGAACAAGATCGAAATCCAATAGCCAAAGAGCGTGTGGACCTAAAATGTTCACCAAAGTATCATCTTCGTGTGTCCCATCAAGCGGAGGCGGAGCTAGGACAAACTCTATATTATTACCATCCATTTGTCCAAGCCAATGAATAGTAGCTTGCGCCTCAGCCATAGCTCTGGCATACAGCACCCTATGGCCTATCGGTATGCCAAGTTCCACCATCTGGTCTTCGTGAAGCGGAAAATTCCTCAGCGAGAATGCCTGGAATCTGCCGGTCTCGGCTGTCTGGTGTGTCCGCCTGCGACCAAGGTAGGGTCGAACCAGGCAGCTTCTGTTGGTATCGCTGGACAAGATCTCTAGCCGCAAGTTTGCGGGGCAGTATCTCTCCACCAGCAGCCTCCTCGTCACAGAGCCAAAGGGTTGGATGCGCTGAGTCTGGATTGTATTGCATGGAGAATGGCCATCTGGGAACCTGGGCAGGTTTCGTTTCCACCAGGACTCGTCTGTTGGTGTGATGAATCTGAAGCAGGCGGGGACGAGAGCTTGCTGGTTCTCTTGTTTTTTGATGACCTTTATCTCCGCGAGGGTGTTCATACAATTCAGGATACGACGGTGCATGCGGTAGTCATTCTGGAGCGAACGGGAAGGACCACCGTCTTCTCTTTTGAAGGCCCATGCTGCTGAAATTTCCTCGTCGTCAGTATTTGCTGCCCACACAGTTCCGCAGAAGCCTGCTCCGATGAGATGAAGCTTTCCTTTATGAACTTGTGACATGATGTTCATTTGAAGATGCTGTGCTAACAGAAGATGGGGTAGAGACTCCTGTGGAAGAGCTGCAGTTAAATGTTGCGGTGGGTGGTTCCCTGCGAAAGAGGCGCATAATCTCGATACTCATCATGACGGGATGGTTGCCTGACATGACTCACCTACACATTCATGCGGGAGCTATGCAACAATAACTGTCTACAGGTATAGGCATCTATATCCTGGGTTATGAACTCTCACTGTAGATGTATACTCCGGAGTACAGGCATAGATCGGCATCAGCCAATCAAGAGGACGGCAGATGACGCCATGCGAAAACGGCCCTTGATGCCTGAGGCCCCGCGGGAAGCTTACTTGGCCGGCACTTCTCCACGCATCGCCATATATTCTTATCAGTTCCCCCGCGGACTCGTTCTTTGCCTCAATTTTCTCCGTCGTCCACTATGCCTCCCGCTCAAGGCGCCATGCGTCCCACCTCGCGATCTTTCAAAGCGCTGGGAGGTTTGTTGCGACAAAGTGAAAGCGTGGCACCCTTCGCCGGACGGAATTGCTTTCCCATCTTTCCGTCGTCAACATACTCCGCCAACCGCCGAGAACTGCACCAGGCCCCTCCCAGGAAATCCCAATCGGCGGCAGCTGCATCCGCGTCAAAAGACTCTTCGAACCCCGCCCTTTCGTTCCCTTGCCTCGATGCTCAAGAGGCCAAGTCCGCGCTCCTCTCCGCGCGGTCGCTCGAGTCGGGCCCCGAGCCTTCGTATACCACCGGTCACCATGAACAATACCACTGCGAGGAACCATTGCTCCTAGACTGGGGCGGAGTGTTACCCGAATTTGACGTCGCATATGAAACATGGGGTCAGCTCAATGCCGACAAGAGCAACGCGATCCTCCTGCACACTGGTCTGTCGGCCTCGAGTCATGCGCATAGCACGGCAGCCAATCCGAAACCAGGCTGGTGGGAGAAGTTCATCGGTCCTGGAAAGCCATTGAACACGGACAAATACTTCGTCATCTGTACCAATGTCGTTGGTGGGTGTTACGGCAGCACGGGTCCTTCGTCAATTGACCCCTCGGATGGAAAGAGATACGCCACGAGATTCCCAATTCTGACGATAGACGACATGGTGCGGGCACAGTTCCGCCTTCTGGACTCGCTGGGAGTCCAGAAACTATATGCTTCTGTGGGTTCTAGCATGGGCGGCATGCAAAGTCTTGCTGCCGGTGTTCTGTTCCCGGAGAGGGTCGGAAAGATCGTCAGTATCAGTGGATGTGCCAGGAGCCATCCCTACAGCATTGCCATGAGACACACCCAGCGCCAAGTACTGATGATGGACCCCAAATGGGCGCGCGGCTTCTACTACGACTCCATCCCGCCCCACTCGGGGATGAAGCTTGCGCGCGAAATCGCGACGGTCACTTACCGCAGTGGTCCGGAGTGGGAGAAGCGGTTTGGCCGCAAACGCGCAGACCCCAGCAAGCAGCCGGCGCTCTGTGCGGACTTTCTCATCGAGACCTACCTGGATCACGCGGGTGAGAAGTTCTGCCTAGAATATGACCCCAACAGTCTGCTCTATGTCTCCAAAGCGATGGACCTCTTCGATCTGGGACACTCCCAGCAGGCGGAAACCAGGAGACGCAGAGCCGAGTACGAGGCGAGAATCGCGCAAGGTGGCAAGACTCTCCGCTCGAGCAACATCGCATGCAGCCTCACTCTTCCCGACAAGCCGTACGAGGAGCAGCCGTCTGTGACCGCCACGACTCCTGCGATGAACCAGTCTGTAACTGATTTTAGCTCGGAGGGGCCACCCCAGGATCTGGTCAATGGCCTTGCTCCACTGAAGAACCATCCGGTTCTCGTTATGGGTGTCGCTAGCGACATTCTGTTCCCTGCCTGGCAACAGCGTGAGATCGCGGAGACCCTCCGCGCTGGTGGAAACACCAGCGTCGAGCATATTGAACTCGGCGAGGACGTATCTCTGTTTGGTCATGATACATTCCTTCTCGACCTGAAGAACATTGGAGGTGCGGTGGAAAAGTTTTTACAGTAATGTATGGTGTCCTTTATGTGTTACAAGCGGGCAAACAACAATGATCATGCATCATGGCGATGATATCCATTCTATTCTGTATATTTATTTGCTTCTTAGTTCTGTTTTTTTATCTTATCTAAACCCAACTCTGCTATTGGCAACTACCGAAGTAGACTCCAGCCATTGGATTATTGGACGCTATCTAACGCAATTGCCAATGTATGATTCTTCCGACGCCCTCAGATTAGCTCTCAGGTTCTCATAGGTTTCCAGGCAGATATGTATCGTGCGAACACGCGCAGTGCCGGATACCGATAGAATTTGGCTTTTGGTATTACCTCGTCACCGGGCAGAAGAATACAGTGGGAACATAACAAGAGTAAACACAAGACAAGTATTGTTGGTTAGTTACGATCTTCCCGCAGTATATCGAAGGGGAAAGTCCCAGTTGTAGAGATATGCAGATGCTCATTTACATCCACATCTACACTCTATGTATGCGTAGATAAGAAATTGATATTCGACAGTGTGAATAGGACAATGAAAGTCGTCCAAGTGCCCGGATGGATGTAGGATGGACGGAAAATGGTCTTTGTCAGTCAATGCGAAAAGAGCCTGCCAGTCAGATTGAAAACTACCATTCCATCTCCACTTGTCATTGGAATGCCCATCGTTACATCACGACGATAAACAGACAGAGCACTTGGTCGACCTCGGAGTGGCATTGTAATTGTCATCATGCGGCGTGGCTATCGGAGAGGTGAAATTGTTGGGCGTAATGTGAGTATCGAAAAACGTGATAAGGCCGAGATTTATCTGGGGGTATTAGTGAAGAGATGCTGTGTCTACGCACAGGAGAGTGTTGTTCCAGTCCACAAACATTAGAAGACAAGAGACGACGATTTTCTTCCAGATGTGAGTAATGAAATCAGGGAGAGGATAGCAGGTAGAAGCTGCGCCGACACCGAGAATAACGGGCTTTCCCTGGTCTCTTAGATTTCTGTTCCATCTCAATCACACACGCTGCGCGTCGCGTCTTCTTCCATTCGCTTGCAGTGCTCACGAAGGATGAAGTCCAAGACGCGTTGTATTCGATTCGAATCAACCGTGTCATGAGAAGCTCTGATGTGTGGTTTTATCGTCATCGAGAAGAGAAAGGATTTATTCTCGGTCCTGCGGGTTCAATCGTCAGTCATCACACATTGCCGTCGGCGCAGCGGAACGTACCTGGTGTTCTACCAGAAGAGAGTGAGTTGGAGAGGAACGTTGTTGCGGCGCTGATCTTTTCCACCCTCAAGACGCGCACGTGATCCATAATTACGTAGTGCTTCGATTGTCGTTTCTCCGCCAGCTTTTTTTTGAAATTCAGATTCCCGAGCATAACAACAAGAACAGAGTAAAGAATGTCTTCCTGGATCCAGCGGCACGCTGGCTCCCAGCAGTCACAGCTTACAGCTACGGCTGTGCTTTCTGGTGCTGCTGTCGCCGGCGCCATCTTGGGCTACCAAGCACTCAGAAGAAAAGAAGCCGTGAGCGAGCTCAAAGCTTCCATTCCCAACATTGACGAGGAACACCATGCGGAGAAGGTACGTTCGTATGTCCCTGGTGCAAGCGTTGTGCTGGCTAACTTGACAAGCTTACAAAGTTTGGAACGGCGGCCGCAATGAGCAAAGAAGATGAGCGCAGCGCGGCTCTTGCTCGTCGCGCCCAGCTGGGTGACTATGATGACGGTGAGTCGGCGCATCCACTCCCCAAAACTTGGTCAAATTGCATTCGCTGATACCATTTTCGCGATACAGACCTCATCCTTGAACAGCTTGCCCGCAATCGAGTTTTCCTCACCGACGAAGGCCTTGCGAAGCTCCGGGAATCGTTCATAATTGTCGTGGGATGTGGAGGTGTCGGATCACACGCCGCCGCCTCGCTCGTGCGATCGGGCGTGGCTAAAATTCGACTGATTGATTTCGACCAGGTCACGCTCTCATCGCTGAACCGCCATGCTCTCGCTACGTTGGCGGACGTCGGAACGCCGAAGGTGCACTGCATCCGCAAGCGAATGGAACAGATCACGCCGTGGACAAAGTTCGACTGTCGCAATGAGCTCTTTGGGGGGTCTGTCGCAGAGAAACTGCTGGCGCCGTGGTCATTCGACGACGCCGATAAGGGACGGAAGCCGGATTACGTCCTGGACTGCATTGATAACATCACCTCCAAGGTCGAGCTGCTGCACTACTGCCACTCGCATTCCATCCCGGTGATCTCGTCCATGGGCGCAGGATGCAAGTCGGACCCCACGCGGGTGACGGTAGGCGACATTTCCGTCAGCACCGACGATCGCCTGTCGCGTGCCACGCGACGACGACTCAAGCCACTGGGTGTGAGCACCGGAATCCCCGTGGTGTTCTCGACCGAGCGACCTGGTCCTGGGAAGGCGACGCTCCTCCCGTTAGCGGAGGAAGAATTCTCCAAGGGCGAGGTTGGCGAGCTGAGTGTTCTGCCGGACTTCCGTGCGCGCATCCTACCGGTGCTGGGAACTATGCCAGCAGTGTTCGGGTACACCGTCGCGAACCATGTTATCTGCGACATCGCGGGATACCCTAGAGACTACAATGTATCTGGAAAGGGACGAGAGAAGATGTACGACAGCATTCTGACCGCTGTCCAAGGGTATACGGAACGGTTGGCTAGACATGACGCCGGAGAGCAGATTATCGGTCTCCGCATCCCTGTCAGCAAGGATGATGTCGGGTTCATCGTGGACGAGATTTATAGAGGCAAGAGTGCGATCAGTGGACTCACTAGTCGACTGACGATTGTCCCTTGGGAGCGGCCAGCAGGTGGCTTCGTTGTTGACCCTGTATATGAAGGGGAGGGACAGAAGTGCCTCCCCTTGCGATTGAAAGATCTGGTCTGCATGACGAAAGAAGAGGCCGCGGTCCACGAGAGAGAGATTTTGCTCGGCTCAAGGAAACCGGAAGAGTTCTATGATGCCAAGGTCGTTGACAAAGTGAAACAGCGCTCGAAGGAGGTGGAGCTTTATGAGAACGACGCATCATGATTGGGATCAACAGCCGCATGCGATATATGGTTGGTCTGTGTATGAATTTATGGATATGTAGAGTAGAGTTTATACTATGCATTGCGACTTACATTGTATACGGTCTCTGGCCATGATATTCGATGTCGTACTAAGTCTCGATGACGATCACGTCCTTGGAAGTACGAGTACGAGTCATATTAGTTGATCAACCTCGATCATCAACACAGCCTTGTGGAGCGAAGACCCACCGATCCACACAGCTTAACACAAAACGCTCTGGGCTTCCAACAGTGAGAACGCTTTTCTCGAGCTGGCTATGAGTATACCTTCCAGGATCGCATGAATTCGAAAGCCTTGGAAGGAGACGCTGGTCATTTCTGCGGTGCTCATCGTATAAGTTCGAACTCGTCAAGCCTTGCGTCTGGCTAGGAGGTATAAATGCCACTGGTTACATGGAAGGTTTGTCTCATCTAACAGAGTACTATAGAATGGATGACCATTGTCTCAAAAACAAGTGCAACCAACTGCAGCAGACCGGAAAAACACTAGACAAAAAACACATATTATGCTTCATAAAGCCGTTCATTGTTAGTTGTCCACATGTGGCGCACACAAGGCATAAGGCCCCTGGGGAAACACTGAGACATGGCCCACGGGGCGTAAGCGATGTGGTCTAAAGCTGCACTGGCTTTGCCTGACAGGGTTAGAATAGTATTCTAGTATCAGGGGTTCATCTCGGTTAGAGACAAGGCCGCCAAGGGCCTTTATGCAGCCGAGGTAGCACAAAGGGGCGTTCAAGGACACGGGTAGAGTCATGGGTGTAGAGTATGAAAAAGAATAGCATTGGTCACATATTAAGTTAGAATGAGGCACTATTCTTCCATTTATTGCAGTCGGAAATGACGGATGAACAACGGGAATCCGGATTATCTCATCTATAATTATCCCGGCCCTAACCCCAACAGCATTAGCGTGGCTGCGTCTCTGATACAGCAAGTGGGCCTAACCTGATAGGGCAACCTGTCACATCGCAGAAACGGATTGATTCCTGAAAGCTGTCTCGTCCACAAAATTCACAGTAACCACGGCCAAGACTCACAGCCTCTTCCTCCTGCGTGGTTACATCCAGTTCCTTAATCCATCCGGAACCACGCATTCCCGAATGTCACTCCTTTAGACACTTTCCCTCCCCGACGATTCCTCTCTCTGTCTTCTCCTCATCACAGAATCACACGTTGGGTGCCAGGGAGACTGAATCCCTCCTGGCAACATGGCCGCCTACACCGATAGCGAGAGCCAACCCTTCGACTACGCCTCCGATTCCTCCGACGATGGTTTGTACTCCTCGAACACGGCCCCGCCGTCCTACCGCCTCACCCGCTTCACCCGCCCGCTGATCGACTACGTACGGAATGAATGGCAAACGAGCGCCAAATACGCGCACCTCTCCTCGTCCCACGACCGGTCCGACTCCCCACGATGGCTGCAAATGATCCTGTCGATTGTCGCGGCCCCGCGCTTCCGTCGCTACGTGCTGGTTTACCTGTCGCTGCTGGTGTCGTGCTTCCTCGGGTGGAAGTTCGTCCTGTCGCCGCGGCTGCAAGAACATGCCTCGCTGCTGCGCGCGCTCGACCCCAACGTGAAAGAGGAGGTGGGAGGTTGGTTCGGGACGAACGCGTTGCCTCGCTTCGACTATATCGTGCAGTTGCGCACGCTGGATCCGGCGTTGTTGCCCGCCGAGACCGCCACGCCTGGCCAGCCTAGTCAGCGTCGGTTGATTGTTATCGGCGATGTGCATGGGTGCAAGACTGAGCGTGCGTATCTTACCCCGATATTTCTGTATAGTTCTGGATCTGACATTTTTGGCCATGTTTAGTGGAACGACTCCTGGAGGAAGTCGCCTTCAATCATGAGTACGACCATCTCATCTTCACCGGCGACATGATCAACAAGGGCCCCGATAGTCTGGGCGTGGTCGACCTGGCTCGTCAATACTCTGCGTCCTGCGTCCGTGGAAACCACGAAGACCGTGTTCTCCTCCTGCGCCATGAAATGCTCACGTCGAACTCGTCCGTCAACTCGTCGCTGGGCGACCCTGACGGCGAGCCGTTCCTGCCGCAAGATACTCAGGAACGCCAATTGGCCCGTGAATTATCGGATGACCAAGCGGAGTGGCTGGACACCTGTCCGGTCATCTTGGATGTTGGCCAGATTCCGAATATGGGCCAGGTGGTGGTGGTCCATGCGGGACTAGTGCCCGGTGTCGATCTTGAAAAGCAGGATCCATACAGCGCTATGAATATGCGCACCGTCGACTTGGACACGCACGTGCCCAGTGCGTCGCGGAAGGGGACGAAATGGACCAAGGTTCGTCTATCTCGATTCATTCATCTTCACTGGCTTAAAATAGGACCTGAGACTCACGTGTTTAGCTATTCAACAAACATCAATCGGTTCTCTACAATAGTCTTAAGAACACCTCTCCCGATGAACTCTCCAACTTAAGAACAGTCATCTACGGCCACGACTCCAAATCGTCTCTGTCCCTGAAAACATACACCAAGGGACTTGATACTGGCTGTGTTAAAGGCGGCAAGCTGACAGCCATGGTCATTGAGGACGGCGGTGAACAGAAGATCGTTCAAGTACGGTGTAATGATTATACTTCGGATTGAGATATAGCGTTGCTCTTTGTTTGCATATTGCCTGTTGCATCTCCGCTGGTCTGGAGTTAGTGAACCCGCTTGCGTGTTCCGTCTGGCGTTTTGGGTGTGATTGTTCTACCTCAAGAACCTGGAAGGAAAGGTATATATACATAGGTACATATATTATATTGTATATTGGCATTCAGGTTGGCAAAGCAGCTGGAAATGTATGAGCTTGCTAGACTATCACTTTATAAGCGTTAGTGGTCTTGCTCTGCTATAGGAAACAATGTTTTATCGCCTGCATACATGTTCAAAATGCCTTACATCGATTAAACTGGGCCAATAAATACTTAATTGGTCTGTATTTCCACACAAATCACCAATTCCAAAAAGCCGGAATCCGAGAATTCAACCGAGGCTAATGCTATCGCCATCATCGTACCGACGCAGGAGTACGAACAGTCAGAGTGGTGGTGGCATTCGAAATCGGGTATCGTCTGTGCACGCGACGACAACGAACAGTCCTATGGTAACCCAGCTCCCGCGTAGGAGCCGTAAGATCAAGCCCAAGACAAGCGTCTCGAATACTCTCGCAATAGCTCCGCCCCATATCTTCAGCAAGGGACCTGCGCTTGAGAGTTACATAGAGGTCGGCGTGATGGTCCACTAACAGCCGGAACTCCCCCTCTTTCTCGAGTCTGATAGCACCGAACAAGGCTATACCGCACTGAGTCGCATCTGCCCCATATTTCAGCAAGATTTTGAGTAGAGGTAAGCTTTCCTCGCGGATCATAGCGAGGCTGAGTGGTGGACTAGGCGGCAGTTTCCAGCCACCTGATCTGCTGTTTTTCATAGGCAGGGCGATATTTGGATCTGCGCCTCGATCTAGCAGAAACTTGATAGTCTTTAATGGTTGAGGGGCTGATAACAGAGCGCCACAGAGGGGCGTGCACCTCTCTCCCTTCAGTTGGAAGTTGACATCAGCCCCTTTTGCGAGAAAAGTACTCATGCGTTTTTCGTTTCCTTCCTTTGCGGCGTATAGAAGCATCCACTGGATGTCGATCATGATAGTGCGGTTCAATTTGACCGGAGAATATTTGCCCATCTCCAGAAGCAAATAATCGGCCACAATATGGTGGCCCTGAGAAGCTGCGTTTGCTGCTGGCCGATGAAAAGAACGGTCATACGAAAGCAGGTTCGCACCTAGGGAGACAAGCATCTGAACCAAGGCGAGATGGCCCTGGCGAGCGGCCAAGGCAAGAGGGCTTCGCCCATGAATATCCTTGAAGTTGATGTCGGCCCCATGTTCAATGAGCATCCGCACAAACTCTGCTCGACCATTAGTCGCTGCATGGCAGATCGGATGCTGGGGCTTGGTATCTGCCATCGACGTGGCCCGGCGTCGTTTGGCAGCAGGAACCTTGCTACTCATATAAGCCTGACACCGTGATTTCCAGCCAAGATCTACTCCTATATCGAGAAACCGCTGAAGGGTGCTAATAGAGCCTCTTTTGGCTGCCCCGATCAATGCAGTGAAACCGCGGCTTTCCAGATTCCATAGATAGAGGTAGCTGATGAGCTGACGGTAGAGGGACGGATGAGTACGTAGGAGTGCGTACAAGTCTCTACATTCGAGTTGAGCCGCGATGAGCAGGAGAAGCTCGTTGGGCAGGGACAGAATGGACATGGGTGCAGGAAGTGCTTGATGTGATTGAGACTAGGGGGAGAATAGGAGGATTATCCTAACATGGGGCGGAGGCCTATTTTCAAAGAGGGCAAAAGGGTATAAATACGCGGGCCCACTTGTTGTGTCGGCCTAGTATATATTCATTATCGGTCCAAACGGTGCACTGGATAAGGATTTACATATTATCATAAATAAATCATTCAACAATCACCTCCGCTGCAAAATTGGCAACCGACTGCCCCCTCCCGACAAGTCAAAATTCTGCGCCGACAGCATAAAGGGGAACCCAATTCGCTTCGCTCTCGCAATCCACTCAGTCGCATTGTGCATCTCCATCATCTCCACTGGAGGTAGTTCATCTTGGTGTTCCTCAGCGTACGACTCCCATTCATCCAGATGCAGTTTCATGTCGGCGTGGTGATGGATGTAGCGAACCGATGGGTAGCGGTCTTCTTCGCGAGTGCTCCTGATGATAACGTCGCTCAACACCCCGGAGAGTCCTCTTAGATCGAGCAGGTCGATCTCTCCCTTGATGCTGCCTTTGGGGACATGGAGTCGCAGCTCTTGAGCGACGCGCATCAATTCGGCGAAGACCGTCTCCTTGAAAAGGTTGCCTTCGTCCACCTGCGATATCTGTTTGCGGACCGGTGCTGGCCGGTGGATGTATATTGGCAGCCCATAGGAGCTCGATGCGTTCTCAAAGACCTTCTCGGCTGCCCACTTTGAGGCGAGGTAGCCGTCTTTGCCGTCCGCTGGCGGGGGATATGTTGCTGGTGTCTGGGGAGAGTCTCCATCTATACGTCCGCCGAAGAGATGAACGGCTGCAGAAGATATGAAATGTATCGGGACCTTGCGGCGTGCAGCCAGGGCGGCAAGCGTCTGCGCTGGTAGCACGTTGGCTCGTCTCATGACCTGGTAGCTATCCCAGAAAGAGCGATTTGCGGCGGCATGGAAGATGACGTCTACTTCGTCTTCCAGGAAGTCGAATTGCTCCTCCGTCAACCCGAGTCGTTTGCCGAGTAGGTCTCCCGGGAATTGAACGATTTTCTCCGACACGATTGACAGCTTGTCCGGAGATCGAACAGCGACGCAGTAGATCTTGGAAACTCGCTCATCTTTCACCAACTTCTCCAAGATGTACATGGCTGAGTGGCCCGTTGCGCCGGTGTAAAGGACCCGGAGATTCTTGCCAAATCTTATTCCTGAGCCTGGACCGCCTTTTTCACTCGGGATGGAAGACAGCAGGCTGTCAGGATGGACCGCAGTCTCAGCCGGCCAGTCAATAGGCTCCAAAGACATAGTCTGCTCGATGAAAGCCGCCATTTTGCGAACAGTGTGCGCGTCCGCAAAGTCGGCCATCGCCAAGGTTGCATGGAAGGTATCCTTGATCATATACTGCAGTGGAATGAGAAGTAAGGAGTTGCCTCCCACGTGGAAGAAGCTGACGTCCGGGGACAAGACTATGCCAAGTTCCTTGGAGAGTACTGTCTCCCACACACGCACCAAGTTTGATTCCAGCTCCGTGAGTTGCGCTGCAGCATGCTTGTCGGGACCGAGATCCGTCGATGGCAGTGGCAGCGCGGCAATGGCCTTGCGATCAACCTTGTTGTGATTGGTTAGCGGCATGGAATCAATGGGTATAATCATCGCGGGGACCATATATTGCGGCAGAGGCAATCGGCTCAGAAGTTGTCTGAGAAAATTCTGGCGGTCCTCTTCACTCTCGATACCCAGGCTGCTGTGTCGCGAGAAGGTCGCATGGGCCACGAGGTACTCGTCAGCACTATCGCCTTGACCTCGTACGGAGACCGCTACTTCGTCAATCGCAGGTGCAGCTGCGTTTAAAATAGCGTGTTCGATCTCGCCGAGCTCAACCCGCAACCCGCGCAATTTGATCTGAGAACTGCCCTCCATTCGTCCCTCAAAGAGAAGGGCACCGTCTGCTCGGAGTCTTCCGCGGTCACCAGTCAGGTACAGTCGGTCCCAACCCTTGGCCTCCCATTCAGCAGGTGTGAATGGGTTCTGCACGAAGCGTTCATTTGTCAGTGTATCGAGGTTGAGATAGCCCCGACTGATGCCGGCACCACCAACACATATCTCACCGGGCATGCCCAGAGGCACGGCCTTGTGGGACTCATCGAAGATGTAGACTGAGTAGTTCGGTAGGGTATGACCGACCGGGATTTGGCCAATTATTTGGTCTTTGTACGGAATTTCAACTGTATGAGAATGTACTGTGACCTCCGCTGGACCGTACGTGTTGATAAGACGCAAATCTGGTTTGTCGAGCGAACGAAACTCTTCAGCAAGCCTGCGCTTGAGTTCCTCACCCAAGCTGAAAGCCAATGTCCATCGTTTTGCTAGCTGAAGATCATTGGCACCAAAGCGGATCCAGTATGAGTACTCAGAGGGCGTCGCCATCGTGTAGGTGATGCCTGCTTCCTTAATCAGCCGGGCGACTTCGACGGCATCACCGCGTTTAGACTGATCGACCAGATGCAGTGTCCCACCATTGGCAAGGGCCACGAATATCTGATTGAGGGACAAGTCAAACGTAAGCGCGCTCTGTTGCAAAACCACCTCGGCACCAAGCTGATATTGCTTGGTCAGCATTTCGACCACATTTTTGATGGCGGAATGCGTCAGGATGACCCCCTTGGGCGTTCCCGTAGAACCGCTCGTGTATAAGATGACTGCCTCGGCTTCGGAAGAAGCTATGCTCGGCAAGTATCGAGGGACAGGGCGCGGAGATATTGCTGACGCGTTTACTAGACTGATGCTCGTGGTATCCTCCTGCGTAAGGAGGGAAGCATCCCCCTCTATCGTGGCGTCGTAAATGATAGCCCGCGGCTGGCAGTCCCTCAAAATATTCCTCAAGCGCGCAACTGGACTGCGAAGATCCAGAGGCACATACACCGCTCCCAGGTGAAGAATTGCCATGAGGCAGGAAATAGTCAAAGCTGCCGGTCGTTGCAGCAAGGCCACACGATCACTAGCTTTGACTCCGGCCTCTATCAAAGCATGGACGATCTCATGCATTTGTTCGATCATCTGATGGTAGGTAATTTGGTTGCTGTTTCCGTCGCAAACAGCAACACTGTCGCCATGGGCATGGGCGACCTCCTCAACACGCTGAGGCAGCGTTGCCGGCCAGTCTGAGGGAGCATCTGGTCCTCGCGCGAGGGCGAGGGCAGCCTGGGTGTCTGACTCACTGAAAAGAGATAGAGACGGCTCGTTAAGACGCAGAGCAGGGTTGCGCGAAAAAGCCTCCAGAAGATTGACAAATACCTTCATGAGAATCTCTACTTCCGGTTGACCGTAGAGATATTCCTGCGTGTTGATTGTGATAACGGCCGTTCCGTTGGTATTTTCCATGATATCGAGGCTAATATCATATGCATTCTTCCCGTAAGACCAGTCGAGTCTCTGAACATCGACATCACCAAGTTGCCAAGACTCAGGGATACCAGGGCGATAGTCAAGGAAGACTTGGAAGAGTGGATGGTGGGTTGACGATCTTTCCACCGTAATGTTGTCCAAGAGTGCATTGAAGGGAAGTCGTGAGTTACCGAGAGCTGCGTATGCAGTACTGCGAGCCTCCTTGACTGCATCCCCGAAGGTCATGGTTGATGAATGTGGTGATTTAAATCGCAATGGCAAGAGATTGACAAGGATCCCCATTGTCCTCTGCAGCTCAGCATCACTGCGGTTCGAATCAGCAATACCAATACACAGGTCATCCACGCCCAAAAACCGGAGCAGCATGGTCCTGAAGACGGCCAAGTAAAAGTGAAACGCAGTCGCATGGAAATTTCGTGATCTCCTCTTGATCCTTGCAACGAGGTTCGATTCAAGCCGCACACTGATGCTACTGGATGAGTATGATCGGAGTGGCGTGCGCACTTTGACTCTGGAGAAGGGCAGTAGGGGGAGGACTGGCGGTGGATTGCCTTCCCCAAATTGCTTGCGCCAGTATGATAACTGGCCTTCTAACATCCCACTCTCGACATCCATTCGCAGTTGTTTAGAGTAATCCGCATATTGAATTGGCTTGGGCATGGGCTCTCCACCGATGCGCATCAGCTCCTGAAGAAAACCCATGAAACCAGCTCCGTCCATAGCGATATGATGGTAGCCCACGATAAGGTAGAAAAGGTGAGATGGCACCTGTTCCAACAGGACGGCCCGCATGGACTGGCCGGTCTCCAGGTCATACTCGTGTTGAGATAGTCGGTCGTACTCGGCCTTGGCCTCATCCTCGGACTGGATCTGACGAACTTCCAGGTACAGAGGGGAGGCTTCCATAACTCCCTGCATGGGGACATTGTTCTCCTCAAAGAAGCAGGTACGAAGACCCTCATGCATACTAGCTGCTCTCTTGACCGCATTCGCAAGCAGGTCCGGGTGAACGTCACCTCTCAGACAGTGCGAGAAGGTGATATTGAACGCAGTTTTGTCCTCCACAGAGTGTCGCAAGAACCAGAAGCGTGATTGGGCATAGGACATTGGTTCTTTCCTCAGTACAACGGGCAGAAATTTCACCAGGGGTTTGTCCAGCTCAGAGCTAGTGGTGGTAGGAGTGAGGGCTTGCCCAGGGCTGCCTTCCTGGGAGGAAGAAAGGGTATCGTCTAACAATTGCACGCTTGTGAATGACGGCGAAGGTTGTGCCGTGAACGCTTCATCCTCCTTTTTATCAAGCAAAGCCTCGTTGTTGGGAAGGACCGGCCGTTCTTCATCCACACCGGACCTTACATTCGGAAGCAGGTCCGCTCCAAGCCTTCCCAGCACATCCGCCACCAGATCAAGCACACATGCGCCGCCGAGGATGCGCAACACGGAAATATCGATATTCAGCTGCTTGGTAAACCAAGCTCGTGCCTCTACTGCGACCAGAGAGTCCACTCCGAGTTCCACAAGAGGAACAGCGTCATCCATATCATCCAGATTGAGCTGAAGCAAGACAACTAATCGTGCAGAAAAGGATGCTGCAGAATTGAAGTTAGAACTGAGACGCAGTGTAGAATGGGAAAGATCATACCTTGGATGATTTGACCGGCCTGTGCCATAGTAGTCGCCTCCGCGAGCTGAGCCTTGACAGGGGCCATGGACCGCTTGTCGTGCCCGTCGCTCCTGGTCTCATCCTCTTCAGTCTTCCAGAAATGAGAGAACTTGACGTTTGACCGCCAAAGCACGCGATCATTGATTTCCGGGTCAATTACCCGAAGGCCAGTGGTAATATCTGGCTTACGCCCTGAGTGAGGCGGACTGGCAAGAACGGCTTCCCCAAAAAGCTGATGGAAGTCTGCCGGGGCAAGAGGGTAGGATCCAAAAGCTTCCAGGTCTCCGGACCTGAGCTGTCCAGCGCGCGTAATGTAACCCGCTCCAATAATGGCACCAATGTGCATGACTGACCCAGCCAGGCCTTGTGCTCTTCTTTGTGCCACCAAGGCCGCCATGTATGCGTTAGATGCCGAGTAATTGCCTTGACCACTGTTTCCAATGATTGTACTCAGTGAAGAGAACAAGATGAAAAAGTCGAGTGGATGGCTGTGGCCGAATATCTCATGGAGATACCGGCTACCATCTACCTTTGGCTTCATAACAGTTTGCAGATCGTCGAGATTCATGTTTGAAAGCATGATATCTTGCATGACCATGGCTGCATTTGCCACGCCAGCAATGGGGGGTAAGGTTTGGCAAATTTCGACGAAGACGGCTTCGATTGATGTTTTCTTTGTGACATCCATTGTATACACTTTGACTGTCGCTCCAGCACCTGTCATGATATCAAGCCATTTCTGTCCAATTTTGGGGTTACGGCTCGTTAAGACGAGGTTTCTAGCTCCATGATCGACGAACCACTCGCATAGCGACTGTCCCAAATCGCCAGTCAAGCCGACTAAAAGATAAGTTTTAGCAGGAGAGAAAGCGATCCCTTTGTCGACTGGCTCGTAATCCACAAGCACGGTGTAATCAGCAATCCAATCGATGATTGTGAAGCGGTCTTCCATTTCTGGTGAAAGCTGTGGCACCTGGCTCAGAGTACTGGTGAGGCTGTCTGCCATGAAGTTATAACCATCGTAGTTGTCTCCGTGTGCGTGGGTAGGAATACTGTCAAGCAGTTCATGCAAGCCGAGTCCCTGGACTGCTTTGTGAAGGGACCGCTCTGAGAAGACAGAGAAGGTAGAAAATAATGAAGATGCAGTGTAAACTTGGCAGGATGCCGGCAGAGCTGATATCAGGTGTTTGTGAAGGTTGTCCTCGACAATATCTGACGCCGAGAGATCCAGAAATCCCGATACAGTAGAAGGCAGCTTGGCTTTTAACACGTTTTTGAACTCCAGAGGGTGAATAAAAATGGAATTTGTTTCACCCATCAATCGTGAGTCATCGGTAACCATCAAGATGGATATACCTTGTCGATTAGCATAACGACAGAGAACCTGGAGCTGATCTCCATTAATCCCCCGGCACAGGATGTGATCGCCTGCGTTAGCATTTGAGACCACGGCGTGGATTAGTAACTCCCAAGCAAAGCGGAGGATGATGGCTTTCTCCGAGCCAGAAGGCTTGCGGATGGAGATGGTATAATCTTGATGAACTTGCACGAGTGAGTCATTTGACGTTGAAAGGGCAAAGACCGTGTCCTGTGTGTCTGTACGCCTCCCAATGACAGCAAAGAGGTAAAGCCCGCTAGCCACCCTGAGCGCTGAGAGAAGGGAGCACACAACTCGTATGGACACAAGACCCTCCGACGATGATCGAGTGCTGGGAAGGGCTTTACTGACGAGCCTGAAAGCGGCCGATGGCTCAGAGTAAGCGATGGAGACGCTTTCGACAGCTGGATTGACTGGATACGAGATCTGGCGTTGCTTGGAATTGTACCTATTATTTTGGGCCTCGTTCTGGTACATGCGAGGAATGACCAGCGTATCGTCCTTGGTCGTTCGAAACTCCGGCTCGGTTGTCCACAGCATACGGTCGAGGGCGTTTTCGCGCTCCCAGAGCTGGGTGACGCGAAGACGCAACAGCATCTCGGACAGACGACGGCCATCCGGTGCCCCAGTTGAGAAACTCTCCGAGACGTCAAGGAACTGCAGGCGGAGTTCCTTTTGCTCGTTGCTTGCACATCGGCCTAGGCCGACTGTCATGTTGCTATAGGGCTCTGTGCCCTGGCAACCACGCGTCACCCAGAGTACGTTGCGATAATTGGTCAAGATAGTCTTGACGGACTGCAGTCGATCTGCAGTCATGTCTCTGAACATGGGGGCCTCCAATTCCGTCAATACCAGGATCGTTGTGGGCAGCTTCTCATCTTCAGCCAGGCCGTTCACCTCCTCCAGCGTCTCGACGACCATTTTCGTGCGGAAATGCGGGCTGAGCATGAACCGGACTTCGGCAGATAATCTGGAGGTCTTGAGAGTAGTTCCTCCTACGATGAGAAGGTCACCCATTTCTTCAGCCACTATATCTGTATCTCTGATGAAAAGGGGCTGGCGAAGGAAGGCAACGTGATCATCAACTGCCTGCGTGACAAAGACCGAGAACGGAAAGGCAAGTCCGTCTTGCTCAGACATGGCGATTGTATCAATACCCGAAAATCCAGTTTTCTGGAGCAACGTATGCCACTGGGCTGTTGTCAGTGTTGGCGCCCTGCTTTCGCTGCCTCCCTCTTGACCACGCCACCAGCCAGGCAGGCCACCCATCATGAAGTCAATACGGCTCGCTTCCTCGCCAGTCAGTTCAAATAGTACCAAGTAGCCACCTGGCTTAAGGAGTGAGTGGATATTTTTCAGGGCTTTCTTCATGTTTTTGGCAGTATGAATGACGTTCAAAGCAATGACGAGGTCATATGCGTTCTTCTCGTATCCCTGATCCTTTGGGTCTTTCTCTATGTCAAGCGACTTGAAGACCATTTTGTTCTTGACAGCGTCAAAGAGTTCATGGGTGTCGTCAGAGAAGGCGGCTGAAACATCACTGTATGTATAGGACTTGAAGGCGGAATCCAGATAACCGAGAAGAGATTGAGTAGCCCCTGTGGTGCCGGCTCCTGGTTGCTATTGTTAGAACCATGATTGTAATGAGCGTTTTGGGGGGAAGGACTCACCAAGGTCAATGATATCCATATGAGGGTAACGGTGAGATATTTGTTTGACTAACTGAGCAGCCCATCGATTAGCAACAGAGAATCCAAGTCCACCAGTGTACAGTTCCTGGAGCATGTTGCCATTGGTAAGGATCTCCAGAGCATCCGATTCCCCGCGAACGATGGATGGGTAAGCGTCTCCCAAAGATCGGATGACTCTCAAGTCAATGTCATCAGGATACGTCTCAAACAGCTGGAGTATGTCCTCCTCGGTGTCGTTCGCCCACTCAGCCTTGTAACGTGATTGCGTGCCACAGGAAAATTCTGTGACCAGATGGGCAGCCCAAGCTAGCAGTCGTTTGTGATGCGGTGCAGCATTGTGTTGTTCTGACGCCGTTATCACCGCTGTCAGCCTTCTCATATAAAAGCGAGATGCCCGTTCGCAGGCATCGGCGCGCCCTAGTTCGTAGGACGTAGCGCGTTCTATGACGACAGAATTTGCATCGGGGTTAGATGCAGCCCATACTTCTTCAGAGAAGATGTTCCGATCATCGGCCTTGGTCGCTTTTTTGAAGGGCACAGATGCGACGGACTCGACTTGGATGAAGGCGTCTCCCGCGCTGGTATAGATCGTGACGTCTCCGTTCTCCAAGGCATTGGGAAGAGTCCCATCAAAAAACATTGTCCCAGTCGTGTGAATATGGTATGGATTAAGCCGGATTGCGCGAATCCCTGTTGGTACATGTAGACTCCAAAGTCCTCCGTCGCCAGGGTAGCTGACGGCTGCGAAGAGCGCCTGGAACGCAACATCCAACAGCGCAGGATGTACGATAGCATCCCGAGGTGCAGATTGCGGTTCAAACCAACCAGTGGAGTGCCCTGCCTTGCGCTCAAGACGATGAATGGCCCGGAAGGCCTCCTTATATCCATAACCAAGGTCGAATAGCCAGTCATAGAATTCGTCCAAATCGACATCAACCATGTTCGGCAGTGAATCTTCAACCGTACGTCCAGGAAGAACACTAGACTCTGGTTCTCCCAAGAGTAATGAGATCGATCCACTACTGACGAGACTCAACTTGTCGGTGTCCTTGTTCGTAGGAGATTGCACGGCCCAGGTTGCAGTAATTGCTCCCTCGGTTGGGCCCTTCCGTACTCGCTCGAGATTAGACAAAGTAAACACGACCTCTATCTCCGTGGTTTCATCGTCAAACGAAATGGCCCGATGGATGGCTAGGTTATGAATTTCTATCAATCGTACCTCCGAAGTTTGAGCTTTCAGGAGCGCCGCCTCACAAGCCATCACGGCATATGCGGCACCAGGAAGCACAGCCCGGCCCTGGAGACGATGATCGGAAAGCCATGGCATCTCCTTAGGGATGAGAAAATTACGCCACCTCGTCTCGGTGTCGGTTGAATCACCGTAGGGCACCCCAAGTAAACGATGCACTGGCCC
This sequence comes from Aspergillus aff. floccosus IMV 01167, assembly GCA_001931935.1. Lineage (NCBI taxonomy): Eukaryota > Fungi > Ascomycota > Eurotiomycetes > Eurotiales > Aspergillaceae > Aspergillus > Aspergillus aff. floccosus IMV 01167. The sequence continues at coordinate 786,843 of MSJE01000318.1, forward strand.
ATTTCGGTTCCGCCGGGCCCTTTCCGAGCGAGCCTCAAACCAGTACGATCGCTCATGATCCCATGGATAGGTAGGAAGGTCTCGGATGAAGGATACGTCGGTAGCATTGGAGAAAAAGGTCCGGTCATAGTTGGCAAAGTCAACCATAGCCCGTTCACCGTGAGCCCATAACGTCCCCAGAGCCTCCGCAAACACGCTGAGGTCGTTCTTCCCTCGAGCCAGGACTCCGATATATGGCAATGTCATCCCACCTGTGGCCTGTATAGTCTGGAGAAGGGGTGATTGAAGGGCCGGATGTGGACCGACTTCTAGTCCTAGATCGAAAGGACCCCCGGGCATAGCAACTGCAGCTTCCACTGCCCCAGCAAATAGAACTGACTGGGTCATGTTGGCGGCCCAGTAGTCCCCGGATAGGTCTGATCTGGCTTCTGACATCACTTCGCCCGCGTAGACACTGGAAATCCAAACAGGTGAAGGGCCCTCGACTTGGGTTGGCCGTGGACGAATATCGCATGACTGTAACGCTTCAAGGTAGGGCTGTGCGCAGGGGAGCATATGATGTGAGTGGTATGCCGTGTCTACTCTTAACAGTCGTGCGAATATCTTCTTCTCATCTAGCTCCAACTTTGCCATGTGAATGGCATCAGCATCTCCAGAGAGAGTAACGCTTGCAGCGGAGTTGCAGGCGGCCACCGAGAGGCGCCCGTGGAAGTGGGGAGATTCGCATAGCCCACAGGCTTCACTTGGTGATAGTCCAGCTGCCATCATTGCTCCTTGTTGTCCGTTACCGGCAAGCCTCGCATATACACCTCGGTAATAAGCTATACGGATGGCGTCGGACGCGGTGAGGAGGCCTGCTGCGTATGCAGCGCCGATCTCACCGGATGAATGTCCCACAACAGCGTGGAAAACAGCACCGGCACTGGATAGCATGTTGACCAGTATGATCTGGATGGCGGTACAAAGTGGCTGGGAGATGGCTGCTTCACCAATGCGGCTGGCTTCCGCGTCCTTCATGAGCTCCTCCTCCACTGTCCAAGAAGGACGGTCGTGCTCTCGCGGAAGGCTTTTCAATGACTGGTCAAGTGTCCTCACTATCTCACGGGCTTTTGGAGAGGCTTTGAGCAGCTCCTGGGCCATGCCCGCCCACTGAGCGCCTTGTCCCGTGAAAACCCCAAGAATACGTGCGCCGCGCTTGAGAGTAGGCTTCACACCTATCGCGGTCTCAGTCGAGCTCTTCAGCTTGTCGTTTAGTTTGGACAGAAGATCATCTAAGCAGTGTGCTGCGAATGCTGTTCGAACACCAAGGATAGATCGCTTGTATTGCAGGCTCCATGCAATACTGTGCAGGTCTAGATGTGCGCCGGAGCGGAGATACTCGGAGAAGCTGCGCAGAACTGAAATGAGAGTTCGCTCCGATTGGGCAGAAAAGACAAATGGTGTGGTCAGTATTGATGTATGCTCCTCGACCAGTGGCTTCAGGCCTCGCGTGTCAGTGTAGCTTTCTAGAATTGCGTGGCCATTGCTGCCACCAAAGCCTGAGGTTGAATGATGATCAGCCATAGTTCAGAGATCGAAATCGAACCATAGGCGAGGATGCTTACCGAAGCTATTCACACTTGCTCGTCTCACTGCGCCATTAGGAAGTGTCGGCCATGGCTTTAGGGTTGTAGGTAACCGGAGATGTTTCGCATAAGGCGCGACTGCCGGGTTCATGCTATTGAATAGCATGTTCGGTGGAATATACCCATTCTTGATCGCAAGAGCCGCTTTGAGTAATCCAGCAAGCCCAGCAGTCCCCTCGGTGTGGCCAATAATAGTCTTAATGGATCCAATATGAATGGCATCCGCCTCCTGAAGCTCCTCCTCACGTCCGCCAAAAAATGCATTGTGCACTGCTTCAGACTCCCTGGGATCCCCAACCTGTGTGCCCGTCCCATGGGCCTCGAAATACTGGGGCCTATCTGCTCGCTTGGAGATGTCGAGTCCAGCCCGCTGGTAGGTGTTGCGGATTAGGTCCGCCTGCGCTATACTGCTTGGCATAGTGATCCCGCGCGTACGACCATCCTGATTGACGCCAGTTTCTCGGATGATACAGTCAATGGGGTCGCCGTCCGCGATGGCTGCGCTCAGTGTCTTCAAGACAACGGCGGCAACACCTTCGCCACGGGCGTACCCATCTGCAGAGTCGTCCCACATCTTTGCGCGGCCGTCCGCGGAAATCATGCTGAGGTTACTGAGGACGACATAGTTCTCTGTTGCAGATCATGTTAGCTTTCCTCAGGTCAAATGAGGAAATAGATTCGGAAGAAAACGCACGAGGACTGATAATCAAGCTTGCACCACAAGCGACAGCCACGTTTGACTCCCCACTGCGCAGTGACTGCACCGCAAGGTGAACAGCCATCATGCTAGATGAGCAAGCGGTATCGATGGTCATCGAAGGCCCATGCCAGTCAAAAAAGTAGGAGATCCGATTCGAGTGAATACTGCGCGAGATACCAGTACCTGTATACTTGGGGGCGCAGTCTATGTCACCTTGCACGAGATCAGTATAGTCACAGCTCATCATACCAACATAAACGGCAGTCGGAGAGCCCTGAAGGCCTTCGATTGTTAGGCCGGCATTCTCCAGGCCCTCATAGACTGTCTCCAACAGCAATCGCTGCTGTGGGTCAATTGCCTCTGCCTCTGCCGGTTGGATGTTGAAGAACTGCGGATCGAATCGGCGGATGTCCTCCAGGAAGTGAGAGTACTTGGTCTTGTTGCTCCCGTGAAGCGGTCCATCGGCGTAATACCCTTCCCAGTTGAACCGATCCTTGGGAATTTCAGACAGACAATCCTTGGGCTCCCGTAGCAGGTCCCAGAGACGGGACGGGCTGTTGGCATTTCCGGGGAACCGGCAACCGCTGCCAATAATGGCAATGGGCTCATTACGGGGAGGCATCATGCTGCCCGGTCTGGCTTATACGAGTGGAAGTAGGTGACCCTGAAGAATGCCAATAGTAGGAAGCACGGAGACCGTACTCCGTGGGCGCCTTAGCGCTTATATAGATACATTGTCGTTCCACTCACAAGACTTGAGTCTCCGAAACATGCGGACATCACGCCGTAGCGCCAGCACTAAACAAGCGTCTTGCAAGAAGAGCCAACTGCCTTCGAGACGTCGAGCTGAGCAACACATGGCACCGTAAGCAGCCTGTCAGAGAAACCCATCCTGTTGGTTGTTCTAAGGGCGCTAAGCGCGGACATCAATATCTGGATATTACCTACCTACTACAGGCCATGTACGAGGTGTTGTTGAGCTGACAGTTAATAGCCTGGGATTGGACACCACGCTGTCCTTGTTCTCCACGCCAGAGGCTGTAAGGTCGACTTTTCTTCGTCCGACCTGCCAAGTGATCTGGAGAATTCTTCCCAATGTCTTGGTATGCTTGTCATGGAAGCCAAGCATGTGTTCAAGCCCACCAAGAGCCCTGTCAGCACCACAAGGTGAACTACCCATGTAACGGACGAAAAGAATACCGGATCCAGAGTGATTACAGGTCAGGCCACCAGTGCCAATTGTCCGAGACAAGGGCTTACCATCCAACGTAGGTACCCCTGTTACTCCGGAATATATATATATATGCCTCATGCATGTTGTTTTCGGAGCAATACTCCGGAGTCCTAAGGTTAGGGATAGGGTTCAGGCTCCCATTGCATTAGTGCTTACGGGGGACACTCCTACTGAAATGTCAAGGTGCCCAGGCCGGACACGGACTTATCCTTCATAAAGAAAGCTCGACGGCCTTGGTCTTCCCACCCCTTCTCACCTCATCATGGAGAACGACAGGCATCCCGTCCAGCAGCAGCCCTCCGAGAAAGCCATGGATTCGACCCCAGTTCCAGAAAAAGAAAGCGATCCGGAGACCCAGGATGGCCAGACGACCAATGCAGTGAGGTCAGGAAGCGAGGATCACCAGGAAGTCGCGAGTGGTCGCCCAGCATTGTCGGGACTGCGCCTGAACATCGTAGTCTTTGGGTGCGTAGTACCCCCTCCCGCGCTGGGTATCTGGTAACTCACTTCCAACGTCCATGTCGCAGCCTCTGGATTTCGCTCTTCCTCGCTGCGTTGGACAGTACCATCATCTCGACGGCCCTCTTTGACATCTCCAACAGCCTCCATCAGACCAGCAAGTCGGCCTGGGTTGTGACATCGTACCTCCTCACATACAATGGTAAGGCTTCCCCAACATACAGCTAACGGCCCTCCTCTGAACGGTCTTTCCAGCATTCGTCCTTCTCATTGCCAAGTTGAGCGACATCGTCGGACTCAAGCCCCTCCTCCTGGGTTCGAATGTGGTCTTTCTCGTCTTTTCCATTGCTTCTGGCGTGGCAAGGACAATGAATCAACTGTGAGAGCTCCGCACCTTCTTTGTCGCCACACATCAACCATCCTGACGCAAGTGATTCCAGGATTGTGTTTCGAGCGTTCCAGGGAATCGGTGCATCGGGCCTTTACTGCCTGGTCTTCGTCGCGATTCTTCGACTCATCTCCCTCGAAAAGGCCGGACTCTACTCTGGCGTCATCAGTTCCGTCTTTGCGCTTTCGAATCTGCTCGGTCCTATACTTGGGGGTGTCATCGTGGACAATACAACTTGGCGATGGATATGCTACATCAAGTACATCCCCCCGCACTGGTTTGCACAGACTCAGCAGCTGACCATGATAGCATTCCTCTGGCCGCCATAGCCACAGCTCTTTTAGGACTCGCGATCCCCGCTTCGGATGATACCAAGTTCACTCGCCAAGCTTTCGAGAGACTAGACTTTGTGGGTTCGTTCCTGTCAATCTGCTGGTTGATCCCACTTCTCTTCGCTCTTCAGGAAGGGGGAGGCGACTATGCTTGGGACAGCAGCGAGGTGATTGGTACTCTGGTCGGGGGGATTGTCGCCCTGATCGTGTTTCTGGCCTATGAAGCGTGGCTCCAGCACCGAAAGGGTAGCGCCAGAGAGCCGATATTTCCCATCAGATTCGTCCGCGACCCTATGCAAGGACTGCTGCTGCTGTAAGTCAATCACCCAATCGTTAACTGCCATGTCTGCGCTTGACTGACATGGATGTGAACTAGAAATGTGCTCTTCACCGGTTTCGCCTTCTACACCTCGATAATCAACCTGCCGCAACGTTTCCAAACCGTCAACGACGTCAGCGCTTCTCGGGCCGGAGTTCTCCTCCTCACATTGACGCTTGTTCTCCCCTTTTTCTCGCTCGTCGCCGGCGCAGTCACCGCCAAAGCGCCACAGGTGACCTTTACCCTCCTGATCTTCGGAACGGTTCTGATCCTTGCCTCCACGGCCTGTTTCGGTGCTGCCCTTCCCGACGGCCACACCGTTGCGGCTCGACAATATGGCTTTGAAGTCCTCATGGGCGCGGGTCTGGGGATTATCTCGACAACGCAGTATGTCATCCTGAAGATGATCTTCCCCCCGCGCGACATGGCGGCCGGCACCGGTGCGATGAACATGCTTCGCGCACTCGGCGGGTGCATTGGATTGGCGATTTGCGCCGCGATGTTGAGCGCTCGGCTTGACGATGACCTCGGGGCCGTTTTGCCTGGCAAAAGCCCCGAGCAAATCCAGCTCGTGAAGGATTCCCTGCATGGGGCAGCCCACGGCTTTAGCGCGAAGGAGATTGCCGGTGTGCGTCGCGTCTATGGTCGGGGATATGACGACGGGTTCAAGGTCATGATTGCGTTTGCCGGGGCTAACGTTGTTGTTGCCGGACTTTTGTTCCTGGCTACCTATAGTCGGGGAGGCGTAGATCGCCTGGTTGCCGATGCTAAAGCGGCCGAGCGCGGAGCCGGACAGCCGCAGGATGAACAATCATAGAATTTACTTTCTCTAGCCTAATCTCCCACAACTTCCGTTTCCACTCAGTCCCCGTTTAAACCCCACCTTGACACACAAGCGGGCCGAGCCCAGAATCCATCGGGGGAGTATCGGAGCCGCTTGGCGCTCTTAGGTCAACGCTTAACATGTACCAGGCCTCTGAACTCTAGGCGGGATTTCCTTGTTCTGGCCCCAGCCCGGGAGTGGGAACCGCAACTGGTACGAGATGGGCGCCACATAGCGAATCCTAGTTGAGCCATGTACGGGTTGTTGATACATCCATTAGATGGATTATATGTCCTTTGGGCGCCTGCACTAGTCCAGGACTAGGAATCGATATTCTGTGGCGCTTTCCGCGGTGCCTTTCCTATCCGGCTCTGTATCCCCCGAACCACATTGCCAGGCATGTTACATCGCTTAGGACGCTGAGCTCACTAGCCTGTATGGACCGCCAAGATCTATTCAGGGAGCAAGGGCGGTGGAAAGTGAACACTCAAACGGAAATGAAAGCCATCGACCTGGCTAGAAAATCAAGTGCATCTGTGTTGTCTATAGCCATAGTATTCAGATTCTTGCTATCTTGATACCGTGGGCTTGTATGATCTCCTGAAATTAATTGGATTCCAGACTATACAGTTTAGATCTACCCGGTGAGCAAAACGGAGCATAGGATAGGTAAAGCTATCGAGCTAGTTAGAATGAAGTATGTAGGTGTATGTGCTATCTATGATATCTATGATGAATGGAGCTCTCGATAGCAATAATAATGCCCAAGGCTGTACATGAAGCCTCCAGGCTTCTTTTATCCATTTTAATGACTCATCCACCGGATTGGGTCGAGATCCAGCGCCCATTAGACTCCCAGGTAGCCGGTCGTGAAAAGTCTTCGTACCAAGTTCCGCCAAGCGCGTTCATTTTGAGATAACCAAAGCGGAAGTACTCGGGCTCGCCGGTCTTGTGCCGTTGCCAGCTGAACGGTTCAACTGTGCCATTGTCCGCCTTGAAAGCTTGGAAGCGGGCAACATCGTTGACGAGCACGCCAATGCCATCGGCATCTTCAGTGACATTAGGAAAAGAGAAAGTGATGCTTTGATCTGATGAAATCAAAGGCGGTGCGATGTCGGGCAGGACGCTGCCGAGCTGAGCGCCATTCAGCAAGGCACCAGGTGTCTGTAAGATGCTATCGAAGCCCCATCGGGCGATGCCGTTGATGAAAAGGCCGAGAAGGAGTCCTTGATAGAGGAGGCTCGGCCGGGTCTGGAGCGTGGTTCCTGGCAGGAAAAGGAGGCTCAGAATGTAGTGATGAATACGTAGATTCATACGGGGAACGGCGATCAGGGCTAGAATGCCACATGTCATGATCCCATACAGCGCGAGCATTCGGCGAAGTCGTCCTTCGTTTCGAAAGGCCAAAGCTTGGGTGATCACCACAAAGCACAATACGCCGACGATGATGATCAGCGCTGGGATAGCGCCAGGCTGTTGCTGTATATCATGCGGAGTCAGGCGGGAGATAGGGATTTTGTCGAACGTCTCGGTGTTGAGCGCTCCCACCCAGCATGCACCCAGCCATAAGACCGTTTTATCCCAATGGGCGTCCAGGTCTCTCAGGGTGTGCCTGACGCTGAAGTAATATATGGCAAAGCCCACAAACGCACAGGGCAGAAACCGACCCAGTCCGATAGATACAACCTCGTTGTAATCTGGCGAATAGGGCGGGTCAGAAGACAGGGCAACCTGAAAGTAGACAATAAAGAATATAGAAGCATAGAATGCAGCAGGTGATGTGATAAACAAAGAGAGTATCGTGGACACGACCAAAGAGAACGAGAACAAAGGCCATCGCAGGTCTTGACAACTGAAGGTGTCGTCGTCCGAAGGTTCTTCACTTCCGAACGTGAAGGAAAGGGGGAAATATGAAGGGAACCCGACGCTAGTCAATCCATTCTTTTGGACCGACTGGAAGTTGCTCTGTTCGCCTGTTCGGCGAAGGATACCACATCCACCCGTCTGGTCGTTCACGATACCAGCATGTACTGCAGCGGGACAGATTGCAGAGTCGCCTCGATAGATTCCAAGTCTGCTATCCTCAGAGTCCTCGGAGCTGCCTCCGATGATCAAGCTCCGATAGTTAATTTCCTCAGGTCCAATAAAGTACGGCTCAAGCACCATAGATGCTGCGCAACCCGCCGGGCAACGAAAGGCGAATGATCCATGGTCAAAAGGACGACAAGCATCACCATTGAGACCGCAGTCCGTAGCATTCGACCTGCATCTCATACGTGAGCCCTTGGAAACCTAAAATTATGAAGAGGGAACGTACCAGAGTCTTCCAGAGCACGACAGTTTGACAGGGTTACCATATCCTGGGATTTCCTGTCCAGACACAGACCAGTCCAGTATCTCGAGGAACACCGCGCCCCAAGCGCCCAGACATGCTAGAAGAAGCCACACTTTCGCCGTTGTGCTGGGGAAGTATCGATCCACGAGACGGCCCGGGGCGGTTTGCCATCGAGGAAACCAAGGGTTAATTCGGTACTTGTGCGGGATGGCAGGTCCTCTAATCCAGGACCGAATCCCCGAAAGGGTGCATGAGAATCGGCCCTGTGCCTTGGGTGGTTGAGGAGACGTAGTCGGGAGAAGTGGCTGGTCGGAACTCTGAACGTGGCCGGCGGCTCGTGCGGAGTCGGAACTTTCCCGTACAACAGACACGAATGCACTGCTGTCGGAGCCATCCTCTGCTTCCAGAACGTGTAGTTGATAACTTTGGTCTCCTCGTTCTATCTTTCCAAAGGAAGAGGAGCTCGATCTAGATCTGTCCCTGAAACCCCGATGGGAGGACATTCTGGTGCTCCATGGGGGTGCGGAGATGGAAAAGAGTGGAAAGAATCTCTTCCGTCGGTACCTGGCAGAACTAAACCACTTTAGTCATCGCATACCAACAACGCTGTAAACACTACTCGGTCCAAGGGGCACAGTCATTGACTCAAATTCAGCATTAAGGTCAAATTAACATATTCTAACTAATCAAACGAGCGACAGGACTGCCACCAACTCGTCCCAAGAATCATTAAACACGCCGATAGGGTATCCCAGGTATTAGTAGGTAATTAAGATCATTTCGTCGTGTCCCATGTCGATGGTGGAAGCCATAGCATAATGAAAGCGACAAAACATGCGAAGCGCTGCCAGGGGTATAGAGGGTCAGAGTCAAGACGGTTTGTACGTCTTCAGACCGAACCTACACGAACAATGTGTAACCAATGCAAGGCTGACATTGGTTGTGGAAGGTCTATCGAGAGTTGGATTTAGACAGCGGAGCGGCTGAAGAATCCGCGGCGACTGCGATTAATGTTATGAGGATCATGTATACCAGGAGGTTCAGAGAGCAACTTACGGGGCCTCAGAGCGGCGGACACGGAAGGTGAACCAAATGCCCTGAGTGGTGCTGTTAGTATCAGATCTCAGGCACTGGAGTAGGAATACGAACCACAAGCGCCGAAACAAGCCAAACCACGGCAGAGATAAAGCTGAAGGCCTCGGCGGCCTTCCACCGACCACATTCGTTGTTGTCCACGACGTTGTTCCAGGACCAGATGCCGCCACAGGGGAGCTTGTGCAAAGCATCGACAAGGATACCAAAAGCGGCGAACCAAGCGAAAGAGATGATGACATCAACTGTATGTCGGGATCAGTAATGGGACGACGGGCGGACAATTTGTATGTCAACATACATGGCCAGTTAAAGAAGCCAGAAGAAAATGGTATAAGCCATATTAATCCAAGTAGTATGGATAATCCGGCGACTACTTCCGTATAGATCCAGCGAGCCTGGGGCCATGCATCAAAGTCACCCAGGGTGTTCAGGTAGTAACCGATAATGCCCGCAACAATCTAGGGACAGGGGCGGGTTCGCATTAGCACTGATCATCTCTCGTGCAGAAAGCCAGTCAACTTTGGGGGACATACTGCAGCGCAAATGATCTCCACCACACGGAGGACGATGGACACGAGGCGTGAAACAACAGGCATGTTGAAGAGGGTAGTAAATAGAGCTGATTGATATGATGTTGATCACGATGCGAAGGAGACAGAATATTCTGCAGAAAGGCTAGATTGACTTATAAGAGCGAGGTGGTCGCACAAAGTTGAACGGATGACGATTTCCTTTAGGCAATACGGTCTTTTCGGAGAACTGCACGAGGCGACAGGGAAGTCGGGTTAGCGGGTGCTTAAATACAAGCTTGCCATGCTAACCAGGTGATCGGCAACAAGTTTTTTTCCCTGGTCGAGCCCTTGCACGATGAGTCCATTTGGTGGGATCAACAGCACAGCAACATGACATCGTCGGTCCCACGAGATTGGCTGTCTGCAAGGCTGCGTGCGCTGCCCAAAAGTCTAGGCAGACGATCGTCGCCACCCCGACTGGGAAACTGATCGACCAGCTTAGCCGATGACGATTGAGTTTTGGTCTGGTCGGATGAGCTGGTCCAAGATGTCTCCAGGATGTATGCAGGATTGTTGGGCTTGCTCATCCTGTGTGTTTCATGTAGTCCTCTCACGATATTGGCTCATCTCGGTCCAACCGATCGAAAGCGCTTTGTTTGCATGGCGCGTTCTTCTTATCTCTTCCACCGGATACTCGAGTACTCCATAGAGTCGTTAGGACGGAAGATCATGGAAAATCCTTACTTGATAGTGGCCCCATTTGACCACGCTAAGGCTGAAGCGGTTCCCCACCGCCTCAATAAGGACGGACTAGGTAACCGCATTTCAATGGACTCGTTTTCTTCTTCTACCCTTCCATCGGGTGAGTTATATTTAGCGGAAATATACGGCGAAATGGTGAAGGATTCAATAGTCGCTATGTGCGCCATGGGAGAGGAACCACGTAGGTACTCCGTTTGATGATCTTTGCCATTGTTTATGCCGAATCTCCGAGTCGAGAACCCTGACGTCATGGCGCACTTCTGGTGGCCCAAATCATCTGACCTCAATTTGCATCTCATTAACTTCAGAGTAAATTAATGTCGCCAGCATAGGCCCTATTGCGCACAGCCGATTCGAATCTTCGTATCAGAATGACAACGCGGACATTAACGCAAACTATCAAACATCTTCAAAGGAGGAAATGGTCAATTTAGACAAGCAAACCAAGACACGACCGGAAACTCATGGAAATATTTGGTTCAAACACGCTTTTTATCCTCCAAAAACCACTCCATCACAGTCCGGAACACCCCCTTCGCACCGCTCTCCACCACATCTCCATGACACGGAATCAGTCGATTGAACTCCCATTTGTCGATCCGTCGCATCGACTCCGCGTAGGCCCGTCGTTCCGCACTCGACAGTAGATACCACTGGAACCGCTTCTGCCATGTCGCCGGCGGCGTCGCCGACAACAGCGGGCTGACCATGCTGGTGAGACACCCAGACGTCGCGCTCTCGTTCGTCTTGGAATACTGCTCCCGCGCAGGCAGATTGAACAGCAGATCCGCCTCGATGAGCGTGAGCGATCGCTTATGCAGGAACACGAGTTCCCGCGATTGATGCCCATACACGTATTCGGTTTCAAACTCGGCATCAAACTCGTCGGAGATCCTGTGTTGGCCCTGATCGTCTTTGCGGAAGATGTGGTGGAAGGGTGTGTCTTTGTATTCCGGGTTGGACTGTCGCTTCTCCCACAACCCTTCTGGGGCAATGATCTCGGCATCGGGGTAGGCATTCTTCCAGGAGGTGATGTGGATGTGATGTTCCATGTCCAGAGCGGCGATGTATCTCACGTTTCCGCCTAGGCCGGATACCACCTCGCGCACCTCGGGCGTTAGGGTAACAGGAGAGAACACCGCGAGAGATCCCGACTGCATCTTGACTATTGACATTAACACAGCTTGTCAGCAACATCTTGACTATTACGCTTCCCCATCCGGGGAATGTGATCGATGAATGTAAGTACAAACCTAAAGTGCCGCGTCCTCCAAACTTGAGCCGCCCGTATCGCGCAAACGGCAGACTCATCGTGATAACATCGGAGGTCACATTGCGGATGACCATAACCTCCGATGGATTCTGTGGGAAAAGTCGCCGAGGCATGGTTCAGGACTTCCACGAAGCTATCGCTTAGTTCTCAAGTCGGTAGAGATGTGGTTATTCGTAGTTTGCAGCTAGCTGTGATAATTGCGCAGTAGCCAGTCTGGGAGCAAACATCGTCAGTAAACTAAGCCCCGAGTGAATATTCTCGTATGATCTGAAACCCACCTGATGCATTATTAATTCCAGAGGCCTGGACAAATTCGAGTGAACGTTGCGGTGGCTGAGTCGAGCTCTGATCAACCTCGGCAAGGCGGTGACGTCAACGGACTGTGGGAACTGTTTCCGTCCAAATCCAAGGTTCTACGACAGATGTCATGGAACTCTGGCATGGAACCTCTACCCCAATGAGATATGCGTTCCTGGGTTGGATCTGCTGATATCCACGGCATGGTGCGTCTTGCAGGAGCTCGAGTGGATCCTGTCTGACTTTATTTGAGGTTGATATACATTTCCTTACTTTCTCCATTATCAGCATCGACGTTGTGACACTCACTCATAGATTAAAGGACCATGTACAGAAGACAATAAAAATTCTCAGGAAGTAGGGTATCATAAGTATCCACACGGCGCGCATCAGAACCAAAACTCCAAGCCCCAAACAACGTCGCAGTCCACCCCAAGCATTAGTAGTCTCAAGTTTCGATACCTTCTAACTGTACCATCCCCGTCCGGTGGTCTCTTGCTCCCCCTCCTCCTCCTCCTCACGGTGGGGTATAATAGACTTTTTGATCCCATAAACTTCAATCAGATCTCTCCACGTTTCAAAGTCAAGGCTAAACACGGATTGGTGTTTTTGGATGCCTTTCTTCTGCGCTTCGCTTGGCGCGTACGGCTTTGAGGCATCTGTCACATGTTAGCTCACTTGGTCAATCTCTTCAGGAGACATGAAAGACAACAAACGTACGCAGAGTTGGGAGTTGTCGACTATCCACAGAGATTCCCACAGTACCATCGCGGACCAAGAAGCTGACATAGAACAAATTCTCCACGCTCTGCCCAAACGACCTCGGGTTGATACAAAAATGGAATAGCGGGACACCGCCATCGTCCGCGACATGATGTCGGGCCATTACTTCCTGTATCATCTCGTCTGTGGGCTCCTCTTCGAGCGCTGATAGTTGCTGTTCGACAATATCCTGTCCCTGGGCCTGCGTTTTGGCAAGGAGTTTGTTGATCTGAGCGCACATTGCAGTAAGGTTGGACGACTCCTGCTTGTCAAGGTCCTCTTCCTGGAGTTCTTGTGGGCGCACAGCTTGCGACGGGTCGATGCGTTCCCTGGCTCGTCGCTGGGTGACCTGCCGAGTTCGCTTTTGCACCGATAACGGACCCAGTAGAAAGCCAGATACGGACGGCCTGGCATTGTGGCGGTAACAGGCGGCATGTCCTAGCCAGTTCCAATTCAGTCCGTCTCCCTGATCGTCGTCGCTATCATCTGGATGACCTTGGCTTCTCCCTAACCCACGACGACGTTGCGTGCTACTAGGTACAGGCTGTGAATCGCTGGGCGCGCGTCGCATAAACGATATGCACTTGGATACAAACTCGTCCACATCGATGCGCGCAGTGTTGTCGCCCAGGCCTAGCTGTGTCGCTTTCTTATATGAAAGGTCCGCCGCATTGACTAAAAGACGGGAATCGATCGTAGCGTCCGAAGTCTGTTTGACGTTTTGGAAGTACTCGTTCGCTTTTTCGATCGTATTTCGAAGCCCGTGATTTCCGGCTTGCAGAAATTCGCTTTTGGAATCTACAGTACAGATTTGTCAGATAATGGAGATAAATCACGGTTCTGAACAGCGTGAGTATAGTCGTACCATTCAGTTCGCGGGTGAGATCTCTTAGACCCTTTCGGACTCGTCGTCTTTCCCTTTCATCTTGATCAGGGTCATAAAATTGTCTGTCACGATCCTGCTGGGTTAAAGGCATTCGAGACTGGCTGCCATTTGGAAGATTCGATGCACGACGGGCTAGACGCTGCCGTTTTGTACTGGCAGAAGAAGACATGGCCTTTGGTTGGTTTCTTTTCGAAACGCGGGTAGAGTTCTGATGATTCTCCTTGTCTGACGAGGCGCCGGGGGAAAGAGAGTGGCTTAAAGATGCGCGACCAGGTGGGATGAGCGCCATGCTGGCTAGCCTGGGAGTGATGCACAAACGGGCTCAAATTGACGCGACTGCGGTCGGGCAGACAATGAACCCGGTCGCTGCGATTAGGCTGGATTGGGTGGTCAGATATGTGAGACTAAAATGACGCAGTGGAAAGTAGAGAAAATAATATACCACGTCCAGTGTCGAGGTTTCGATGTAAATCTGCGACCCAACAGTGACCCTCGAGAACTTGCTCCAGTCGCGAAACACAAACTGGACAGCGGTGATTGTAATTATTCCGGAATTGTGCTGCGCGCCCACGCGTTGCGGAACAGACCCACGTGATTTCACATGACCCCGCGTCATCCGATAGCTGTCCGCCAATCACGACTGTCTGCCCCGGACGGAGCTCATTCCTGATGTCAACTACCTACACTCCCCAGGCACCATTTCATCTCATGCCATGAAGAGCCCTGGGTGCGACAAAGGGCAGTGATGGAAGCTTTCACATTTGCAGTATCCACGCAGGTGGACTTCCCGATCACCGTCAAAATGTACGTTAGCTCCTCACCCACCATTCCAGCACTCAATCCCAAACCGCAACGTGCGGGGGATGATGTCGAGCTGACTCTAGACATAGAGGTGCCTTGGAGGGAAAGCAAAAGCAAATCCCATTCTCTGTGCAATTGCAACACCCAGAGCTACGCCATCTCGGCTCAGTCCAGAACCCAACATCAGACTTATTCGTGACGGTACAGCTATGGTCTGACTCTAAACCACTGGGTGTTCCTTTACAAACTTCGTACAAAACGTTCAAGACCGCGAGGGCCTGGAACGAATGGCTACCAATACCCATGTCCCTCAAGGACGCCCCGTTCAACTGTCAGCTTGCTATAACGATATGGGATCTTTCACCACTCGGCGGTGACGGTGCGCAGGGGCATTATGTCCCGTTCGGCGGTACAACAATCTCCCTTTTCGACGAGGAAGGTAAATTGAAAATGGGAAGGCAAAAGTGCAAGGTTTATCGTCACAGAGCTGCAGATGGGTTCTCCTCAACGACCACTCCATCGAGTCCGTCTCCAAAGCGCCGGAGAGCAAATTCCCGCGATGCACTGGGTCCTTCTCTCGAGGAAATTGAGCTAGAACGAATCGAGGTTCTCATAAAGAAACACGAGATGGGGGAGATCCCCCGAATCGACTGGATGGATCAAATGGTATTCCGTCAATTGGAGAAGTTGAAACTCGCCGCCGAAGAAGCCGGCAGGAAACGAGCCATTCGACTGAAAGCTATGAAGCAGATACCGGCGGCCGAACGCGGAGCCGAGGAGGATGATTCTGATGAAGAAGATATTGATGACGAGAATTTCACACTTTACGTCGAGTTTCCTCGGTTCGATCACCCCGTCGTCTGGTCCGACCACGAATATCCGCCACCTCCCATTTCCTCCTACCCCCAAACGGCACCTGCAAATGCCAACTCCGCGCTCAAGCCATTACCAGAGGTCCGGTTTGGCCCAGGTATAGAAGGCGCTGATGGTGAGGCGTTAATCAGGATCTATGACCCTGAGGCTGGACAGGCTGGTAACCCGTGTGAGGATAAACACAGGAGGCTCATACGGAGTCACCGAACTGGCATCATGGACCGAGACCTGAAACCAAACCCTAAGATTCGAGACGAATTGAATCTTATTCTATCATACGAGCCAACGCAAGACCTCTCTGCGGAAGAGAAGGACCTTGTCTGGAGGTTCCGATACTACCTGACACGCGAGAAGAGAGCGCTCACCAAGTTTGTGAAATCGGTTAACTGGCGAGATGTCGGTGAGGCACATCAAGCAGTGGAGATCCTCCCGAAATGGACCGAAATTGATGTGGACGATGCTCTGGAGCTCCTTGGTCCAACCTTCGACAATGCTGCGGTCCGTTCTTACGCCGTGGACAGACTCCGAAAGGCGGATGATGATGAGCTTCTTTTGTATCTCCTCCAGCTTGTGCAGGCTCTCAAGTACGAGGATACTTCCCATGAGGATTCTGATGATGTAGCACACGATTCCTTTCTCGCGAATTTCCTGATCGCCCGTGCAGCCAACAACTTCAAGCTGGGGAGCTATCTGCACTGGTATCTCATGGTCGAATGTGATGATGCCAGTCCAAACACCTCGCCCATACAACACAGACTCTTTGCTCTGGTTGAATACTATTTTATGTCCGAACTAGAGCAGATCCATCCAGAGCACAGAAGAACTCTATTACGACAGGGTGAATTGGTAGCCGTGCTGTCCAAGATCGCCAAGGAAGTCCGCTTCTCGCGAGATACTCGCCCTTTGAAGGTTGAGAAGCTGAAGAAATACTTAAAGGATCCTAAGCATGATCTGCTGCATATTGATCCCCCGTTGCCCCTGCCTTTGGATCCAGACGTGTTGGTCACAGGATGCCACCCGGAGGAATCAAACGTCTTCAAGTCATCTCTCTCCCCGCTGCACATAACCTTCAAGACAGCTGATGGACGGAAATATCCCATTCTATTCAAAGTTGGTGATGACCTTCGTCAGGATCAGCTTGTCATCCAGATCATCATTCTGATGGACCGTCTCCTCCAGAAGGAGAACTTGGATCTCAAACTAACTCCATACCGAATCCTTGCTACGAATGCCACGGCAGGTGCCGTTCAGTTCATTCCATCCACCTCCCTATCGGCTGTGTCCGCCAAGTACAAGTCTGTCCTTGCGTATCTCAAGGTCAACAATCCCGATGACAGCGAGCCCCTTGGTGTCCGCAAAGAAACAATGGATACCTACATTAAATCATGTGCCGGATACTGCGTGATTACCTATCTCCTTGGTGTCGGCGACCGACATTTAGAGAATTTGTTGTTGGCTCCGGATGGCCACTTCTTCCATGCTGATTTTGGCTTCATCCTGGGCCGAGACCCCAAGCCATTCGCGCCGATGATGAAGCTGTGCAAGGAGATGGTGGAAGGCATGGGTGGCACGGCGTCTCCCCTCTATCTCCAATTTAAGCAGTATTGCTTCACGGCATACACGGCGCTTCGCAAGTCTGCAAACCTGATCCTCAACCTTTTCAGCCTGATGGTCGATGCGAACATCCCCGACATCCGGGTTGAACCAGACAAAGCTGTGTTCAAGGTCAAAGAGAGATTCCACCTGGAGATGACGGAAGAAGAAGCCATCGCACACTTTGACCAACTGATTGGCGACAGTGCTAGCGCCGTATTCGGCGTGGTCATTGATCGTCTGCATGATTTTGTACAGGGCTGGAGAGCCTGAGAGAGCTTTCATTACGGCTTTGGGTGCTCTCTGAAGTGCAGGACAAGGGTCAGGCGCTATTTAATGTAGACATATATGATAAGATACCCTTTGAATATATTTGAAGCATTGGCACAATCTATATGAATCTATGGACTTTCCAATATGAACGTCTAGTACTACCAAGTCATCACGCGTCAATCGATTTACCCAACTCTTCATCGGCACGGGTGCGAAAATCCAATTCAATCCAGTCATGATCCGCTCCAACGTTTCCAGTCTCTCGCGTGGTCTTTGAGCGATGCTCCTCGGCACGGGACGGGAAGACACCACCGGATATGCCATCCTGCCGAGTCTTGCCGTCGTCATCCTCATTACCACTCATATCATTTTGCTTGGCAGTAGTGTCTTCATCGTCCTCGGGGGTCCCTTCTCTACAGGCCCACGCATCCACAAATCGGAGATACTCCCGCGGCCACCATCGCTTCATCACGAGGAGTCGGAACGGGACCAATGCAACAATGAGAACAGGGAAAGCCGGGGCGCCTCGCGTCAGCGTCACGATGAAAATAATCACTGTGATGACAATCTGGAGGATGGTGTAGAGGTGCACGGGAATATAGGACGGACGGGACGGGCGCGTGCTGATCTTGCTAGTGGCTGGGACGGTAGATTCACGATTCTGCGCATCTGCGAGAGACATCGGTAGAGGAGGCAGTTCAGATGGTGGCGTGAGGAGATAGAAAGTACGATAGAGGATCGGGCTAGTAGCAGCAGGTTAGCCATCCCCTTCACTGGCGCGATAGGTGCTGGATGTGGCATACTTAACGGATAAACTCTGTTCTCCCATGAACATGAATAGCCCAGCGAGGACGCTGGTTGGCGTGAGGCCGAGGACCTTCATGAGCGGCGGGCTGACGAAAGCGAGAATGGCACCTGCGTGCAGGAACGACGACCATCGCTGCTCGTAGACCCGCTTCACCTCGTGCGTCTCGACTTTCTCCTCCCCGTCCATGATGACCGTTCGCTGCTCCATTTCGGAATGCATCAGGGACTCTGAGTGAAGGGGGGCCTGGGGCAGGAGTCCATTAGCTGGCGGGATTCCCAGGATGCCGCAGAGGGCCGTTGTCGTGCCCAGGAGGATGATGTCCCACGCGAAGCCGCCGGGTTTCCTCGTTCCGTATCGGTCGATTGTGCAGATGATGGAGCTCACTTCGTGATCGAAGAAGAATAGGATGGTGATGATAACACCCGGGATGATGGCCGCGAATATCCAGCCGACCGGCAGCTTCCAGAACTCGACGAAGAACCGATCACGGTCCGGCGACGTCGGTCTAAATGTTTCGCTGACGGGCAGAGTCATTTTGTCCAGGTTGGCCAGTTCGCCAACATGCGGCAGACCGATGAACACGATGATGGATATGGCGGCCGCGTATTCGGTCAACCCCATGCGGATGTACCGATGGAACAAGGGTTTCCAGCTCTCGGCTGTTGAGAGAAAGATGGCCAGCAACATGGTCCCAACAGCACCGATGACGGCGTACAGAAAAGCCGCAAAGGAGAGTGATGCGTGCGCTCTCTCTAACTCCTGGATGGCTTTGTGGAAGTAAATGATGCTGTTAAGGAGAGAGAAGATCTCTGTAGCGAATGTGGTTACATAGCGCATGGTCCAGTCATGTGCATTGATGATTGCAAGGACATAGTGCAGCCAGCCAGCGTGGATCAGAGACCAGGCCATGAAGGGCAGAAAAGGCACCTAAAGGGTGTTAGTTTATGGCGGGTTCATTGTTTTCAGCCGGTGTGTTGTCATACATCGAATACTTCATGACAAAGTGCGTAGATATTTTCCGCCAGCACGGAGAATGGCCCTGTTACTCCCAGAATATTCAACGGCTGAACACAAAACCTATAGTATATGATCAGCTACACATATTTCCTAGGACGCGGGGCATCTTTTTGGAGACTGACAGTGAGAATATGACCCCACACAGCCCAGTGCTGAAGACAACTTCAATCGTTCCCCAACTCTGGCCGGTGCGGACATACAGATCACTGGCAAAAGTAATGCCTGGGAGGAGATTCGTGAAGAAAACGTATACGGCGCTGGCAAAGACCAGCTGGTTGAACAGGGTCCAGTCCGACACATAACGTCGCCGAAGATTGACAATATCCTGCTTCACCAACCGAAAGGGATGGAGTGGACCTCCCGTCGAAACAGAGCCACGCAAAACACGAAACGCTTTAGGCGTGTGCTTGGACGGTGTGATGATGGAATGCGCATCGCCTGGTTCTTCATCTGCAGTGTCAGCGTGTACAGCCCCGCCACTGTCGGCTCTAGTGCTTTTTCGCTGTCGTCTCGGATGAGGTCGATGACGAAGTGAAGAGTCTCCTCCGCGCGTGGAGCGAGGCCGGAAAGCGGACATCAAGGACATGGTTCCCAGTCGCCCGGTCAAGAAGTCCGTGGGATAGTAGTTGGCCTCATGTAGTCGATTGAGCGGGATGTTGGAGGAAGTTTAGCTCCTGAGCCAAGAGCCCATCGTCTATCTACTTTGGGCAGTTTTTTCCTTCGCGGCTAGCAGTGACGTAACACAACCATGGTTCATGTAAATATATACAAGCTCTCAATCTCACCAGAAGTTGTATGATTTGACTACTAGAAACATTTAGAATTTAGATCTTGCTTCTGGTCTCGTTATCCGGTAGCAGCATAAAACGCCACTCCACCCCCAGCATAACGGCGTGGCCATCTCTATACACGTTCTGCTTCTCTGCCATGCGAAGTATATCATCATATCTTGCCTTCCCCTTTACCCCAATCGTTATGGATTCTAGTCCTTCCGAGAGTCTATCGACTCCTTTCGTGAATCCCAGTCGGCTGTTTGTGAAAACCAACTCGCTTCCCTCTCGCTTCACGCCAAATACTTGTTCCCATGTTCGAGCAGCGCCTTCAGTATTCGTGTCGCCTGGCTTCAGACGACAGGTGGCCTGTACAAGCTGTAGATGGGATGCGCGGCGCATGCCAAAGGAATAAGACTTGTAGTCGGATCCGCATGCATGCCATGGGCTGAACGGAGACAGCAATGGCTCAGGGTTTTCAGGTGATGGCTTGTGCGAATCGAGTTCAGGCATCATACCGCCTGTCCATGGTCAGTCCAGATCATACATGATCGAGTTTCTTCATATTGGAAGACACACCAGGAATTCCTTTCGGATGATACTGGATACAATAACCGTCCTCCGTTTCGTGGCTGAAAATGACCTTGGATAAACCATGCGACTCAATGTAGTTCCTCCGAGCCACCGCGTCGAGAGTCTGCATGATGATCATGTAGCCACCGTCGCCTCGTTTCTTGAGCAGTCTGCCTGCAGTTGTCCCATCACGAAATGGCGAGACTACTTCAATGATATCACCGCCGATAGCGACTGATTCGTCAGTTCTGTGGATTATCCCAACGGACTTTTTATGCCATACTTAAAAAGTTCTGTAGCCCCCATTGTGCCACCTGTGCATCTCGGAAGACAACTTCAGTTCCCAAGACCGTATTCTGCGGTTGTCAGCCAAAGCTAATCGACTTGCGAGCAGACTTACTAGAATATGTTCTGCTGCAGATAAGTCGGAAGCTAGGAGAGCAATCTGCCTCAAGCGAGTGGGATCGTGGCTGTTCTGCTGCATCTCGTCGTCGGCCAAGATCGATCCTCTGCGACAAACAATGAAACTAGTATCAGCGCAATCAGTGCAAGGCTTTCCGACAGCCAATTTCTGAGGACTCGTTGGAGATATGTCGCAACAGAAATATTGCCTCGGTTAATAATACGAGCCTCCGAGGTCGATGTTGTGAGTCAGAAGTCATCTTGAGCGGGGTCGAGGCAAAGACTCGATGAGATGCTCGATGTGCGGAGATAGTCCGGATTTATGGAGAAGGTCTATATAGTAAACACATTCTCGCTTCCTTCGTAGACTAATTCATAGACTGTTTCAGAGGGGAATAATACGTCTAACCAGTCCATCTACTTTCTGTCATATTTATATATACTCAAATTTTCGACACTTCATACGGCATTATGCTTTTGCCTCGCTATACAGATCTCACCGTCGAGATCAGGGGTCAGATTGGGATCATCACTGTCAGTACATGCACTCATGTAAAGCAGTATCGCCGTATTCACAGACCCAAAGCTCAACAGACCGAAAGCCCTAAATGCGTTCAGTGATACAATGTTCATGGACATTATCAGGGCTTTTCGAGAGCTCAATGAACACCCAGACACTATCTTCACCGTTCTAACAGGCAACGGCCGATTCTTCTCGGCAGGGGTAGATGTGAAAGGTAGGTAGGCAGAGAAGATGCCTGTCCTGAAACAATATAATAATTCGACTGTAGCATCGACCGCCCCTCCACCTGCTCACTACTCCCCCGCAGAGATAAAGGTGTATTACTTGTCTCGGTTCTCACGAGGTAGGTGATACACTCTCGACCATTCATGGCCCGAACTATACCTTAACCGCATTGTCATTAGCCCTTGAGATGCTTCGCTCCATGATAGACCACAGTAAGGTCCTCGTGCTAGCCCTCAATGGCCCCGGAGTCGGAGGCGGTGCGGCATGGTTCGAAGGCGTTGCCGACATTGTGCTCGCCGCCAAAGGGGTCTGGCTGCAAGTTCCGTTTAACGCTCTCGGCTTGATTCCTGAGAACGGCAGCACACTCACATTTGCTCAAAGCATGGGCGTCCGTCGTGCAAATGAAGTGCTCATGTTCGGTCGAAAGTGCTCCGTGGAGGAGCTTGAATCGTGGGGGTTGGTCAACAGGATCTTCCCTGCGGAGGGCTTCCATGATCGTGTCATCGCGTTCTTGCAGGAACAGCTGGCTGTGAACGACGGGAAGAGTATGATTGAGTCGAAGAGACTGCAGAATGCGCCATTGCGCAAGGATAGGCTGTTTGCCGTATATGACTCGGTAGACGCCTTGGCCGAGAGATTTGTGGATGGAGCTCCTCATGAGAGGTTTATGAAAAAGAGAGAGCAGTTGATGAAAGGTAGTGGGTCCCGACTTGTCATTCGTATATTCTGAAATGTTCAACCTAACGATGTAATAGGAAACAAAAACCGCGAGCCCGGGCGCGTGAAGTCATCTCTGTAAATTCTTTTGATGCGGAGTGCGTACCTGGCTTCAGCGTTTGGGCCTAGTATATAGTTCCACTCCAGATCCCGAGATATGTACGACAGGAACTTGGGACCTTGAGAATCCTCTAGGAATATTAGAAGGGCTTTGGACCAAGAGAGATAGTCATATTTAACCTCTGCTTGCATATCAGGCCCAATATATCTCCGTCGTTGGATATACTATGCGTCTCTTGCTCATCAATGGTGCACGGAGGGCGTTCATAGGCTCTGGAATCTATGAAATACCTAAATGCATATCATTGACCTAGCCAATAATTCAGCTCTTTGTTAATGCTATTTCCTTGATACAGCTCCAAATAAACTGGTGGGAAACCTAATAGACAATGATCGTTCTGGGGTTCCTTTTGTTCATTATGACGTCGGTAGGATTCAGTGGTTAATCAACCGCCACATAAATATATACATTGGTGGAACATCCACAGGACATCCTCACTTTACCATAAACAGTCTTGCTCTTTATGCCCGATTTAAGTTTATTCTAAGACTGGTTCAAAATGCCAACCAAATCCCAGTATACCGATCTTTTAATCGTAGGCGCCGGACCATGCGGTCTTATGGCAGCATGCTGGGCAGCCCAGTACGACATGGCCACCCGAATAATTGACGAAAAGAAAACGCGGACGCACACAGGCCATGCCGATGGCATCCAAAGTCGAACTCTAGAGATCTTAGATAGCTTCGGCATTATCGAATCGATTCTGCGACAGGGCGTCTCTGATGTTGATATGAGCTATTGGGTATGTACGGCAGGACTCTTGGAATCCGTCTCAGGCTAACAACACGGAGGCTCTCAATAATGAGACAGGCAGAATTGAAAGACGCAAGAGACACGGATCATCACCTGGGAAATTATCGAGATATGGTCAAATCCTACTGAACCAAGGGGCTATAGAGGAGGTCTTTCTTGACTATCTGAGGGGAAAAGGACAGGAAGTGGAACGAAATCTGCGGGCCGTCTCCATGGAAATAAGTCGAGGATCCATGAATCCAGAAGATGAATTCCCAGTGGCAGTGGAAGTAGAACGGCTTTCACATGAAGATGGTATGTATGCTTCCTTTCCTTCCTGTGATAGTTACCTATCGTCCCTCCAATAGAACTTGCTGGCTGACAGGATACAAGATGAGAAAAGCTCAGATGCAAATGAGGTGATCCGTGCACGGTATGTCATCGCATGCGACGGAGCGCATAGTTGGGCCCGGAACCAGTTGGAGGTCCCTGTTGAGGCAAAGTCCGAAGACTCCACCTGGGGTGTCATGGATATTGCACCTATAACAGACTTTCGTATGCGTCCCAGGATGATCTACATGGCTTTCTCTCCATTGACATTTCACTTTAGCCGATATTCGCCAATCTTGTGCAATACAATCGGAGCCCTACGGA
Organism: Aspergillus aff. floccosus IMV 01167; assembly: GCA_001931935.1. NCBI lineage: Eukaryota > Fungi > Ascomycota > Eurotiomycetes > Eurotiales > Aspergillaceae > Aspergillus > Aspergillus aff. floccosus IMV 01167. The sequence continues at coordinate 810,727 of MSJE01000318.1, forward strand.
AGCATCATGACAGCACCCAGGGAGAACCGATTGGTCAGGTTCTATATCCATCTGGACGAAGACGGGAAGTCAAAGATTGGAATGGATCACTCTGATATCGGTCCCAAGGACTTGGTAGATATGGCACAGAATATTATGAAGCCCTATCGACTGACCTACAAGTATTGTGACTGGTGGTCAATATATCCGGTATGGATGTGAAGCCCTTTGCACAATAGAAGCTAACAGCCTCAAAGATAGGTCAGCGTCTAGTCACACAGTTCAGGCCGAATGAACGGTAAGAAAGGTTCCTTGGGAAAGTTGAGCGGCGGGCTGATCATTTGCAGCGTCTTCCTAGCGGGCGACGCAGCACATACCCACTCCCCAAAAGGGGGTCAAGGAATGAACATATCCATCCAAGATACATATAATTTAGTTTGGAAGCTCGGATCTGTTATCACTGGGATTGCAGACCCCCTTATCCTCGAAACATACCACACCGAGCGGCATCCAGTTGCCGAAGAATTGATGGACTTAGACGCTCAGCTGGTACACGCATATCAGGACGATGAGAACGAAAGCCCTACCGGAACTAAACAGGAAGGCCATTCCGGGGGCATTGACAGTGTTCGCGAGAGGTTTGCTGGCTTTATGGCCGGGGTGGAGGTTACTTATCCACACAGCGCCTTGGTGGCAGACGAGAAATGCACCAACTTGAGCGTTGCAAAAAACATCAAGCTAGGAATGCGGCTTCCATCCTTCCGGGTTATATATCAGTGCTCCGGAAGTCCTATATATTTGACGGAAAGTCTCCCTAGTGATGGGTCCTGGAGACTACTCGTCTTCCCTGGTGACTTGCGTCGGCCAGAGAAAATGGATGATCTGATTTCATTTGCAGAGACATTGAGCTGTCGTTCTCACTTGTCACATTTGACGAAGAGGCAGGATAGCAGGGGCCGCTCGCTCCCCCTCGAGCCTATTCTAATTCATTCGAGCCCGATTGACTCAGTCAACCTCTTGGAACTTCCAGAGATCTTTCATCCATTTGATCAGATAATGGGATGGGACTATTGGAAAGTATTTTCTGACGATGGGTCATATGACAAAGAACCTGGCCAAGCATATAAAGGGTACGGCATTGAGGAGCAGGGTGCGGGTTGTCTTGTGCTATGTCGACCTGATCAGCATGTTGCGTGGATGGGAAGTCTCCAGGATGTGGCCGGATTGGACAATTATTTTGCCGAATTTTGTGCATAGAAAGTAGGCAGACAGATCCCTGGTGACTTTGGGTTATTATATGACGGCAATCTAGATGATTGAAGGAGAATAAATCTTCCCACATGGGGAAGGCCGGCCTTACGTACGTGGAAAATAGAAGACGCTCAGGTAAACACCCTCTTTGTAAGGGCGTCGCAACAGCAGTCACCGCCTTAGTTGCCGCTTTTATGGACCGGCACAAAACGGTTAGAGGAGGGAATTTCCCCGATAGGACATCGCATTTCCAACAGCTCTCTGATTTGAGATCATGCATGCAAGAAGAGGTCTCGCGTCTTTATCTCAATTCACTTCCCACGGATTGTACTTAATGCAATTTTCGTGATGGCCGCGAAATTCATCCCCCGCCAGACATTCCCCAATTATGGGTCCATTCCGCGGTCATATTATCTCGGCCATCACAGGGCTGGCCTGAAGAAAATGCAGAATATGCTTTCTTCCATCGATTACGTTGTCGAGTGCCGTGATTATCGGGTGCCTGTTACTTCTATAAACCCAATGTTTGAAGAAGCGCTGGGAAAGACACGGCGGTTAATAGTATATACGAAAAGGGACTTGGGAGCGGAAGCAGGTTCTAAAATCCAACAGTCTGTGAGTAAAAGAATGATCTTACTTTATCTTGCATGTCTATCTACGAGGACCTCATAATAATTCTTGCACGTCGCATAGATTGAACAAAGAGTCCAGAAATTCGACCCCAATAGCGCGGTATTCTTCGTTAGCTCCTCATCTCGTCCTGATGTCACCTCTATATTAAAACACCTGCGCAATGACGCTGAAGGGCCCGATAAGCTAGTTGGATGTCGCGTAATGGTGGTCGGAATGCCCAATGTTGGTAAATCCACATTGATCAACAACCTTCGGAATCAAGGCGTGGGCAAAGCCAAGGCAGTGCAGACCGGAGGACAGCCCGGTATCACCAGGAAGATCGGAACGCCGGTAAAGATCATTGAGAGAGAAAATGGTGCTCATGTATACGTGCTTGACACCCCGGGCGTCTTCATGCCTTATGTCCCTGACGCAGAAAACATGTTGAAGTTGGCGCTCTGTGGCTGCGTCAAGGACTCGGTTATCTCTCCTGTCACGCTGGCGGATTATCTGCTGTATCATATCAACCTTCATGATGCTGGGGTTTACCAGCGTTGGTCTGCACCGACAAATGAAATATCACCTCTCTTGAACGACTTTGCTCGTCACACCGGTCTTCTTGCCAAGGGCGGTATTCCGAACACAGACCTTGCTGCGTTACACTTCATTCAAAAGTGGCGCTCCGGCGGTCTGGGGAAATTCATTCTCGACGATCTGCAGGCAGAGGAGCTTCGCCGCAAGGAAGGAACACAAGATCCAGCGGGCATGAGCATAACTCAGGCCTTGAAGGCCGAAAAGATGGCAAAGAAAAGATCGAGGTCTCGGGAGCCATAAACACCATGTATATAACGACCCTTTATTGTACAGATGAACGAATAATATTGGTATCATTCAACAGATTTTTCTTCAACTCCATTGAATGCACGAAATGACAACATAACAGTGGAAAGTGGTATGGAACACAATCAATGTGGAATCAATATAACGGAAGTAAGGCGCAATGACCCACATAACGCCGATGCATAACCGAATATAAAACTCGAAGACACAGACAACAATTAAGTGATCTTATCCAGCAGTCGTCTCCGTCTCCGATCCACGAGCTCTTCTTGAACCTCCTCAAGGGTTGGCAACCGCCATTCGACCCCATCACCGGCGTCTCCCGGTAAAGGTTCCCATCCGTCCTCTACATCATCCTCTTTCTTTCCACGCAAACGCTCTATGGCCTCCTTCTCCTTTTGCTTCTCATATGCAAGTAGCGTGCCATCTTCTTCGTCCAAGCCATAGCCAAAGTAGTTGGCATCCACCTTCTTTGTTGCGATATCGCCGCCTCGCCCACGGCTCTCCTCTTCTTCCTCCGCAGGTCCGCGACCTCGTCGAGCAGCGGCTTCGAACATCTCCTTGACGCCAGGGAGTTCCCTCGCGCGACCAAAATACCGATATCCTTTGCCGCCTCCTGGGATTTCCCGCCCTTCATCATCGTAGACACGGCCCGAGCCACGCATATAGTTGGGTCCACCAAGATTCCGAATCTGCATTTCCCAAGTCCATTTTTCTCGCATGAGTTTGTTGATCTCGTCGTTCAAGTCACGAATCTGGTAGTCGCTTAGGCTCGGCTCTTGGATTCGAGACACCTTTCTCGAGATTTCTTTCAGAACCTGACCTCGCCATTTCTCGCACATCGGGATGGAGTCGACCGACGTGATAGCCTTGGGGCGCCGAGTTCGTCCAATATCGATGATTCCGATTTCCGCGGCCTGCTGGGCCCGGAATCGAAAGAGCATCGACTGCGCCTTTTCGCTATTACGCGCCTGGTTGAGGAGTATTTGATCAGCGATCGGCACTCGGTTTTTTCGTCGCCCAGCTTCGTGGGGAATTGGGAATCAAAATCATCCCAATAGCTCGTTTTTCTTGGAGACAGGGTGTACTCACCATGATGAAGGGCAGATGGGCGCACGGAATAAGAGGGAAACGATGTGGGAAGGATGCGAAATATAAACTCTCTTGAAGTTGAACCCAAGCTCGGGTGGGTTCAACGAACGTTCGGCCCAAGCGAGCGCTAACCTTAAACGCGCGGTTACCATACCCGTCGACCAGTGTCACGTGTTTATCAGTGATAAGACCATGTGATCACGCATCAGTCCCCCGCGTGGTCTTCTGCGCCACCGCGTCAACCGCATTGTGTTATCCGTGTTATCGCCATCTCGACGATGCTTCTGCTGTCGGCCCAATATGGGCTCCCGCCTTGATGAAAACTCTTCTATCGTGCGCAAGCGTATTGAGTCGCGTAAGTTCTTCACTAACTGCCTGTAACTATTATTCCTTCATGTGGACCGCCCACTAACGCGGCCCAGATACTTTTGATCATGAAGAAGGCGAAGAGTATGAAGGCTCGACGTTCGGCGGCTTCGGCGACTATATGCGTCGCAAGAAGCTCAAGCTACAGAACTTGGACGCTGAAATACGCTCGTCGGCTGGTGACTGTCCTCCAATCTTTCGTGGTGTAGTCGCACACGTCAACGGGTACACGCAGCCTTCTTTGCAGGATCTCCATCGGCTGATCGTTAGCCATGGCGGCGGGTTCTTGCAATATCTTGATGGGAAAACAGCTGCCACCCACATTATCGCCAGCTCGTTGACCCCAAAGAAACGAGAAGAATTTCGGAGGTACCGTATCGTCAAACCTGCGTGGGTAGTGGAAAGCATTAAAGCGAGGCGAATGCTCCCATGGGACTCGTTTCGGGTGGTCGACGAAGGACAGTCGCAGAAGATCTTGGGATTCGACAACGGACGTATTCTCAGCCAGTCAAATTCGCCACAGTCGGGATACCGAGACCAAAGTACGTCAAGTTGGTATGCGTCCCGGCTGAAGGAATCTATGGTGGCCATGGAGACTGGGCTGGACGAGTCTTTGCCTCGTTTGGTTGATACCATCACAACCACTGAACCAGCATCTGATGATCGTTTGATCAGCGAGTCTCAATCGGATTATGGTGAATTCCCCAGCTTTACATCCTTTGAAGACACCATAAAACGACCAACGACCCCCAAAACCCGCCCTGTCGATGATACTGAAGGTTTAGTGACCAATATACCCCCGTCGGATAAGATGGTTCCGGGGCCGGACTCGACAGATGACCAACCATCGAACCCTCCATGCGACGTACCCCCTGGACCCCCGTCCGCTGTGCCTGACACCATCGCCGTCCGACCTGACATGACCCCAGAAGAATATAATGCACAACTCTTGTCGGACCCAAGGATGAGAAACTCCAGCGTCGCCAATCCCGAATTTATACAACAGTTCTACAGAGAATCCCGATTGCATCACCTTTCGACCTGGAAAGCTGAACTGAAGGCTCAGCTTCAGGCAAGAGCCCGGGAGAAATCCCAAACACAAGACTCACATCGCAAACTTGCACCTGGTGCAAGGCGTTATATACTCCACGTTGACTTCGATTGCTTTTTTGCAGCTGTAACGTCGCTAAAACATCCAGAACTTGACGGCAAGCCAGTAGCCATCGCTCACGGTACGGGATCAGGCTCTGAGATCGCAAGCTGCAATTATCCTGCCCGCGCTCGGGGAGTCAAGAACGGTATGTGGATGAAAGGTGCTTTACAGGAATGCCCTGAGTTGAAGGTGCTACCTTATGATTTCGCCGCGTACGAAGACGCAAGCCAGAAATTCTACAGTTCTATTCTTTCCATTGATGGCGTCGTCCAGAGTGTTAGCATTGATGAAGCACTCGTGGATATCACGACACAATGCCATGGGGCTGGCGGTACTGATGGTCGTGGCGTATCCGAAGGTTCCATCTATCGAGAACAGGCCAGAGCGGACGAAATAGCGCAGAATCTACGCGACTCTGTGAAAGCAAAGACAGGCTGTGCTGTCTCTGTTGGGATTGGCGGCAACATTTTGCAGGCGAAGGTGGCTTTACGAAAAGCTAAACCCGCGGGTCAATTCCAGTTGAAACCGGATGCGGTCCTAGACTTCATTGGGAATTTATCCGTACAGAATTTACCTGGAGTCGGGTACAGCCTCGGGACAAAAATGGAGGAGCTTGGCGTGAAGCTGGTCAAAGACATCCGGGAGCTGTCGCGTGAGAGGCTCACTTCTACCCTTGGCCCTAAGACAGGCGCTAAACTCTGGGATTACGCTCGCGGGATCGACCGTACTGAAGTTGGAAACGAGGTGATGCGCAAGTCTGTCTCTGCGGAAGTCAACTGGGGTATCCGGTTCGTCAATCAGGAGCAGGCGGATGATTTTGTCAAGTCGTTGTGCGCCGAACTACACCGTCGCTTGGTAGAGAACCTAGTGAAAGGGAAACAGTTGACATTGAAAGTGATGCGCAGGTCTGCGGATGCGCCACTTGAGCCCGTCAAGCACCTGGGTCACGGGAAGTGTGACACCTTCAACAAGAGTGTCATACTTGGGGTGGCAACGAATGCAACCGATGTTCTCGCCAAAGAGGCGGTTTCCATGCTGAAAGGATTCGCGATTTCTCCTGGTGATTTGCGAGGGTTGGGAGTCCAAATGACGAAGCTGGAGCCCCTCAAATCGGGGTCGAGCGGAAGTGGAAGCAGCAGTCAACAACAACTCAAGTTCAAGGCGTCTCCCGTGCGCAAAAGCGTTGAAAAACACCAGGACCCCGATGACCTGGAAAGCCCTCACAAAGGCGAAACTGATTCAGTTCGGCACGGCCCAACTTTGAATGATACCACCCAGAAGCCTCTCAACCTTGCGGGAACTCAGTTCATCATGCCAACTCAAACAGACCCCAAGGTCGTCGCTGAACTTCCCAATGACATCAGATCCAGACTTATCTCGCAAGGCAAATCCCGACAAGACTCTCGATCGATTTCGCCTTGCCCTCCTGCACGCAGTGCACAAAGACCTGCAGCTACAGAACTACCTCCTCAGTCCCAACTAGACCCTGACGCCCTTGCCGCATTGCCGGAAGATGTACGAGCCGAAGTCCTTGGCTATTATCACCAGCCATCGAGGACAACAAACCCTCCCCAAGCAGCAGCTACTGCACCAACAGTTCGGCCCTCATCGTCAGGAGGCCTGATGTTCAAGAAACCCACAACGCCAACCAAGAAGCGACGTGGTCGTCCCAGCACTAAAGCAGTCGGCAACATGACCCTTACGCAATCAAACTTCATGTTCATGAAGACAACCACGTCCTCGACAGTGAATGAGGAGCCTCGTTCAAGACCGGCCACCCCTGGGGTAGAGGAAACAGGAATATCAGAGGAGTTCCTTGCCGAACTGCCGGAGGACATCCGCCGCGAAGTGCTCGAGGAGCAAAGGAGGACCCGTATGTTGCAGCAGCGCTCTACCAACGCTCCTGCGTCGGCGAAACCCCAACCGCCTGCCCCTGCACCGCCGCAGCCGCCAAAGCGACTTCAGCTTCCTCCACTCCCCGAGAAACCTACATTCACGTCGAGGAAGCTTTCAAATCTGCCGGATCTACGCGATGCGGTTGGTTCTTGGCATGCGGCGTTCGCTGATGAAGGACCCTTCACTGATGACGTGGACTCACTTTCTCACTATCTCACCCGGGTGGTTCTCGAAGAGAAAGATATCGACAAAGCTGTGTCTGTTGTCAGCTGGTTGACATGGCTCGTTGAGGATGGGAAGGAAGCAAGTGGTTCTTCTGAAGGCGCGCCTACCTGTCGCGTGGAGGGCGCCATCACCTGGGATGAAGCTTTACAGAAGATGTGCGCGAGCGTCAACGAAGGTCTCGACAAACGAGGTTTGCCTCATGCAGACTTTACTTGATTTTCACGGTATATTATTTTTAGCTGTTTATATCCAGGGCGACGAGTCTACGATTTTTTGTGATGATTTGACGTAGGATACACATTGGTTGTACATCGTTGGAATGTTCGCTGTTCATGTTATAGTAAATCTAGTAGTCTGGATTCAGAGCTAATTTATGCATATTGTCATAATTCGCGAGGATATTTATAGCATGGTCGAATCGATTCAAACAGTCCTGACTCTACGCAAAACTAGAACAACACGAGATGGAGCACAGCACAGCACAATGAACTATACCACTCGATCTATGATTTCGCCTGCCAAGCCTCATCACCGAAATAGCGAAGCATTTTCCCAACGAGCTCCTGAGTCAGAGGACCTGCATTAGCAAGAGTAGGGGACACTCTTCTCGCATTATTGGTATTCCACTGCAATGACCGCCGGGGCTCATCCGTGTCGTACTTGCTAGAATAGAAATCGAGTAACTTGAACGGCGGATTGGCGTCGAGGTCGGGCTTTGACATCCTCAAACGCCGGATCCATTCCCGTTGCTCCACCTCCTCGAACTCGAGCCCCTCAGCGCGGAGGTATCTAAGCAAGTCCCGGGTCCAGTGGAAGGGGTGCTGGCTCACAATGTTGAAAATGATCTTCGAGTCTGTGACAGAAGACAAGGTAGCCCCGGTACTGGAGAGGGAGATATCGATCACGGTGCCTGCGACAACGTCCACGGGTAGCCAGAGCGGCGATTCATCGAGTCTCGGTAGGGCGCCTATCGTAACCGCGCTCTGTAACATCAGCGGAATGGCCTCCGTTGCGTTCCAGATGCCGTTTTCCTGGTCCCCGACGACCTGGCCGATACGAAGAACACGCGCTGGGAGACGGGCCTCCTGAGCGACCTTAACACAGATGTGCTCTGCTACAAGCTTCGATTGCGCGTACCCCATGTTTTGGGCGTAATTGAGCTTTGGTAGTGCCTCCAGAATAACGTCGCCAGCCGTATTGACCACGGTGCTGACCGATGAACAGAAGTTGAGGGACGCCGGTGCTGGTCTTTGAGTCTTCAGACATAGATCGATGAGGTTCTTGAGACCCCCAATGTTGGCGTGTTCAAAGCTGACCAGTTTCATGTTGAAGTTTACCGACCACGCACAGTGGATAACGTCTGTGAGCTCGGAGGTGATCGTGTTGTAGGTGAATGAGTCGAAGCCCAACTGAGAGTCCGACAGATCACAGGGGAGAGCGACGAGTTTGCTGCGGGCAGCGTCGGGAAGGTTCTCGTAGACTTTTCGGGTGCGCATGGACGTGGCGAGACGTTCGTAGGCCTCTATGGGAGAACCTGCACGTATGGGACAGTATACCTTTTGGACGCTATCCATGACCGAAAGCTGTGCAACGACATGGCTGCCCAATGACCCAGTGGCACCTGTTACCAGTATGTATCTACCGTCCAAGCCGTTCGGGCGTGGTTTGTGCCTCGGGAACAGGCTATACCTCGCTATTAAGCTGTTCATTTGGTCCTCCACCGACACGACGCCGTTCACCGACCCGGAGTTGAGTGAGTCAAGATAACGCGCAAGAGACTTGACAGTAGGGTGGTCGAAGGCGATGTTCAGTCCAAGCTTGTGTCCATTGGTATATAACGTCTTAAGAATAACCGATCGCAGTTGAGTCGCTTGGAGCGAGTCCATTCCAAGGGAAAAGAAATCAGAGTCATCGGTAAGTCGGGCGCTATCCTTGAGAGGTAGGAGCTGGAGGAGCTGCTTCCTAATAAATGCTCTCAGCTCTGCCTCTGATAGCACCTCCGATCCGGTCATAGCTTCCTCTGTCTCGTAGGCTTTCTCAAGCAGATCAGCAAACTGCCTGTAAAACGCCTGTCGGATGACAGTCCCCTTGTCGGTGCAAGGAAATTTGGTATCTTCTGGTAGAATGATGATCATGCTCCTTGGGAGCTGACCAAACGCGGGCATTGCCTCGTGCGCGTTCTCAATGCTGGGCCAGATGATATCGATGATAGCATCATCAGAAAGAGATGAAGTCCCGGGAGCACGAATCACCACCAGACCAATGCAGGCCTTGCCAGCCCCAAATGCAATGGCTTCGGCCACTTCGCTGTGTTGTCTGACCCTGCCTTCCATGTCCAAGGGGTTCACTTTCTCACCGTTCACCAGGACGATGGTGTCGTCAAGTCGCGCGTAGTACTTGTACGCCTCCATGGTTGGGTGCTTTATGAAGAGGTCTTTCATAGCGTATGAGCCGTCGGGTCTGTTGGACATAACTTTTGACGGCCATCCATCGAGACAGATGATTTCAAATATCCCTGGAAATCTTTCCTCAAACCGGAGGTAGGGCTTCACAGCTTCGGTTGGGCGCACGTAATCCCACTCTTTATCCTCACGTGGTCGCATGGACGTCATCAATTGTCCAGTCTCAGTACTGTATTGATACATCAGCATGTTCTATTCAGACACACTATGCCAAAGTATACTTACGATCCATAATGGCTGATGAGATGCACACCCTTAGAAACAAGGAGGTTTCCTAACGAGTCGGGACATGCAGAGCCACCGAACATAACAGCTTTAAGCTTAGCCAGTTCAGCTGTACCTTCCTCAGTCTCGGCGAGAAGCTTCAATGCGTATGGAACGCCGTAGAATATCTCTAGGTCATAAGAGCGCATAATATCCAGCAGATACTGCCTAGTCAGGGGAAGGTCCGCATTGTAGAGCCACAGTCTCTTGCATGAGTGGATGGTGCGAAAGAACACGCTAAGTCCATGGTTATGATACAGTGGCAGGGTAATGAAGCCGGACATATTCATGTTCTGAGCGTAGTTCTTAAGCGCAGCTGTTTGAGTATGGAAAATTGGTTTGGGGAGACCAGTCGATCCGCTCGAGTGGATGATCCAGGCAACATGGTGCGATTCTGTAGCCGAGTCAAGCCAGGGAGTAGCATTCGTGTCGAATTCATCACTCGTAACGGCATAGTTATAGACTTCTTCGGTGGGTATCTCATCGATATGCAGATCTGGTAGTCGCTTCTTGATCTCTTCGGCTGTGTCCCTAAGCGAGGCATGAATGAACATATGACGCGACTGTGTCCTTTCCAGCAACGAGACGTAAGCCTTCACGGAGATTCTGGTGGACAGAAGAAGCCCAGTATGGCCCAGCTTGGCCAGCGCCAAGAGCATCACCAGGTAGTTGAGATCAGACGGACCAAGCATCGCCATTACCGCTGGAGCAGTTTTCGACGACGACCGAGGCGGAATTCGGGATTTCAGCGCCTTGGCCACCCGAAAAGCGAAGATGTCCAACTGCTGTAGCGGATAGTCGACATATTCAATACCAGTTGAAGGATAGGAGATAATAGGCTGCGAGGGACCTAGGGAGGCGCGATGTCGGATAAGCTCATCAACCGTAAGTGGATCACTCTGAGGCTTCTGGCTCATGAGTTGTACTTCGTCTTCACTCAGCTTCTCTGATAGAGATGGAGGTTGGGGAGAGACTGTCGACAACATCTTTGTGGTGGTTGCTCATAGGATGGTGCATTCGTAGACTGGGAAGAAATCGTTATGAAACACCAGGGAGTGTATTAGCCTTTAAATGACTGGCCCTCGTCAAACGAGAATATGGATGACGTTGAATCGAATCTAGCAAATCCGACCATATTCCTCTGCCCAAGGTCATGATAACCCGGTTGTATGCCCGGAAAAGCACAATGGAGTGCGCCGGAATTTTATCCGAGACGTCTGAAGTGTCTTTCGGTGCCGTGAATCAGAGTCTCCATACGGAAAAGCTCAAGACGGCACCTCATGTCCTGTAAACGGACCAGGATAGTTTGGTTTTCACAAAGTATCCTAATATGGGAACCGGATAAGGAGCCCCAGAGAGATCATCCGCCAAGTTATAGGGCCTTGGCGGCGACAGGCAATGAGAGCTAAAACTGATATAGAGAATACACCCATCTGGATAATTTAAAATTTCATGTCTACTGGTTTCCGTGTTGAGTGTGTTGAAGGGAGTGGTCGGAGATTGGCCAGTATTTACAATAGCCCTATAACGTCGCAGTGGATGGGTCATTTGGAAGATTGGAGAAGGCCTGCTCAAAACATCAGCAGACTGTATATCGGCAGAAGAGTTGCTGCCACTAACCCAGGAATCTAGTTGGGTCCACCAAATGGAGCCGTCTAAATTATCAAGGAGCCCGAACTCCTCGTCCGGTGCGAAATGGGTCCCTAACAGCGCATCTGCCTGCAAGCCATCGGTAAAGTTTATAGACTCGGCATTGAGAGGACCCGGGAGGCCGAGGCTAGGCATGTCGGCAGGCCTTTGGCCCATGCGCATATCCTGACTTGCTAGCGAGATGCCAAGTATGCCCTCGGAAGAATTTCCAGACTGGTCAAGGGACAAGGGAGTACCAATTTGACGATGCACTTCCAATCTCAGCTCTTCGAGAATTATGCTGTATCGACGACTCGGGCAGTTCTTGCGTGTAGCCTCAGCGAGATGTTGCTGGCACGACTCACCCAAATTGAAGAGGAATCGTAGGCGGCTCGTATCCTCCACCACATCTGAGGATGCCTGCAGTGAAGAGCTTAATCGATATTGCTGAATCGTGTATATATAGACCACGGTGATGGCACAGAAACATACGTAATGGGTGAACCAGAACGATTGTATCAAGACGCCTTGTTTACCGAGGCCATCCACCAGTGTCATGACATCCTCAGCAGCCGCTATGCATTTACGGATATGGCTTGTTACGGTGGGATGGGGGATTGAAGGCCTGCGACCCAAGTCTGTGAAATCATTCAGAAGGAATGATCGTGTCGCATGAATCATGGAGTGGGAATATGCCAGCTGCAGCACTTGGCTCTGGCGACATAGTGGCGGAATCAGGCTGGAGGGTCGAACGCCGTTGAACAGCGGAGGGGCAGTTTCTCTCCATTTTTCCAGTTCTGAAATGAGACGGACCGCTGTCTGAAGTGGCGGATCCCGCGAACGGGGGTTCACTGTATAGAGCTGCCGAGAGATCTCCCCGAGAATACGACCAAGTCTGTGAAGGGCAACGGGTCAGGACAAACCCCGCAGAATGGGAAGCTTAAAAAAACGGGCACAGACCTGAAATGGAGAACAGACGCAATCATCATGCAGTCCGCGGACCCGGTCCGTCGCGCCGGATCCTCCTCCAGCATATCCTCATCGTTCATCTCATCCGGTAGCTCTTGGTCGGTGTCCTCATCATGAAGCAGGCGTGGTCTTCCAAACATGACACTGAGATACTTATCTAACGTATACGCACTCCAGAAGATTCGTTTTCGGAGCTCTCGTTCAAGATAGCTGTTGCCGTTTTTCGAGACCTTAGCCGGGCATTTCCGATGCAAACCCAGAGCAGTTACGAGCTGTAATGCTGTCCCAAACGCATACCAGCACTCGTTAGCCCTGGAGGACGAGAGAAGATAAAGGCACTGGCCCAATCGTGCCTGAACTGTCTCTAACCTCGGAGGCCCAGCTTCTAGGGACGACATGTGCTTTGAAGCCGCATACCATCGTTCACTGCGGTTGTTAGTCTTCTACTCGCTGGGCATCCAAAACGAAAACTAAGAACCACATACCTTCCGCTCAAAGAGCCAGGTGGGTGTCCTGGCTTCTGCTCCTCATATAACGTGCCTACCGCAAATATCATGAGTATGATGGCAGTCCGAGACACCATACATCCCGTCGGCAAATTCGACGAGGAAATGTTGAGCTCGTACACCTGTTTCAGCCACATCTCCACACTCCCCCGATGCAGAAATCGGTAAGTCACCATAGAAAAATCAAAATATATGGTCACGAGATCCTTGGCTTTTTCGAAAGGTGGGAGAGTAAAACCGGTGTCATGGTAGTTCGTGTAAGGTTTATCGCCGAACATGCAGACCGGCGCGTTCTTAGAACATGCTTCATTCTGCAGACTATCCGGCACAGCATGTAACTCATCCTGGCGCAGACGACGCCACACTCGATTGAGAAAAGAGACCCCAGACGCAGGCCCAAGATAATTCCCTTCAAAGTCCGTGGCCACCGGATCGGGGGAGTTACGGTCTGACACATCTACCCTCTGCCTCGGCGCCGGCTGCTGTACAGGCGCCGCGGCTCGCGGGGAGCTCCTTGTAGACCGGTGAGATATTGAGGAGCGACTTGCACGACTGGCGAGCGGGATCGGATTGCCATTCGCATATTTGGCCACTATGGACGGCGGAGCCGGTGGTGGCTCGGGAGGTAGGCCCCTCGAATAGGCGGCATTGTATTCACAAGGCAGGGAGAGCCGTGTACATCTTACACATGGCAGGGTCCCTGTGCAACGGGTCTTCTTCTCCTTACAGTGGTCACAGGCACGTGTGATTTTCTGTCTCGGGCCGTTGGCCTTGCTGACCAGCGGCTCCAACGCCTTTCTCTTCCGTCGAGTAGTAGGTGCTTCAAGATTGCTCTCGGGATCGGAAAGCCGTTGGCTGTGGGGAGATATCCCGGTCTGGTTTCCGGGAGCCAGGTGCGTGTCCACCCCGGAAATCACAGTCGTCGTCATTGGCTTAGCCGGAGAACGCCTCTTGAAGGAATGGTTTCAGGCCGAGGCTCGAATGCATCAACGGTGCCTTCTGGCGTGTTTCCGGCCCTGGTAAACGTGCCTTTACGAGGGAAGAGATTATCGAAGGGGGAGCACGAGTCACAGCAGGAGAAATTTCCGGGCAGTCGGCGGATTCGGTCATCAGGACCGATGGGTATTTGCCGTGCGGGGTTGGCATTGATAGGACGGCTCCACCGTGGCCAGCGGAGAGAATCCGGGGTGGGGTTCCAAGCGGTTTCATCGCAGTGATAATGATGGATGGGGGTGAGGATGACGCAGGGAGAGTGCGTGGGATGTAAAGAAGAGAATGACAGGCACGCCGGGAGGTTTCGGAGGAGAATTATGGATAAGTCCAGGACGAGGTTCTACATGAGTTGATCCGGATGTACAAATTACCCGATTTGGAAGCCGCTGAGTCAGCCGCTCATCATCCACAGCAGAGGTAGTTGGCATTCTTATTCTTAAACTACCCCATCTCACAGACCATTGGAACAGCATAATACCTTTGCAGAAGAGGCCCTCTCCGGAATATCCCCAAACGATGCTAGACTCTACAGATACGCGAGACTGAAGCGGTCAATGAAGGCTACTGGGCTTCTCCTAACAGTCCAGCGATGCGGAACCTCCGAACACGCTCTCAAGACCGGATCACGAAATGTAGATAGGGAAAGACGTTGATTAATGGAGCTGGATATCTGATCTCCAGCTGACACAGCCCAATACGCTGTTCATCGCGACCTTGTGCTCCTCCAGGGACGGACAGGAGGTAGGTCGGCTGGCCTTTCGTCCCCATTCCACCACGCAAAGCACATGGGCTCTGCCGTTCGTACCTATCCGGTCGAGCATCGCTACTGTTGGCGATGCACTCTGCCAGGTGTCCCAGGAGGGCTCGACGGACCGTCACCGTCCCCATTGCGTTTGACGGACTCGACGTGAGATAGGAGCCCATCCCCTGGCCTCGGTGGAACATATCTTCCGTGAGCCAGAGCGAGCACTGCAGCTTCTCGGATGAGCCTTAAGCATGGAAGAAGAGGAAGAAGAGGAAACAGTAATCATAGTAATATAAAAGTATGGTATGTTGATGATAGCCATAGCCAGTATGAACTCGATGCTTTCCCACGCTCTTTCTGCTCATTCTTCAATAAGAACTAGAGGCACGCCACCTGATCTTTTTTCAACCTGGCTAATCCATCATACAACAACGAAGCAGTTCCTCTTCTTCCGCTTCTTCGCGGGCTCGGTCTCTTCCTCGCCACTGATAATTCATTATTACGCCGGCTCACCCTGCACGAGAGGCATAGCACGGCAAGATCGTGGGTGGATGGCGGTCAACGCTATCAAGCCAGGGGATGAAAGGCAGAAGGTAAGGGGGTTGGAAATGGATGGATGTTTCTTTCGGTTGATGGACACTCGTGGGCGATGTCGGTCCTCGGCGACTGTCCTCCCCCACAGTCATGTCCAGTTGTCTGGGGTGCGGCTGGTCCCATCGGGAGTGGTGCTTGCAGTAGAAATTGGATTGTCGCTCATATCCGGTGCCTTGCGTTTCTTCGGCCCCCCACTCAGCGACTGGGTCACAACGGCCAGGATCTCTTCATGCGATGCGCCCGATCGAATGAT
The DNA here is from genome assembly GCA_001931935.1 of Aspergillus aff. floccosus IMV 01167. Classification (NCBI taxonomy): domain Eukaryota; kingdom Fungi; phylum Ascomycota; class Eurotiomycetes; order Eurotiales; family Aspergillaceae; genus Aspergillus; species Aspergillus aff. floccosus IMV 01167. The sequence continues at coordinate 826,556 of MSJE01000318.1, forward strand.
ATTGATAATGGCGTCCACGCTGACGCCATCGGCCGTGCGAATGGCCTCGATCAGCTGCTCCAGAAACCCGCGATAATACTTGAGCTCTTCCTGCGCGCGCTTGGCAGCGACTTTCCGACGCTTGTCGGCATATTCATCGATGATACACTCGCGCCCATGGATGGCGCATTCAGTGCAAGGGCTCCCGGTGGTGTCTGCGCTGCACTAAAGAGGACGGAAGGGTGTTAGATGGGAAGACAAGGGAGGGAATGGGGATAGTTTTCATGAAGTGATCAGCGAGTATGGAAGCAAGTTATGGCGACAGCAAAGGGTCCAAAATGCCTCGAACGATAACGGGCTCAACGGATCGCGAGGCACAGCTGGGGTTTCAGTACCTTTGTTCGCCGACGTTTACATTCACCGCAAGCGGCCGATGCTCGCTTTATTTTACCCTCGTCACTTGGCGGGCCTGGGGCAGGAGGATCCGGTACCATCCTCGGAGCAATAGGCCGAAGAGGCCTGGACGGCCCTTGATGGGCCATGGTCTCACAAAGTGTATGTGTAGGGTGGTGCTAAACGCGACCAGCAGCAGCAGGAATGGGCGAGCACTGATGAAGAGGACCGAGAGGGGGGGGGGAGCGAAGCCCGAGTAAGAAATCTTAGCATACACACCTTGCGATGAGGCACATCTAAGCTAGGCTGCTTGAATCAAGCATGCTCACAAAAAGATTGAGCTATCAGGTTAAGAATATTCGCAGGACTGAAGAAAGCAGTTTGATAACGACGACCCAGGTCGTCGACAAAGAGAAGGTGCGTGGGCGGGAGGATAGTCGCGGCGGATGCTGGCAGAGGAAAGGACGGAGAGAAAAACAAGGAAGCTGGGTAAAAAAATAAAAAGAAATGAAAACAAAATCACCCAAACACTAAATGAGACTCCTTGTCCACGGATAGGTAGTAGCTGATGTACCCGACAGAATATGTGGAACCAAATTGGTCAAATTATTCAACGCTGGTCAACGATGAACGAGAGGGATTGACAATGGCGATGGGGGTGACACAGAAAGCCCAGCCCTTTTTCGGTAGAGCTCTCATTGGCAGAATAATAGTTCGTTCAAGTGAAAGGGAAAAAAAAAATATTTAGAAAAAAAATAATAATAATAATAATCGATGAAACCTTGCACACGCCAGAGTGGAGGCTGTGTGCGAGTGTTGCGCTGCGCGATCCGGGGGTTTCTTCGCTGGTGTTTATGGCTTGGCTGGGTTATCGACTGCCGGTCCAGCGAACGGGAGCTTGTTCTCAACATATCAGGAGATATTAATCGCGGTCGAGGCTCTCTGGGTTAGCCATCCATTGAACTCTTTTTTTCGATTCTTCCTTTTTTTTTTTCCCTTTTTTCCTCGTGAGGTACCAATTCTGTCCAATTCGCGACATCATAGTACAGGCGCCAATTCGGACCGCCCTTATTTCGGACCCGACAACGAAGAGCTTCGAGATTTGGGCTTCCTGATTCGGCCACGATACCCCTGGTAGTGTCCGACTAACGAGTGCGGGCTGGAGGGTGAGGGCGAATTCGATGGCGTGCTGATACCGGAGATAGTATCCGGTATAAATGATAGGCCATGAGAGAGCGGCAGGTAGCGGGTGTAGAGAATGGAAGCCCCATTTATTCTAGCCCCCTTGGGTCAATCCTTCGTGCGCCGATTGTTTTGCAAAAAGACACACTGGTTAGTACTCGTAGGTTACGATCATGGCAGAGGACGATACTCACTGTGGAGATCGATCGGTCTTCCGTATATGGAGAGGGGGGGCAGAGAGCTCGGTAGGTTTGAGAGAGATGAGCCTCTGACGTTGGGGAGCCAAAGTATTCGTGCCTCATGGAGCGGGCCATGATGGAGGCCACTAAGTGGAGATCTAACCAAAACACCGTCGGGTACGGCGCGGCAAGGCGTCTGTTCGAAGCAACTCCTGCAGTCCAAACTTTTGGGAGTCGATATATCTTCGAGGAGTCGCTGTCACGGTTGCACGTGATACCGCCTCGACGCGCCATCCTTCTTAAAGAGGACTAGCGTGGTATTCGGTTACGACTCCGACGGTGACAGCAACACCACCAAACCACATCTACATACCTAGAGCATCTACGTCGAGTACTGGCGTCTCGGATGCTTGCGGGGCTTGACTCCATTCAGATTCGCAAAGAGTATGCGATATACTCGTCTCTGAAAGTGCTCGGTCAATATGGAACCATGGATCAACGGGTCTGCCCATTGTTACACGATCAGCACAGACGGGAGTCCCGTGGGCCCTCAGGATCGTGAAGAAATTGAATGGATACCATCCGGCACTTTAGCGAGATTAGCGCTCTCGAACCCCTTCGTCGCTTTTGCGGGAATCAAGTATCTCTAGCAACTACCCACTCACGGTGGAATTCAGCCAATGACCGTGAGCATCATGATCTCACGCCGCGTGCCTCTGATCCTTCGGTATGACGAGCTGGCAACGCTGATGAGAGTGGTGACTACTGAAATACCAAGGGGTTTTGGAGTTGTCGAACATGGGACACCACTGGTCAAGATCACCGCATGACGCCGTGGTGGCGAATGCCATCCCAGGGCATCTCCACAAACGCAGTTGACATGATGTGATGGCTTGCTTAAAGTGGGTATGTCGATAGCCGTGTCGCCTTGAGCAATTGGCTCGGCCCATTGCCTCTTTCTGGAATGGAACAGAGAGGAAGGCCGCAGAAGCTATACGGGCTTTCATTCATTGGACCCGCGAGGGTGCTGCATCGATGGCTGCTCCGCAGATTAAGCGCTATGGGCCGCTCCATACGTCAAGGGCATCGTCACGTTTAGGCTTTTTCAACGAACTGATCGACCACTCACCATTCTACGATCCGATGCATCGCCTACCAGCCACTGACACGTACATTCGTCTGGACTCCCCTCGCAGGAGAACGAAGAAAATCGAGGAAAGGAGTTGCAACGTTGATTTGAAAATCCTATACAATAGTCTCCGGTACCGTTCCAGAACGCCCGACGACGGGTAGAAGAGACTCGGAAAAAGTTTCCGAGGCTAAAAAGAAAAAGGCCTTAATAGATTGGTCGGCCCTCGTCCCACCACCGAGGCCCTTCGGGGTTCTGTGCTGGGCCATCGGGCTTAACTGGCTGCGATTGTTGCTCACCGAGAGGAGTGGACGACTTGCCGCCGTAACTAGCCCGTGCCTGTGGACTGCGACTAGTTCCTTCAAAGTCGCCTCGGACACTGCCGATCCCCCCGATCCATTCCCATACACGCGCTACATCTCCGCCACGGCCCTCGCGTACTGCCGCACGGATGTTAGCATTTCCTTCGACGACCTGGCGAACCCGCTTCCAAAGCTCCTCCCGTCGACTGCCCCGCAACTCAGAACGAAGCACGTCGTCACGCAGCTGACCGATCGGGATGTATGCCTCACGTGCGTCTCCTCGAGCATGTAAGGCGGCCTGAGTGGCAAGGCGATCAAGCGTGGTAGCGACCAATTCTGGGACTCGCGCCAGATCAGCGCGGCGCGCAAGGACTCTTGAGCGAGCGTAGATTACGGCACATGTGCAGAGCGCTAGAATTGAAAGAGGGAGTCTATACGCGAGGAGAGAGAGTCGGATGTAGCGGCGGAAGGCGCATGTGAGGGGAAGGCGGCTGATGGATGTAGATGTGAGGGTGAGGACAGATGAAGGTCTGTGATTGTAGTGTCGCCTCTGTTAGTTCCGTATACACGTCAGAACCATAATCCTTTTGATGCTAGCGCAGACGCCAGCGGGGTACAGGAAGCATTGCAGCAGGGAAACGAAGATGGACAACTCACTGTTTGGTTGTGCTCACGATCTCCTCTCTTCCGATAATCTCCCCCAGTGCGCCCTTCCACAAATAATCAAACTCTGCATCACTCATCCCTTTTCTCCTTTTCCTGCCGACCTCTTGTCTCAAATCAGGCTCGCTGATCTCTGGCCCTTCCGCATCTTTCCCATCCTCCGTGAGCTCACCGCACTCCCACTTCGCGCGACGATCGCGAAGCTCTTCGATTGCCTTGTCAGCCACGGCCTTGACCCGGCGTGCCTTTTCGCTGTCTGGTTCGCATGTTGGGGGAAGGGGAACAAGCCCGCCCAGGGACAACGGATGCGGTTTCAGAAGGAAGTCGTGCTCGCAGAGTGCTTCGAAGTTCGGGTAGCAGAAGGCATGTGGTGGGCAAGGTTCACACTGTGGTTCGAGCACATTGGCCCATTCCGGCACCCTGGTTTCCGCCAGGGACCAGGTCGGTTTCCCAATGCCGCAGAAACCTATCTCGATTTTCTCCTTGCGCCACCAGGCTCCAAACCCACTAAACAATAGCAGGATAACCAGCCAGGGAGCAAGGCGACTCGCTGTTCCTTGTTTGCGTTCTCGACGCCCTTGACTCTTGGGCGGATACATCAAATCCGCATGTTCCCGCTCCAAGGCCAGCTGTTCATCGGGAGTAAATTCCTCACCAGCACTAATTTCACTTTCGTCATCTTCATCCTCCGACATCGACTCTTCTTTCTTGGGAGTGCGCAACTGAGACAGCGGAGATCCCAGCGAGGCCCTCATCGAGACAACATTACCGACATCAGATTTCCTAGCTCGCAGTCCTTGGCCAAACATAGGGCTCTCGGTCGAGATTCGAGAAGAGCTCTTGCGTTTTGCACTACCCCTGCTCTCCCACGGCGCGGGTGAACTGCCGCTCTGAAACGGATTATCATCGGTGAAAACGCTCTCATCCCGCGGTTCCTCCTTAACTGACGTAACGGGGGCCTCCGGCTCAGTGGAGGGCGTCATGTCACTTCTGCGTAGTTTTCGGGTAGTCGACTTCCGTGGAGTGACCGTGTCCAGCATCGCTGGGGTAGTCGGGGCATCGTAACGGGGTTCGAGATCAGGTACGCGAGATCGCCTCGCCTCCGATCGCGCAGGGGTTCGTCTCGATGAAGTCACTGGCGTGGCGGGAGCGCGTGCATCCTCGGTGTCTGCGGTGGACGCGCGCGCGCTGGCTTTAGAACGGCCCCTCCGGGTACCAGTCGCGGTGGAAACCGTGGACGGTGTTGGCGGAGGAGGCATGGAGTCCCGATTGCGGTCGTCAAAGTCGCTGACGACGGAGGCAGCGCGACTCGGCATGTCGGTGATACCATCGCTAGTTCTCTTGACGCGGTCCCGCTCTCGAAGAAGCTTCTTGGCCTGCGGCAGAACCTCTTCTTCTAAGATGCGTATGAGCTGCGCCTTCTTCGCGGAGGCGGGATAGGGAACATCGTGGCTGACGAGGATAGACCGTAGGCGCGGGACTGTCAGAGAATTAAGATCAAAGTCAGGGGAGAGATACTCCAGTTCGTCGGCCATGGTGAACACTAGGCTAGTAGCCACCAAAGCAGAAGTATTTGAGAAAGTTAGAACTGAGGTATGATGAAGTCCATATATTAAATGGGAGGAGGGGGGAATGGATGACACGGTGATATTTTCGATTCATCAATAATGACAGAAAGCCAACGTGGAGTGCCGTATCCGGGGCAACAGAGCGGGACCGAGATGGGCGAGAGCCAAGTCAACGGTCGTCCACGAGCAATGGCTGAGATGACTCGCCGGTCTAGATATGGCTTGTCCCTCCAGGAGCAGCGTGTAGAGGGTTATCTGATGATGCGAATGTTCGTGAGGGAGAAAGGGAAATTTACGAAGTAGAGAAGAGGTGAAGATGGCAATGACGGTGATAAAACAGGAAGCCTCGGCACGTGATTCTCAAACGTCATTGGGCTGTGACTAAGCAACACCATGTCTGTGTACCAGATACCTCGCACCTCATACAAATAACCACCTCGCACAAAACTATGAAAGTCGAGATTGATAGTCATCATGCCTGCATTGATTCACTAAATAGGTAGTATCACAACCCAACCCATATCCAAAGGATGAGAGAAAATAGACAAGGTCCACCGTAGCTCCTATCCATGCTTATAGTACTCGACATCCCATTATTGCACAAGACGCCCGTCAGCAGTAAACAACAAATTAGAAGAACACCAGGCGAAAAAATTAGTAAAGAGGGAGGCCAGTATCGTTCGGCCATAAATATATGCATGTTCAGGAATGTGACCCGTTCGAATTCAGGTCGTGACTCGAATGCCCCATGTGGAGCAAGGAGGAAGATGATGGGCTCGAGGCAGGGTACTGCACGTCAGTCGACGCATAGCCTGGGGACATGCCGGTGATGCCCGCAGCACCGGTAGAAGTCTGCCCCTTCAGCGCCCGATACTCCGCAAGTTGGGTCTGTAACTCTTGCATTACGTCTGCTATAGGCATCGCGTGGTCAGCGAGTCGATCGCCTGGCCGGAAGGGTCGAAGCATATTGCGAATGCTGAGAGTCGTGATTGTCATCTCGATGCGAGTGACTTGCTGTTCGACAAGGCTGACCACAGTTGAATCGGCGAGCTCCCCGCCGTGATTTTTGACCACATTGAACAGGGCGACATTCGGTTCTTTGAGCCGCGTCTCGCCAGGATATTCCAGTGCCCCGCAGAGTCTTTCCAGACGGAGAGTGATTTCCCACAATCGCCATATGAGGTCAGTCTGAATTTCCAGCTGTGAGTGTTTGCTTATCGTAGTCGGGGCATTTTCAAGCGCCGCATTCTGCTCCAGCGTTGTTAGCCGGCCAGAGAGAGAGTGAGGGTAAATCAGGTAGAGCGGCTCCGGGTTTTCGAGGCCCTTCAGCTTCCGTTCACCTTGATCCTTGATGACAAAGCCTTGGCTGTTGAGCTGTTGAAGTTCGCGGCGAATGTTATACCCGAGATTGTCCATGGCATAGCTTTCCTCCGAACCCGTCGACGCGGCGCGTTCGCTGTCAGCAAACACCTCCAGGTTACGTTGGATATCACTCATGAAATCCGACGATACAAAGATCTGTCCGCCATCGGCGACCGCGGAGATACGCGACGCCCGGTTAACCATGGGGCCGAAATAATCCATTCGGTTGGTCACCGGATCTTTCTCGCATACAGGCTCTCCCCAGTGGACACCCATGCGGACAGACAATCCGCGGAAGATAATGTTGTTGTCCATGTCGTATTGAACCTGGCACTGGGGTTGTTCTAGGATCTCCGTCGGCCATTCAGCTTCCAGAAGTTGGGTTTGGCAATTAAAGCACCAAAGTAAAGCGGCAGTCGTGGTAGAAAACGCAACCATGAAAGCATCGCCTTCGGTCTTGACTTCGTATCCGCCAATGATACCCAGCTGTCGACGGAGAATATCATTGTGGATTTGAATGGCAGACCGCATGGCATCCGGACAAGTTTCCCAGAGGCTGGTGGACTTTTTTATATCGGTGAAAATGATGGCCAATTCCCCAACGGGGGCATCGACATAGTCGAAACGGGCCAGACGAGAATCACCAGGCATATTAGCCGGCTTCTTAGGACGTTTTGTGCTCGTGATCAGTTGCTCCTCGGGGGGTCCCATATAAACGCTCTGGTTCCTGATGCGCTTCTCGCGCTTCTTCAAGTCACCAACTCCCAAGATCATGACCATGAGCTTGTTCGTTGCTCCAAAAGAGATAGCGAGATCCCTGATCTTTTGCGCTGCAACCATAAGATCTCTGCGCTCAGCTCTTGTCACATCAACAACCAAATCTGGTGTCACATAGTCCCAGAGCTCCCGTGACGCCAGAATGATCATTTCGTCCTGTTCCGTAAGATTCACGTGCATTGTATGAGGGGCAGCGATGACTGCGGGCATCAGCGGGAAGTGACCAAAAGACCTGGACACAGGAAGAATATCGTTGAGTTTGCCATGGCGAGACACGAAACCACCCGCGGCCCGGATTCTTGCCCGCTCGTGGGATTCGGCTGGGTCATGGTTGCGAGTCAAGTGTCGAAATGATCCATCCGATTTGACGAGGATCGCCTGCGCGTCGCCGACATTGGCAACATAAAGATCCATGTTGCGAAGATAGAGCACAGTTGCAGTCCCACCAGACCGGATATCGTCTTTTGCCAAGCGCACCTTCTTCTGATCAGCGGCATCTTCATGGTATTGCCTGACATCCTGGTCATCAAGGGACCGATAGCAGGCAAAAGCCATGTTCTTATTCAGAGCCAGAAACGACCGCCGTAACGCGTCGAGGGGTGACTCCTGCTCGTCTGGTCTTAGTCTCTTCAGCTCGCCAGAGAAAGTCTGGAGGAAGTTCTCATGTAGGAACTTGGCGATTCTTGAACCACCGGTGGACTGTGATTGCCCATCGAACATTCCAACCACAGTTTCAATATTATCCGGTTTCATGCGAGGCACAATCATATCAATGATAGACAAATGCTCGCTTTTCCCAAGAAAGTCTGCCATGCCGTACGCTAGCGAACCAGCCAATGACGCTGATGTTCGCACACGACGGTCTTCGTTTTCCTCGGGGATCGTGGATGTTGTGAGAGTGACATCCATCAAGCCCAGAACCCGCAAATGGGTAAGCGAATTGAAGTCTGTCAGGTCAGTGCCTTGCGCAGCCGGCGATCCGAGAGATGATATGTTCGGCTTAATTTCCAGCCGTTTATTCCCGGAGAAATTGAGGTACTTCAGGTTCCGGTTCCAGTTCCAATTCCAATCATATGGCCAATTTGTCACGTTATACTTCAGCGAATTGCTCCCAACATCGAGAATTGCCAGCTTGCTGACTTTGCAAAGTTCTGCGGGAAGCACTTGGAATCGATTCGCGTTGATGTGGAGGACCTTCAGATTACTTCCCTCCTCAAGATCATCGGAAGGCAGAGATGTCAACTCATTGCCCGAGAGGTACAGATCCGTTAGGAAAGGCCACCGTCTCAGAAGCCCTTGCGGTAGTTCCGTCAATTCGTTGTATGAGAGATTGACCACACGTAATTCAGGAATCAAAGATAGTTCCCGGAAAATATCGTCCTCCAACCTATTATCAGCCAGGTATAAATTGCGCAAGGAGCCTCCAAAGGTGGTCGCAACGTGCTGAGAGAAATTGGAATCCTTCCTAGACGACGGACTGCCTTCATTGACGGACCGAGCGGCAGAAACTTTCCGTCCAGATTGTCCTAGAGAGGATGCCACAGAGGGCTTTCTGTAGCCGCCATTTGGCGAGCTCCCTGTACTCAGAACGCCCCCTGAAGTTTGGCTAGGTCGGCGGGATTCCTGCTCGGCAAGGGCTCCCAACTCCTCATAACTGGGAGTGGTCGAAACCCCCGGCGTTGGTAAGGGGGTTGCACCAGATTCGGTCGGAGGCTGGGGGAAAGCTCCACCGTGCTTTGGAAAACTATCCAACACGTTCGATGACACGTTAAGAGTTTCCAGCTTCAAGCAATACCAAATCTCAGAAGGCAGGCGACTCAGATTGCACTCGCGCAGGTTCAGGTAACGGAGCTCGGTTAAGCACCCAATCGTAGCTGGGAGAGAGGCCAGCGGGTTCTTGATCATGCTGAAATGCTCAAGCCTGCGGAGCTTTCCGATGTGCTGTGACATGGAAACGAAGTGGTTCTTGTCGAGTACGAGCTTAGTCAAGTTGGGCAAATTCTCAAACAGCGAGTCCCGGAATTGGACTAGCTTAGCAGAAGCAATGTTCAAGGAGGAAAGAGTCGGCATGGGGCCATCAATGTCGAACTGTGTGATGGGACAATGGTCAATGAGCAATGTCCGCAATTTGGGGAAAGACCCTCGGAATTTGGAGACAGCGTTGTGGCCAATCTGCAACTGCTCCAGGCGCGGCAGTAGGCATAGATTGTCGATGTTGGTAATCTCATTAAATCGTGCATCAATTTCCTTGAGATTCACTAAGTCCTTGAAGGTCTCCCCCAAGGGGCCTTTTATGACATTATTTGTCATCCAGATCCGCTCGAGTGTGCTCAACTTGCCGATATTTGGGAGCTCGGAGATGTTGTTAAAGCTGATGTCCAGGTCCACCAGACTCTTGAGGTTACAAAGGAACTCCGGAAAGACCTGAAAGTTGTTAGAGGAAATGTTGAGACTTCTTAAGAACTCAAAGGCTCCAAAGTAACTCGGCAGTTCCGTCAGCCTGTTGTTTGCCAGTTTGATCAGCACGAGGCCGTGCAGCCTGTCCAGATTGGCCTGGCTAAAATTTTCCAAAAAGTTATTGGATACATCGAGGTAGGTTAATCTACTTGCCAAACCGAAGCTTGCAGGTAGTTGTACGGCCTCATTTCCAATGAACTTGATCTCCCGCAGATTGATGCAGCCTTGGATGAAGTCCTTTGGAACATCCAACGCCAGGTTTCGCGATAAGTTCAGGGATATGATCTCAGAGGCTTTTTTGTAGAGCGTAATTGGGATAGTGACAAGACTGCGACCCTGAAGATCAACATGGCTGAACTTTTGCATTTTATTGAATCCAGGTTCGCCTTGGAGACTGCTGAGCCCGCTCAGCTTCGTGGGGAGGAAGGTAAAGCGGAGGATATAGCTGTGGTCCTCCCGACCGATTTCCTCAATCCTATCTTTCTGGGTGTAACCAATTTGCTCGAGCATACGCTTCTGCATAAGAATAGGTTTTTCGCCCGGGTGAAGTTGCCGTGAAAGATCGTTCTTTCGCATCACGATCTCGTAATTGTTGAGGTGTTCAGTGAGGAAAGATTTTCGACCCAGCAGCACGAGAATGTCGGCCACCGTAGCATTCAGCCCTGTTGACAATGTGGCAAAAGTGGAGTCAATGCGGAAGACGCGAATGAAATAAGAGATCCCATCCGCATCTGGCGCAGCGCGAGCAGTGGCCTGGGCAGTGGTGGGAATGGCTGTGTTCTCATCTCCATGTTTCTTGACATGCCAGCTTTCAGGTGCATCCCAGTGCCCAACCCTGCCTTCTTGATCCTCAAAAGACGCGCCGTTAATTGACCGGTTCCGGTCGCCGGAAATCGCAGAGGCCTGGTCTTTGACAATTCCCTCCATGTGCGAGAGATCGGTATCAAGCGTCCACATCCCCGCCTCTTCGGGGCCTCTAGCCTCTCGAGCCGGAGTCTCAATACCTGGCCGACGGTTTCGCATCTTTGCAGATCCCAGAACGATTCTGGGATCTCGTTTGCGATCCGAATCACTCGCGTCCAGGTGCCGCGGGGTTGACGAACCACTTTCAAGACTGCCCTGCCGGCCTCGTCGGGCAGGGGAGGCATCCCGTCGTGAAGGTTTCGAGACAGCCTTGGTCGTATCGTGCGCACCCTTGGATCCAGGGAAATGCTTCAGCGGACCGTGCCCTATAGGACGGCGGATCTTATCCAGGATGGAGCGCTTGTTCTGTCCCGGCCCCGGGGAGTTTTGTCCTTGCTCGCGAGCATAAGCGCTCTGAACACTCGGCGTGGGGCTAGTCGAACGCCCAACGAGGGTGGAAGTCGAATTCATCGCCGCTGGGTAATTGTTGAAGCTTCCCTCTCTAGAGGGTCGAAGTCCAAGCGACAGGTCATCGCGTCCCGTGGACGGACGGGCAGGATATCCGGCAAGATCCCCGGCAACCGTTGGCTTCTCCTCTTTGCTTCGAGAATGACGATGTCCACCCAGGTGTCGTCGGGCTGGTTCTTTCTGCGCTCCTTTGGCATTGGCCGCGGTACGACTGTCTGTGGGGGCTTCACGGACCGGAGCCTCTCCGTACTGGGGGATGTCATGGAAGCTTTGGTACAACCATGGCGTGATCTCGCTGGAAGGGAGCGGAGTATGTGCTGGTGGATTCTGAGAGGACGAGTCGTCGCTTGCAAGGCCCGGTACGGGCCGTGTTCCATCGGAACTGGCACGTTCGCGGCTTAGATATTGCTCAATGTTTGACGGATTACCCGATTGCAACGGCGCTGTATGATCCGACTCGGGTCTTGGTTCGCCAGTTCCCAAGTATTCATCGCCGAAGAAGCCTTGTAGTTTCTTCCGGAATCGAGCACCCGTGCTAGACTTCGAACCTTGGCTGCTCACGGTGGTGGCGCTTGCGACAGATGGCCGTCGGTTGTCCATATTGTAATCGATCTCCAGCGGTTCGCTGGCATACGTGCGACCAGTTCCCGGGCGAAATGATGCCGAGGCGGGCGACGCTTCATGTTCGGAATCATGGAAGAATGTGCCGGGCGAGTCGGTCGGGGCCATCTTCGGGGACGAAGACCGAGAAGAGTTTGGATCTTGCTGAAAGTAGTCAAATTGATGAGGAGTCAAATGAGAGGGCCGAGAACTAGAGCTTGATGTCGGTGGAGGGCCGGGGTCGTCGGCGCTTGCCATAGCCAACGCTTTACGATGGCTGGCGAAACCAGAACCTTTGCGCAGGTCCGTGGGGGACACATCTGGAGAGGCTCGAGAGAACATGGACGTATTAAACTCGGTCGCAGTACCCAGGGCGGGCGGCGGTGGCTTTCGACTTTGCGAACGGGATCTAGGAAAAGTCAGCCTGCATCGGATGAAACTAAAACGATCACCTTTGGTTACATGGCGACATGGGTGAATCAGGACTGTTTCAAGATGGATACGGAGAAGACAAATCCACGTGATTGTAAAGGAGAACAAAGGGTGCGACTGCCTTTTCTTTCTTTTTTTTTTTTTTTTTTTTCAGGGGAGAGGAAGCGCATTGTGGGACAAGAGATCCATCTAGCCATGATCACCGCGTGAAGCGTGGAGTTCATAAATAGCAGCCCTACCAGGTTCCGCATTATTCCAACTCCATGCGTCAAAAAAAGCGAGCCAACATGGGTTGGAGAAAAGATGGATAAAGACAAAGCACTCGACATGAAACAGGATGCGATGCAAAAGGAACCTTGGGATTCTTACCTGTCTGCTTTGGCAGACGGAGGGCACGGAGATAAACTGCGACCGTTCGACATGGATTGTTTCGGGGGGCGACGATCGGTTTGACCGTCTCTGACCGTCTCTTGTGACATCCAGCTATGCGCGCCCGAGCTCTCAGAGCTGTGTCTCTTCTCTTGCGGGTAATCACCGCCACTGGAGGCCATGCCTCAATGATCCGATACGGCGGCGTCGATTATGGGGAACGCGGGGGAGGCGTTGTACGGGCGGCGGAGGGGAGACAAGGAAACATAGAAAATTAAGAGAAGCGCCACCATCAAACAGGGTTCCGATGTCAGCGATGGGCGTGAGTTTTAAGCTTCGTAAACTGTCATGCGAACAAACGTCGAGGAAGGAGGTCGAGGTAAACGGGAGAGCGGTCCGTAGAAAAGGGCGCGGTCGGGATCAATCAATATAATCGATCGGTAGGATTTATATAGTATAATCGCGCACAATGCACACGGAGATATGTATATGCGAGAAGAGGTGGTTATCTGGCGAAATGGTAGTGTTCTGTTGAGTGTCGATGGGCGACAGTGTCCGGCGTGCTTTCATGTTCTGGAGGAAGAGCGGCAGCAGTCAAAAATCGCCATCGCACATGTTGCGAAGATAGGCCAAGGGCCCATGATATGGTAATGTAAATCGAAGGGAAGAAGTAAAGATAATTGGGAGAGTGGGGGGAAGAACAGAGGACGAGAGAAGGAAGAGGGGAGGAGAAGAGGGGCGGTGGGAGGTTGTCGACGTGGTGGTAGGAGTGAGGAGATGGAGAGAAAGAGTCGGAGCGAGGAAGCGTCAGTTGCGGCTCCGAACCACGAGCTTTCTGCCGCTAAACCGGAGAGAGTAGTCAGGATCTCCTCGGAGTCGGAACTTTCTCAACTGGCAAGACAACTCTTGGGTCTATTTTTTGAATAATATATTAATTTTTTGATGTTAAGATTAATAGTATGATCGATTTTATGAGTGACGCGTTCATCTAGATCAGTATCAGTCTGTCTACAATATTCGACCCTCCTGAAAATGGGAGGGGAGCCGATGGGTCCGTGAGGATGTCCGTGCAGTGTCCGGCTGCAAGATCCTCACGATCTATCTATCTTCCTCTCGGGATGCTCCGTAGTCCCTCCCTGTCCTTGTTCCGTTGCGAGCTCAGAACCCTCTCCGGTGGGGTTCTCTCACAGCGATCTCAGCGATCTCACTTAAGTCGAAATTAAATTCGCTTTGCCATCAGGTACCAGTTTGGTAGGTCCTCCTGCACAGGTGGATGACTAAGAATCCTCCGAGTGACGTGACTGTCCAATACTGAATACCAGGAAGTACTCCGTACTTTTTGGTTCGATCAACATTCGACACTTGTCGCAAACCGCTCCATTCTATCAGTCGATCATCCCACGAACCCTCCCTGTGGGATTCATGTCCATCATTCAAGTGACAGTAGGCAATAGGGGTCACCTCTGGTGGGGATTCTTTGGGCAGCACGGAGTAGGTAGATCATTGACAGAGCGTGGTATAGTAACAGTTGCCCTAACTTGACCTCATGACCACCAGGCAGTGTTGTGTGAGGACACCGCTTCATATCACTATCCAGCAATCCATCCACTGATCCACTGGTGTGTGCACTCCACTTCTTCAAATTAAATTAGGAACTTGGGCAACAACTCACCGTAGGCCAATACCCAAGATTCTTGGGTGGGCCACATCATGGCTCTAAATGCATGGCGAGTTCCGACCCAAGGTCTGGTGATCGCAGAGTCACAAGCGAGGCGAGCAAGTTGACAGCTCAGAGAAGAGAGCACTCCGAAAAAGGAGGAACCAGGTGGAGGCAACCGTGATACAGAATTGAACCCCTATTATTATGAACTTGGTCCACGCGTATTTTCGCGAATCAATCAAACTAACGGGCCTGTAGATGATGTAGGCAAAGTGGCGAGCAAATATATATATCTCGGTAAAAAAGAGGCTGGGGGCGGGGCCGATGGGCGGTGATGAAACAACACTTACTCCGTACACAGGAGTTGTTGTAGCTTGCATCTGACTTGGGTTGCACAATTGGGACTCAGGTGAGTGCTAGGTAGGTATATACGACGGGGGTACCAGTAGATTAACCTACCGTCGGACACGCTTCATGATCAAGGTGGATGCACCGATAGATTGGTAGCTTTCAACCACGGAATGTGTCAACGATCGATAAGGATGGCAAAAATGCGTGGGGGGCCGCAGTTGTCTAAGGGGCCCAGCCACATTTAAGGTGTAGCCAATCAGCATGCAACATCGCAGGTTGCCATGCGGATAGCGCCACTTTCAGACCCACCAGAGCTGGTACTTTCGTTAGGGTAGGACCTTCGGCCGTCTGCTTCGTACCGAAGGTACCTCGTCGTAGAATCAAAATAGAAACGAAGGAGGCTGGACTACCTACCTTCCTTACATTACAACCTTCACCGGCTGCTCCCTTCCTCCTTTATAATCTGCCTTCCACCTCATTAGATACTTGACCTTAGTCACCTCTCGCACTTGTTGACAATCCTCCCACTGCCCTCCTGTCTTACACTCCTATTCTCTCCCCAGCCTCGCGCTTTTCTTCCCTAAATTTTAGTCCTTTCTGGATAGAACAATCCTTGGAATCCGTTGGCGGATGCCATCTTCGTGTCCTTTCCCATTCGTCGCCAACTGCCTTGTTTCTGACCATGAGGCTTCCCCTGGTGGGTGTGGCCTTGGGCCTGCTATCATCGATCTTGGTGGAAGCACAGACATATACAGACTGTAATCCCTTGCAACAGTGTACGTCCCCATCTACCGGCCCTCTTAAAGTCGGATAAGCCCTCAACTGACCCCTCCCCAGCCTGTCCGCCCAACCCTGCTCTGGGCAGGTCGGCATCTTATGACTTCACCAAGGGTCACTCGTCCGATTTTCAAGAGACTGGAAGTCCATCGTACGATACCTCCAAGGGCGCCAGCTTCACCGTCGCGAAGCAGGGCGATGCCCCGTTGATCCAGTCCAAATGGTACATCATGTTTGGACGGGTCGAGTTCGTGATCCAAGCTGCTCCCGGAACGGGAATCGTCAGCAGTGCAGTTCTTCAGTCCGACGACCTTGATGAAATTGACTGGGAGTGGTTGGGTGGCAACAATGCCCTCGTGCAAAGTAACTACTTTGGTAAAGGAAACACCGACAGCTTTAACCGCGGTGCGACTCACGACAACCCGGGGAACCATGATGGATTCCACACCTACACCATCGAATGGACCAGTGAGCACATCATCTGGCAGATCGACGGCGAGACGGTCCGCGTGCTCACCCCGGAAACTGCCCAAAGTAACCAATACCCACAAACTCCCATGATGGTCAGGGTGGGGGTTTGGGCAGGCGGTGATCCGAACAACGCGCAGGGCACGATTGGTAAGCTTTAACCGCTCATGGAGATCGGCCGTGTAGCATACTAATATGATCCCTTAGACTGGGCCGGAGGAAAGACCGATTATAGTGCTGGTCCATACACCATGTATCTCAAGTCGCTCAAGGTGGTCGATTATTCGACCGGTTCTTCGTACTCGTACGGCGACAACAGTGGATCGTGGCAATCTATCACCGCCGAAGGGGGAAAGGTCAATGGAAATATCGACGCAGAGACCATTTCATCAGTGGAGTCGACGCCAACAGTGACAGCGACTGTCAACAACATCCCGATTCCGTTCGACGGCACGCACCGTGAAACTTCGAGCTTTTCAACGCCGGATATCTATCCCTGGGTTCCCCGGCCGACCTCGCTTTCAACCGATACTGGTCTGCCTAGTGGCTGGACATTTTCTAGCTCCGGACAGGTCCAGCCGCCCCCGGGTGCGGCTTCAGTGAGTGAGCATCACCTTCACTTCACTCATTAACATGATCGTTTTGCTAAATAGTTCTCCAGTCTACGTTCCGATCTACATCAGCCTCATTGCGTTCCTCGCGGGTTTTACCATGCCCCTCTGGCACTGAAACACGTCCCAGCACCCCACTCTCAACTCTCTCCACGACTACCACTTATCACTCGACTACTGATTCTGTGAGCAAAACGGAAAGTGGCCGGCATTCATCCCCACCCACTCCTACGGTTCATGCTGCACCAAATGTGGATGCAGCCAACCAGGCCAATTTACCAATCAGGATAAGCACCTTGTGGGTCGTCTTGGCTATGGTGCTCGCCATATTCTGAGTGTGCGACTGGCACAGCACATTGACTGCATGGACTTGCACATAGACCGAAACTCACGACCGACATGGGATACGAGATCATGACTTTACATGCCGACGATGAGAAGAAATATATGTACATAGGCAGGCTTACCTGCTTCGTTTCTTCACGTGTCTTTTAGACTGTACTTATTATGATTACTGGAACCAAATTCTTGGACTAGCGGTGGTTCTTGACACAGACAGATGGATGAGATCCCCACTCCAGGACATACCTCCCTTATACCACCGTTATGGCTACCTCGTATTCAATAGACTTATCCATAGCCAGACCCCCATTCCAAAGACATCTATTCTTCCACAAACAGAGCTGTAATGCCGTATCATACCTCGCTGGTAGGCAATCCATGTTTTCGGGGAGCCAGAGGAAGCAACCTCCGCAAACCCATATACGGGGTATTAACCGGGCTGTTTGCGCCAGTGTATAGAAACACATCATACAGCCACCCGCCAAACGTACAGCCCAGGAATGGAGCAACGATCGGGACCTACACACCTCCCTCCGTCAGCTCTACATCGTCCCCCAACCTAAAAGCGAACCACTCACCCAGAAGTAATAGTTCCCCGCCTTCCACACCTCAGGCCCATACCCGATCATATACGAGACCAGCCGGGGCCCAAAGTCCCTCGCCAAGTTAATCGCATAGCCGGTCTCCCACCCAAAGCACGCACCGATGCCAAAGACCACAAAGAAGAGGGCCAACGGGGTCAATGGGCCCGCTGCAAGGTTGCCCCCATCATTCAGCGCAAAGATCATGAACATGAGGATGGCGCTGGCGATGAACTCGGAGAAGAACTGGCCCGTGCGCGTCATAAACGCTGCCGGATACGTGCAAAAAATTCCCGCCGTTGCGGTCGACGAGTACCCCGGCACTGTTCGGATGTCGGGCCCGCCCTCGTACACGTCGATGGCGGAGCGGTAGTTCCCGTATACGATGGCCGCGCCTACCATGGCCCCGAGCAGCTGGGCGAGGGCGTACACGGGCCAGCGCCGCCAGGGAAACCGCCTCAGGACGCAGTTGGCAAAGGTCACGGCGGGGTTGATGTGCGAGCCTGATGGGCTGCTGACGTAGACACCTAGCATGACGCCGAGTCTGGGTTGTGTTAGGGTGGCTTGGGGATTCTAGTAGGAGGAGAAGGAGAAGGAGAAGGAGGAGGAGGAGGAGGTGATGGAGGTGGTGGTTGCTTACCCCCAGCCCCAGGAGATGGACTGGTAGGAACCCTTTTCGTTGCGGCTTAGTGTGACCTGGGCGACGACGCCGTCGCCGAAGAGAATGAGGATCATGGTTCCGAAGAACTCGGAGAAGGCGTCGCGACAATGGGCGCGGATGCTGTACCAGCGGAGGGAGGGTGGTATGGACGAGTCTTGCTCGATGAAGACGGGGGTGGTCTCGGGATTAGGGCTGTCCTGGGTGGATCGCGGGTGGAGGGAGACATGGGGGACTTCTTTGGTGGGCTCGATGTCCATGGCTGGGTTCGGGGTTGTTCGCTTGGATAGTCTTGGTGTGGACGGAACTTGGGATGCTGGTCGGGGTGTGAGGAAGTTAAAGTATGGGATGGGGAGATGGATATGTGATGCATTGGGTGTGCATGGTGCAACTGGCGTGAGTTTACATTGTCACCCTCACACGGCGCCTTGTTGAAATTGGACATTGTGCCGACGCCGGAGACTTTCTGGGGATAGACGTTCTTCTGAGGTAAAACCCCGTCTGTCTATGCTATGTGTATAGGCTCGTTGACTGGGTAGTCTCGGTGGACATATAGATGTGCTAACCAATGGGCTGATGATTGTACGTACGCGACGGCGCAAAGGAGCATTCTTCAGCTGGCCAGAACGTCCTCTTGCAGTCTGACATTAGTATGTCCAGATATTGCATTGGTATGTTGACCCATGCACATGTCAACCGCTCACCCGACGGTGACACGGTCGAAACCTGGGAGACGTCGATGACCGTCTGGTCATCTCCCCCGGCGCATCGTCCCATTCAGTCTCACTGTCATCCTGGCCGCCGAATGATATTGAAGCCGTGGTAGCCGGCGCAGGCTGGTGTTACCTTGCGTCCGGCTTGGGTGGTAACCATTTGCGCAGGGGTTGTATGGTGGCAGTGGCGCCGTAGTTCTCCGATGGCTTTTGGAGTATTGCAGCATACTCTCCGCTCTTAACGAAGAGGGACTCTCTTTGGTGCTGGTGGCATCAGGTCCATGAATCCTGATAGATATGCATATGTATGCTGGTGGTCGTTGAGATGCGGCTCTGGATGCCCTGCATCTTGCTCCACAGTGGTCTGGATAGTGTTCGCAGATGTCGATGCGTGTAGTTGATCACCTCCGGATCCCCCCGCAATTTGTCGCTGTCGGTGTGGGGGATGCATGACTCCACGGTGGATCGCAGTGCTGATCAGTCTGGAGACCCATGTCGGTCTCACAATGGAAGAAGAAGTATGACCACCAGCGTGGCTAGCGTGTCTAGCGTGGCTGCGGCCAGACCACTGTCGAAATGTTGTGAGGGTTCATGGATGTGACAATAGAAGAAAAAGGAGAGATGAGGTGGTGGAGAAGAAGAGAGGAAGAGTGGAAGATATAAGGAAATCCGTAAATTAATCCGGAAAAGATTGCCGTGGGGCCTCAGGCCTCTCTCGTGTTCGTTTCCTTCATTTGGCTTCCTCCGTCTTCATTTCCCTCTTCCTTTCTACTTCCTCTCTTCCTCCATGATGAAATTTGTTAAATATTTCCTCTGTCAGACGGTAGCATTCGCAATAATCGCACCAATCACGGATGCTTCCCTGACCCTGGCGTTCGTATGGGCTGACTGCTCCCAGGGCCCATCCCAGGAATCCGTCTTCTGCGAATGAAATCCTCGCCTGGGGTCTAGGCGTTGGCCCGTCTCCGACGCTAGGGACCTTTGATTGTCTCGGCTCATTCGATGCCGATGGCTTCGCTCAAAGTACCAAGTGGTCATCCCCTCCATCCTAGCTCGGTTCAAGCCAGATACCCCCGCAGATACATCCCTTATGCCATGACAGCGGAGACGCGTGTCTGGCTGGCATGGGCTTTTAAATTATGGCGGCCTACACTCCACCGTGTGTCTTCACAGTTCCTCTTCTCTACTTTTTGTTGCTGAGAGACATTCCGCGACTTCATTCCATCTCACACGTTGTTCTCGCACGGCACAATTTGGTCGAAAATGCAACAAAAAGAAATGTTTGTCGGGTCAATTGACCAAGGTACCACCAGTACCAGGTTCCTCATCTTCAACCACGAGGGGGAACCTGTTGCATCACATCAGGTGGAGTTCACTCAGATCTACCCTAACCCAGGGTCTGTCGTCCCTCCTAGTCTGTGCTTTAGAATTGCGCGGGATTGCTAAATGCTGACAGATGGCATGAGCATGACCCTCTGGAGCTCGAATCCTCCGTGTGCACCTGCGTCGAGGAAGCAGTAATGAAATTCGAAGCCAGTGGCTATTCACGCGAGACCATCAAGGGTGTAGGCATCACGAATCAACGAGAAACCACCGTGGTCTGGGATCACGAAACCGGAGAACCACTGTACAATGCTATTGTCTGGACTGATACTCGTTCCCAGTCCATTGTTGACGAACTAAAGAAGAAACCTGATGCCTGGCAACTCCAGCAGCTGTGCGGTCTGCCGCTCTCCACATACCCATCGGCAACCAAGCTCCTGTGGATGCTGGAGAATGTTCCACGCGTCAAAGATGCCTATCAAAGAGGGACACTGGCGTTTGGCACGGTAGATACATGGCTAGTGTATCGCTTGAACGGGGGCCACGCAGCGAATGTCTTCGTGTCCGATGCCACCAACGCGTCGCGCACCATGTTTATGAACCTGGAGACCCTGCAATACGATAACTTCCTTCTCGATTTCTTTGATATCAGGGGCAAGATCCACTTGCCCAAGATTGTACCGTCATCGCACTCAACAGCGTATGGAGTGTTGTCAACTGGTATCCTACAGGGAGTTCCCATTCTAGGATGCCTTGGAGACCAGTCATCCGCGCTGGTCGGCCAGAAAGGATTCTCTCCTGGAATGGCGAAAAACACATATGGCACAGGGTGCTTTCTTCTATATAATGTTGGTGATAAACCCGTCATTTCGAAGCATGGGTTGCTGGCGACGGTGGCATACCACTTCGACGGTAAACCCGTTTACGCCCTCGAAGGGAGTATTGCGGTCGGTGGCTCAGGGGTAAAGTTCTTACAGAATAACTTGGAGTTCTTCAGTGCATCCAACGAGGTGAACGAATTGGCGCTTAGTGTGGAAGACAATGGCGGGTGCGTCTTTGTCACCGCATTCAGTGGCCTTTTTGCGCCTTACTGGATCGACGACGCCAAGGGGACGATTTGTAAGTTCACAGCTGCTCTACATATTCCTCACCTAACATGACTAGTTGGGATCACACAATACACTAAGAAAGGCCACATTGCTAGGGCTACTCTTGAAGCAACTTGCTTCCAGACAAAGGCCATTCTGGACGCCATGGAAAAGGATAGTGGACACGCCTTGTCTGAACTAGCAGTTGACGGAGGTCTAAGTAACTCTGATCTGGCCATGCAGGTATGCATCCCTCATTAACCTACAGAAACAACCTCGTACTAACGCGGTATGGCCAATAGATCCAAGCAGACCTCATCTCAATCCCAGTATACCGCCCAAAGATGCGTGAAACCACCGCTCTGGGAGCAGCAATAGCAGCCGGCCTGGCAGCTGGACTCTGGCGCAATTTTGCTGAGCTGCGCGACATAAACCGTGCAGGGGGAGCTGTTTTTGAACCGCAGGTCAGTCGTGAAGACAGTGCCAAGTCATTTGCTATGTGGGAGAAGGCCGTGAACATGTGTCGCGGGTGGGTTGGAGAAAAGGCACCATCGATCATCCAAGACCAGAAACAAGAAGAACCCGAGGTTATTCAGAGTAGTGATGCTCTGACAATGCCTTTGGCCCTGACGATGACGGAAATCAAACTGCCCAGAGTGCCTCTTGTCAATCTCTCAAGCAATCTGGACGATGCTGACGAAGATGACCTGTACCTTGAACTTCGGAAGGTGGAGATCTTGCAGCGGTTGAAGAAGCTTGCCAAGCTTAAGCTCACATATTTGTAAATACTTTTGTCTATGAATAGCGTTATAATTAGCTAGTATAGTATTCTGTCTTGGAAATGACCCATATGGGCTGGATGCATCGCGACATTCTCAGTATCATAGTCGAAGGGGACATTGTCAGTAAAATGTTAGTGAATACGAGTAGGCTCTTTGTTCCAGCAAAGAAAGAATTGTTAAGGCAAAAATTGAATAAGTTCAGGCCGAAGTAACGTTGTGAATATGTTGAATGCTCATGTCTATACATATGTAGGCAAGTGACGTACTGCTGTTCCCAGAGGAGGCTTCCCAAGTCTGTTTCTTTATGACTTTTATTTTCTGGGCATTTTCAACAAACAAGAGCTTTGTGTATTAAGTGCATTCACGCTGATCTTCTTTGTAACCATCTTTGGCTTCACTCGGGTTCCTTTGGTATAAACGCAATCTACCGCAATCTGCCGCACCAGAGAAAGTGGCACAAATTCGTAGAAGACTATATAAACACACAATTTCATAAAGATTAAGACCTTATTTTGCACTCTAAATTAAATCTTTGTGCTTTTTGTAACATTTTCCGAGCCTTTACTACCACATATCTACTCTCATATATCACAATACTCGTACATTTACGCGCAACAGAGAAACAAACGCCCATGTCCATCCTCAAGCTTCCCAGTGAGCTTCTGCTCATGATTGGGGATGCTTGCGAAAGCCACAGCGATCTGAGTGCACTGAGCCGTACCAATAGCTTCATGTACGAGCTCTTGAACAGACACATGTACCGTGATGCGCTGAGAGAAAACGATGGTCTGATCTTCATAGAAGCGCTCAGAGACAAGGAGGACGACCTCGTACGCGGACTAGTCGAGGTATCAAACACCATTCGAGGCTTCTCATGGACGAAGTTCTGCTCCATCTGGTATGATGGAATCGCCATTCGAGGAACCGTCCGCTTCCTAATTGCACGAGAACAAAACCTCGACATCCACGCGCCAGGTCCCTTCAATGGGCAAGAAATACTGAAGAGCATCGTTGAAGAAGCCGACGCCGTAGGCATCGACATGCTGATGGAATGGAAGGGCGACGAACTGCTGGCCGAACCAGCGGCATCCCAACTCCCTTTTGTCTACTACGCCGCCAGTCTTGGACAAACCCGCGTCATCAGAAGACTGCTGAGAAACGGCTTCCCAATCGACTTTAGAGGCGAGCAGGGTCGGACCCCGCTGATGATCGCCGCGGCCAACGGGCACGTCATGGCGGTCAAGATGCTGTTGGAAAGGGGCGCCTCGGTGGCTCTGACAGACAGAAACCACAGGCTCACGGCGCTGGGCTGGGCTCTGCGTCGAGGCACAACCGTCGGATCTATTAGACTTTTGAGCATCCACGGCAGTGACCCGAACGTCCGTGACAAGCACAACAGACATCTGATCCTCACTCCGCTGTATTTGGCGTTCACCTCCGCCATCATGCCCCTTCTCTGGGGCGGCGCTTCCTTTTCCAACGACGAACTTCACATCCCACACTTCCTCTTCGACTTTGCGTGCCAGTACGGACTCGACGACGTGGTGCGGTGGGTCTACAGGCGGTGGCCGGAGCTCGTGCGGACGGACGGAGGCTCCCTGCCGTGGTATTTCCTTCTCCACGCGGTGCACGGTCTGTCCGTCAGGGTGGTGCGACAGTTGCTGGAGTGGGGGGCTGATCCAAACCTGGGCGGGCCGTGGGATGAGTCGCCGCTTAATTCCGCGCTGAAGTATGAGGATATAAGGGCAGTGCTCATTGTCAAGGATCTGCTGAACCATGGAGCCAATGCCAACGTCATCGATAAGCTCGGAACCCCGCTGCAATTTGCGCTGAGGTTCGAAAAGGAGCGCGCGGTCGTCTTCTGCAGGCTCTTGTTGGCGTTCGGGCTGGACCTGCGTCAGCATCGTCGGGCGATCGTCGCCGAGCTGCTCCATCTGGCTGTCGACGCGAATGATCTTGATATGGTGAGACAGGTGGACGAGCAGGGGGTGAGCATGAATCTCGCCTCGGGGAATCACAAGCTGCCTATCATCCAGGCTATGTCGCATGGGTATGTTCCAATTGTGAACTATCTCCTCTACCGTGGGGGGCGACATGACGTTGCCAACCGGCATGGTCAGACTGTTCTGACATGGGCTATTGCCAATGGCCACGTTGAGACAGTTCGGACCCTGCTGCATTTAATTAATTTGAAAGAGCGGAGGGATGAGATCGAGACCGCGTTGGTGATGGGTTTGCTTCGTGGCGATGATCGAGTCAATCAGGTGATTGTTGATGCAGGGTTGGACCTGCCTGGGGATTTTGTCGGTATCCAGCATCTATTTGGAAGTGCCTAGGTGGAATGAGGGTGAGGATTCTGTGGCAGAAGTTTGCTTGGAGCTTTATGGGAAGATTTATGGGTTATGTTTTCGTCCTGGTATGTTTACAAATACTAATAACTACTTATCGGAGCTCAACGACATGCTGGATTAGGATTCAGATGTTTTGAAGCGTTATGTGACGGTATCTATGATTCAAATGCGTATACAGGTTTAATGGACACATTTCCATTCTGTAAAGACTGTACTCTTCCAAAATTTCCTAGTACTTCAATGGTCGAAGATGGAGGCTAAGCCCAATTACTTCCATATCCGGAGGTCAAGCCAAGGTCCGTTGTTCTACGCCTTATTTGAAACCATGATTCTATCGGCCCGTGGACATACAAAGTGCCATAGCTTTGGCTTCCTGATTAACTCGTACTCATTGAATTGCTTTAAAGCCAGTGCTCTGCTTCCGTAATGACTCATACCTACGATGAGGGACAGAAGACAGCAACGGACCGTAGTGAACCTCTTTCCAAAGATGAATCTCTGGGGTGAATACTCCCCCCACGGGGGCCTTTTCTTCCCGCTGTTTGATTTGATCTTCTGTTTCTCTACCTCTCTCTATCCCACATCTCCAGGCCCTCTTCCTCCCTCTTCCTCCTCTTCCTTTCTCACGTACCACTAGGTGCTTTGGCATTTGTTGATAGTGTGATGGTCACTTTCAGGCCTCAAAATATGGCAGAACAGGTAAACCATCCCAGATAATTGGCACATCACACAGACTAGCCCTGACATTCTACCAGGATGTCAGCACCCAGAGCTCTGGTGAGCCCAAGGCAAGTCCGCAAGACGACAAATCGACCGTCGATCAGGTACGGATATCGATGCTTCCAACAAGGATCAGTGCTGGTTCTAGGATCAGTCCGAGTCAATTGACTTCTGGACACATAGTGGTGCCAGCTCTTTCCTGGTAGGTCACCCCCGTTGCTTAGGCACAAGCAATTTTGCCGATCCGGGACATATCCTAACTGATATTGTTGGCTGTATGCAGGAAGCTGAAAACGAGGTTCCTCGCATCGTGGAGGACATCAAAGATGAGACGCAGGGATGGGAAGTCCTCTTGCCCGAGGACACCGATGTCAAGATGACTATCCGCATCCCTCAAAAGCCGGGTCCGTCCGCCCAGTGAATGGAAGGCCGGTGGCTTTGCCGCGGCCGGATATGTTCAAGGCACGGCCGCAGAAGATATCCAACTTGTCCTCTACGGAGACCGTCTCTCCAAACTAGTCAAAGAAGAAGACGCCACAGTCACACACGAAGGCAGTGTCAAGTTCGAGAATGGGGTTACTCGGTGGCTTGATCTGCTTTTCAACCAAGAATGCAATGCCTTGCCAGATGTAGACCTCCGACATGGCATAGATAACAGCGTTATCAACTCTGCGTTGGGCCGACTTCTTCACCTGAGAAACTGGAACGCACAACAGAAAGCTGCGTTCAGGTCCCCTCGCCGTTCGAAGGGGGTTGTTCCATTATAGAGAGCTTCCCGGACGCGGCAAGGCATGTGGCCTGTCTGCAACGGCCATCTTTCTCTACTATTGAGGTTTCAACGTCCTTCTCGTTGGTGCAAGTACTCTCGTCGATGAGCTTACCACATTGGATGTTATCCACTACGTGCGTATTCGCCGTGGAGAGGTTGAAAAGAGAGCCAGAATGTCTGCCAATCCCCATGCAGTCGAGGAGGCGAGCCTGGAACTCGAGAAGCGTATCGCATTGATTGGTCTTCTACAGTCCCTCAAGTTGTCCTATCCCGAAAAGTGGAAGGAAATCTGGAGTACAGTCTCTTGACACATGTGAAGCGCAAATGTGCCGAAGCAGTCGCCAATGGCAAAGAATATCTGGTGAACGTTGCGCAGGGGCACAGATATGTTTCTGTTGTCATGGATCTCGTTGAGTTTCTCATCAGCCGTGGTATACTGAACGTAATTTCGTGTGCCATTTTGACCACATACTCCGAGCAAAAGGAGGAATGGGTTTGGGAGATGATGAGGCTTTCCGAGGGACTGAATCTTGTTGTCAGGGAACAAATGGTCAAAGTCGCCAGTGTCGATTCCTCGCAGAGCCACCAAGCCGACGTGGTGGTTTTGGATTGGGTTGTTGATTCAGGCACAAAGTCTGATCTAGGCTTTGCATCCGACAACCGCTGGGCGAACGTCGCTCTCACAAGAGCACGGTCGTACTTGATCGTTGCTGCAAAGGGGGACATGATCAGCAACGATCGCCTCGGCCGGGCAAAACCAAGAGAGATTCCTCCCGACATTCTCGTCCATTGGAGATTCCTCCTTGACCACGATCTGATCGTTGACTGTCACGCTCGTCTGGGGGGTTTGCCTGTCATTACTTGATGGTAATTTATAGAAAGGGGAACTTAGTGTAAATGGTAGATATGAAACAAAAAAAGTTCGTATTTAGCATGGCAAGGCCCAACATCTTTAGGCCTTCAAGGTATGGCATTCGTCGAACACCGTAGGTTTGATGACCAGTAATAATCGTGCCTGCAGGGAGGATGAAAGGGAGGAGCTCAGTATAGGTGTAGCAGTTCATTCACAACCTTCTCATCCACTTATGTGTCCCTGAGTTCCAGAGAGCTCACTACATCTCAATACCGTTCTTGCTCGAATATGCTATCAATGTTGGGATTAACTCGCACCGCAGACGGACCCTGGTGGGGCCTGATAATCAGCTTTATCCTTGCGGCCATTGTGACTGCATATGCCTGCTTTGATGGTTTGGCGGTAGTGTTTTCTTTGGCATCGGTGAGCACAGAAAGAACATCGTCCTGGAGCCATGCAGTACTGTTAGATACAGTTATTGACTTTGCTTATGGCAAGCCAGTTGCTGATCTCTCAGTAGCCGACAAACAGACACATGCTACGAGTTTAGAGACCCGTCCGGCCATCCAACCCCTCGTATGCTGGATTCCTAAGGTTTTCAATGTTGCCTATACTAATATGACGTACTTAGGCTCCGAAAGAACTATTTGTGGACACCATTTACTATTCTGTAGTCGAGACTTGACTGGCCGACATCTGCATGATCTTACACGGAACGCTCATGATAGCTTCACATGTGTTCAACTTCACATGTCGCAGGATGCCCTAAGCAGCCACATGGCAAGACGGTCATTGGCACACCTCGCGGGGCTCGCAAGCACTTCTGAAAGGGGAATCTAACCGACCGGCTTGGCTTCTCCGCGAATGCGGGGAGATCGTCAGCCGTTGCACCATCTGAATGGATCTGGAGACGATGTGAGCCCATATGAACATGTTCTCACCACAGCTTATAAAGCCCGTCTGGGGTCCATCTTGGAAGAACCGCGAAATCATCTCGGTCACCATCCCCAATCATGATCGAAGAATTTATCACCCAGATGAGCCCCGGGAGAGCCGCGCTCTGCTTTCTCGGGGCGCTGGTCGTGCTGTTCACCCTGCGCAAGGTGCAGGTGTCGATGAAAATTGCCCGTCTGGGGGGTAGGGCGCCCCAAGTCCGGTTCTATCTACCATATGGTACGTGATCAGAATCCAGGGAAACCTGGAAGCGCTCGAAGTCTGCTAACAGATTACGTAGCCATGGATTTCATCTACAAGTCCTCCAAAGCCAACAAGGAACACAGAGACCTCGAGTTTTTCATCGAGGCCATGAGAACCGCCCAGCGGCCTGCTTCTCTAAACAACCCCAAGACAGCCGAGGTCAACGCGGGGATGGCTGCACGGGTCATTTTCACCAAGGATCCTGAGAATATCAAGGCGCTTCTCACTGGACAATTCGCAGACTATGGCAAAGGCGAGTCGTTCCATCAAGACTGGAGAGAGTTCCTCGGCGACAGTATCTTTGCCAGCGATGGAGAACTCTGGTCTCGCTCGCGACACCTCATTCGCCCCATGTTCGTTCGGGACCGGATTGTCGACACTGAAATCTTTGAGAAACATGTCCAACATTTGATCCCGCTCTTGGAGGGCAGTAGCTCGCCTACCGGGAGCAAAATCGTCGACGTGGGAGAGCTCTTCTTCCGCTTTACCTTGGACGCTTCAACCGACTATCTTCTAGGACAAGGCACCGACAGTCTCCAGAACCCGGAAACCGAGTTTGCAGAAGCCTTCCGATATGTTCAGCACCGACAGGCCTTGTTTTTCAGAATGGGGTAAGTGCATGTCGATGCAAAGGCGCTACAGCCGTAACTAACCTGCACACAGCGTATTTAGCCCTTTGCTGTCTCGAAAGAAGTTCCGGGAACAGCTGAAGGTGATGGATGACTTCATGCAGCCCTACATTGACCGAGTGCTCTCTCTATCCACCGCCGAACTGGATCAGAAACTGTCCAAGAAGGAGACCTTCCTCGATGCTCTTGCCCGCTTCACGCGCGATCCCCGCGTTCTCCGGGACCAGCTTGTCGCCGTTCTCCTCGCCGGTCGAGACACAACCGCCGGAACCCTCTCCTTCTGTCTCTTCGAGCTTTCCCGCAACCCTCAAATCGTCGAGAAGCTGCGCGAAGAGATCCGCTCCCGGGTCGGCCTCGGCGCCAACGGCCAGAAGCCCACTTACAATGACCTCAAGGAGATGAAGTACTTGAACGCGGTCCTGAACGAGACCATGCGGCTATACCCCATTGTTCCGTTCAACGTCCGCTTCTCGCTCCGCGACACGACCTTGCCCCGCGGCGGAGGGCCCGACGGTCGTGCCCCAATCGGCGTGCTCGAGGGCACCAGAGTCATCTATTCGACGATGATCATGCAGCGTAGTCCGGAATTCTACCCGCCCCCGGGATCGCCCAACTACTTTGATCCGCAGAAGTGGCATCCCGAGCGCTGGATTTCTGGCTGGCAGCCCAAGCCATGGCAGTTCATTCCGTTCAATGGTGGGCCGCGCATCTGCATCGGACAGCAGTTCGCAACGATCGAGATGGGCTACACGGTCGTCCGGATCTTGCAGGCGTTTGAGCAGGTCCAGGGCATTCCTGTTGCAGGCAAGAACCAGATCGAAGATCCCGTGCTTCAGTTCGAGGTTACGCTTAGTCCTGGTTCGGAATTGAACTGTGTCTTCGTCAGGGATGGTGAGGGTATCCAAGAATCAGAAAAAGCTTAGTCCATGAATGGGTTTGGTTTATGTCATGTTGTTTGGACTGGGTATATAGGATATTTATTTAGATACCCGGCGGTCATGCTGCTATGAACTGCAATGCGAATGAATATGATGATGACTTGATGCCGAATCACCTTTGTGTACTGGAAAGATCGAGTTATCGAGATGTCCGCGTATGAATTCTGCTCGCAGCAGTCAAGAGACAGCCATCTAGAAAAGAAAGTGACGAAGCCTTTCACTGGATTACTGCTTTCCTATCGCTCCAGAAGGCACTCTAAGTAGAATCAGACTAAGCCAAAGACAAAGCTGGAGAGGCTAGGCGAACATGAGTCAGTGTGAGCCTGGTGCTGTGCCGGCACAGTTGATATAAATCCAAACTACACCAAACTACAGATCTTCGCAACAATTGCAAAACCTAGAATGGATCTCTCCTACCCATGTATCTTTGAGCTCCCAGAGCTCTTCGAAGAAATTCTAATGTATCTACCCGAGCGAGACCTCCTTCACGCGCAAGGCGTCAGTCGGAAATGGCACCACATCATCTCGCAGTCTCCGCGCTGCAGAAAAGGCTCTTCTTCCAGCCTATCCACACAAGCTACCCAACAGTGCATGAACCAGACGTGATAGCGAACCCACTCTAGCGGGAAATCTTCCCAACGTTCTTCAACTTCACCACGCTCCACCAGATCGGCGACAAGCTCTTCTCCGCAGACGAGGTCGAGTCCCATTCCTGGCTGCATTACGATAGGGCGCCCGAGGTCTGGGAGCAGGCGTGGTTCAAATCCGAGCCTCGTCGGCGGGCTGTTCTCCGTCCTGAGGCGTCATGGCGTCGTATATTCCCCACGCAGCCGCCCCGGTTCGGACGCAGGGTGGTAAACCATGAGCAGTGCGGCTATTCTGAAAACACCACTATGAAGGTCTG
This sequence comes from Aspergillus aff. floccosus IMV 01167, assembly GCA_001931935.1. NCBI lineage: Eukaryota > Fungi > Ascomycota > Eurotiomycetes > Eurotiales > Aspergillaceae > Aspergillus > Aspergillus aff. floccosus IMV 01167. The sequence goes on from MSJE01000318.1 coordinate 857,034, forward strand.
GCTTGGGGAGCGGTGCCGGCCGTTGCAGGAGAAGGGGGCACAGATAGGACTAATCTGGGATGTCGTAGTGTTTGTTCTGGACGATAATCCGAAGGGCTGCTTTCAGGTTTCGTGGTGGCGGAGGGGACTTGGCAACATCACAGACGGTGAAGCTAGCCTGGGTTCTTGGTATGAGGGTTAATACGGCACACACTTGGGACTGTTTCTGTGCTTATAAGTCGTATGAACTGTGTGGATTGAAGGTTGTGGATTGTGAGAAGGTCATCATTGAATATGACTGCTGTGAGGATATCAATGAATTAGAAGAAGTGCCTCTCAGCAGGAGGAAAAATCACTATTTGAAATATGAGAAGGACAGTGACGATGAGGATTGATCTTGTATTCTATTCCGTTCTTCTGAAAGCACGTGTATAGATTGGGGGTGGCTATCAATAGCCAAAGCCTTAGAGAATATTGGAGTGTCCAGAGAGGTGAAGAGTGTATGCATTCCCTTCCTTCTTTTTCCGAGTGAAAGGTATTCTCCCGCTGTGTGTATACTTCTGACTCCCATCTATAAAAGTCCTCTTCTTCCCCCATCCCTCCCTTTCCTCTCCATCTTCTTCATCTTCTTATCTTTCGTCAACCTGAGACTACAGCCGTATCTTGCACCACTCACACCTATAAGTGCCTTTGTATGTTTTAGTAGTGTGATATCATTTTGGCCTGACATACCTCCTTCTTCTTCCTCTCTAGCCCCCATATCGAAGACTTATCTCCTTTCACCTCACCTTCCATCATCTTCTTCGCGTCTTGTGTTACAGTTTTGTTAGCCATTCACCAGGTCAATGAGATCTCACCTTGGCCTTCTCCTCTCTATGCTAATAAGCTGCCGTTCACAGAGAAAGCTTCGATGTCACACCGTACCTATGACTAGATGCCTTGGCACTTTTTAGGCAATACAAGCCCACACGCGGCTAGAGTCATTGAGGATATCATATGAAATGGGGCCTTTATGGGCTGCCAAAGGGCTGTAAGTTCCTCGTAGATCTGTGAATTCTCATCGTCCGATGCTAATCTCCACAGTTCCTCTACGGAGACCGTTTGGCCAAATTGGCCCAAGAGGAAGACGCCACAATCACCCATGAAGGAAGCGTCAAATTCAAAATAATCGGAGCGCCAGTAAAGCGCCAGATAAACGGCCTGGTCAACCTTCAGTCAAACGAGAGCGGGGTGGTTAGTGGTTTGCCTCCTTCTCAACTAGAGATACAACAATTGCTAACTCCCACAAGTCATAGGTGACAATATCATCAACTCTAAGTTGGTTCGACTGCTTGACCTAGCGCTTTCAGGTCCCTTTGCATGACTAATTGGGGGTGGTGCCATTCTAGAGGGCTTCCCAGGGTGCGGAAAGACCTGTATCCTGGCTGCAACGGCGATCTTGCTCTACTACTGTGGATTCGACGTCCTTCAAGAGATGCAGGGATTCGATGTCATTTTACCGGGGTACACTGATGTCAAGGTGACTGTCCGCATCCCTCCAAAGTCGTGTCCCTCCGATGAATGGAAGGCCAGTGGCTTTACCATTGCCGGGTATGTTCAAGATGCGGCCCAAGAAAATGTCCAGGACAGGATAATAATGATGGTCCACATTAGTATGTGAGGGAAATCGGGCTGTCGACCCGAGAGAATGGTTTGATATGCAGGTACACTATATGTACCACTAGGTGCTTTGGCACTTTTTGATTTTTGTGCAGAAGCTGGTCAGTCGGCTGGCTAGCAACATGCTACGAGTACTCCACAAGACAACGCTGTAAGAATCTCGATCCCTTTACTTGTCACACTGACTAACAATGGTTTCAAAGCAGGAACACTCTGAAGATGATGCCCCCAGCATTCTTGTAAAACAACCGGCCTATGAATAAAGTCAGAGAATGGTGCATTTCTGCATACGCTAGTCAGTCGGCTGACAACCAATATTCTGCGAGTATTCTTCGACATCACGTTGTAACCATTCTGATCCCTTTACTTGATACACTGATTGACGATGGGTTTCAAGCTGGCACCTTCTGAAGATGATGCTCCCGTTTCAGCTGGAGTGGTCAGGGGCAGCAAAACTGTGGCTGCACGAACAATCTCGCAGGCACAGAACTGGTCAGAAAGCACGTTGTCACCTCTAGAGAATAGCTTTTACACTAAAAAAGTGTCAAGGCTCTTGGTGATAGATGTCCAATCGTGGACAGGGCATTGATCCAGCCCTGCAAAGAACGACAAATTGGATCGAATAAGGTACGTACTACGGTGTAATGTTAGGGTATTCTCTCGCGCTAACAGAAGACTCTCGATACGATCATCATCACTGCTCTGTATGTTGACGGTAGCACCACCCAATCTTGCGATGTTCCTCTCGGCCTTCACCTACAGAGAGTCGATGGAGAATGATCCAAGCGTGTTCTAACTTGTCGTGCCCAAGAGGTTTTATGGAGCACCGTCGAGATGGTGTAAAGAACACACCCAATGTTCTATCAACTCATTGACCAAAATGACCATTACATTATCAAACAGTGCCAAAGCACCTAGTGGTATGTATGGTGCATTTTAAAAGTCTTCCCTCAGGTTGACAATTAGGTAGTGTGCGGACCCGAACAGACTGCAGATTTTGGTTTCACCAGAGACAAAAGGAGGTCCAATGTTGCTCTGACTCGGGCACGTCTCCTTTTGGTGATCATTTCCCACAGCGACCTCTGTTCCCCTCAGGCAGCGCTTAACAAAGTGCAGAAGCCAGTGGAAAAAGAAGCGGAAATACTTGCACATTGCGAGGACTTCGGGGGAGATGCGGTCAAGTTCTCGTGGAGTCCTTGTCCCCAGGAACTTCTTCAAAATTGGTCCCAACGATACTAGTACCATTGACGATACACCCATGAATGACACTCACATGGAGCGCTGGAGCACGGCGGAGACGGTTGATGAGGAGGATTTCGAGGAGATGCTTGGCTCTGCTGGTCTCGGGGAAGTCGCATGGTAATCACTCTCCGGTGGCATCGCTGCAGGCTCGGTGAACTGAGAGGTGCATGACTCATGTGGCATGACTATTTGTGGTAGACGAGGCTTCTTCAGCTGATTTATCATGTTGTGAAGCAAAATGACCATTACGCTACCAAAAATGCCAAAGCACTCAGAGGTGCACATGTTTTGATGTATGACTGTAGTCTCAGGTTGACGGTCATTATCAAATAGTAGCCTGTCCCAATAGAAGGTCGAAAGTTGGTAGTCTCAGAATTATCAGCATTTACCTCATCAGAACACCCATTTGATAGAGATATGGGACCCCAGTGGCATTAAGGAGGCTTCGTGAACATGCGGCTTTTTCAAACACTAAATTTCAAAGGATAGTTGGAAGTCAGCTTGCTGACTGAAGGATCTGTGATAGAGGTATGGATCCGATGCCCCTATAATCTAATCTTTGTATACATCCGGAGGACGCCCGTCCTCTGTCAAGTAGAGGCCAATTTATCTACCATAACGTTCGAACGTTCTATCATCGGGCTGCACTGCGAGAGCTTGCGCCACTTGAACTTCGCATGGTTGGTGAGCTACATCTACACATATCCCAAATGTTTGGAGTCAGACCGTAGAAATATATGAACTAATCTCATATACTTTATATGAACAATATTGACATTCACATAAAACGAACTCCGCCATGCCATGTCCGCCGATACCGATCCTGTCCGTCCAAAAACTCTAACTGCTTGGGACCTGCAGAGATCATCAATACTGTGTAAAAATCGGAGAATATTCTGCGAAACATACCTTGAGCTTATCCCAGGTGGTCTGGCCTGGCCAGCCATCAGCATCGGCGCCAGTGAACCCGAGTTTCTCCTGCCAGCACTGGTAGGCCGCTTTGTCCTCATCGGTCCATTGAGTGGAAGGGCCACTGCTATACTTATCACAGCCCTCCTCCACCAATCTTTCCCCCATGGCCTTGACTATCGGGCTGTCAGGCTTAGATTGGAACCAGTCCGCGCCTGGAAAATCCACATATTCTCCACCATCACCACCGCCGCCGCCGCCGCCACCAGATGACCCCCCAAGAGGGACACCACGCGCAGGGATTTCCAGGGTATCACCAACAGTCAGGTTGTAAGGGGCCTTCAAATCGTTCACCTCGATGATATACTCCTTGGGGACGTTATACTTGGCCTCGAGGTCATCCAGGGTCTCGCCCTCGGCCACAGTATGTTCACCACCGTCAAACAGCTTGCCCGGATCCAAGCTCCCATCCTGAACCAGCTTGTAAAGCGGTCCACCAGGGCACTCAGTGCTGTACCCGTCCTTGTGGCCCTTGATTTCGTCGCCCGCGCCCGCACGCCGCAGATACGCAATCGCGTCCTGGAGGGCCGTGATCTGGTCGTCCGTCGGCTCAGTCACGCCCTCCTTCGCGAGGAACGTCAACACGGCATAATGCTCCGCGTTGAGTGTCTGGTCGCCGTTGGCGCCGCTGCGGTGGCCCTTGCCGCGTCCGTCGTACACGTAGCCGTGCTCGCACACGGCCAGGTTGTATGCAATGTCCATCCAGCCTTGGGTCGGATCGCTCATGTGCATGTCTTGGATCGACTTCATGTATGCGCCGCATTCGGAATGTTCGCGACCGGAGAAGCTGGGTCCCAGGTAGTGTACTTTGACACCTTTTGCGTCTGTCATCGCGGTATAGTCTCCGTCGGGTGCAGCGGCGCCCCATTCCTCCCGGGTCACGAAGCGCATGGCCGAAACGCCCGGGAGGAGGCTGGTGGATGAGAGTGCAGTAAGGAAAGTGAAGATTTTGGCGGCCATTGTGTGTTGAGGTTGATATTATGAGGTGGAAAGGTACGGGGATTTCCAAGCTAATATATGCACCGTCAAGCGGGTTCAACAAGATCGTCCGGAGGATGATCTTCAGCATCTCGTATCTTGACATCGCCAGCCATAACGCACCTCTTGGCAGTGAAATGTCGATATTCTCCGCTATGGGGTTGATCTCGCATAATGAGTCTAAAAAAAGAGTCCCGCAGTGTAGCCATGCTACTTTATGCGTGCGCATCCCAGGACTGACCGTGGAGCCAAGACCGATTGTATACGAGGTGGGATGGACTCGAGACCCGATGCATACTGGTCCGACGGCGCTCAGGGACCGAGACGATAATTATGGAGAATGTCTTGTGAAGGTGATGATTGTCCTGTCGATCAGGTCAAATATAGCCCATGCCAAGGCGGACACGAGATATAGGGCGGGACCAGGAGGATGCGACCTCGTATTTCTTTTGGGAGGTGATATGCAGGGACTGCATGTAGATAAAATTTTCACCAGGGATTTGTTTGGTGCAAGGCATGAGGGATTCTCGTCTGTCCTTGTGCTGAGGATACTTCTCTGCCCTGGAATGTAGACTTCGAGAGTACCTGTGATATATATCCGTATGGTCGAGTGTCCAGATGTGATGCGGCTGTATAGACCCTTCAAGTCAGTGTATGACCGACGCTGACAGAAAAAACTGAGCCGCTTAGCACATCTGCGTCAAGATAGAACATCCAACTCTCTCAACTCTGGCAGTCCATCTGGAGACGTTCTGTACCTGATACTGTAGATGAGTATCACGTGACCATGACAAAGCACGTTAGCGCCACAGTTGCACGTGACGTGGCTGGAGACAATAGAGGTTGAGTCTTTCATCATTCCTCAGGCAAAGGTTTCTTGGAGACATCTGCTCCCAACATCCCACTCTTCTCTTTCTTTCCTCTCCATCCCTCGTCGCGTGCGATCTTGTCTCGAGCCTCGTCCGAACCTGATCCTCTCTCTTTCAGGTCCCTCTGTCCCTTCATTCCACCTGTCGAACAGGTGGCGCAGGTGCCTGGATCTCCGTTTTCTTATCCGAACCTTCGTCCCTTTGCTTCTTTGACCTACCGAATCGCCTTGTACGCCCCTCCGCCACCATGACGACGACAGTTGCCGCGAACACCCCTCTGGCGGACGCCTTGAGCAATGTCATTCCACCCAAGCTGGTCGAAATGGGCTGGAGTTCCGATGGAGGCGACGACTCGGCTTTAACCGAGTACGTGATCCTCATGCTCGTCAACGGCAAGACCCAAGAACAGATCGCCGGTGAACTCTCCAACGACCTTCTCGGACTCGGCGAAGGCGACACGCAAGCACTGGACTTTTCGAGATGGTTATTTGAGCAAGTCGAATTTCTCAACCGACAAATCAACGGCGGCGCGACATCGAACGACACCGCAGAGCAGGCCTTTGCCTCAGCCGCTGATCAGCAGGCGCCTTCACACGACTCCGCTGCGGGAGGCGGTGCGATGGATGCTGATATGAGCATGGGCGACGCAGGTTCTGGCAGTGATGCAATGTTAGTCCCCCCTCCCTCACGTCATGGGTCAGCGGACCAAGCTAACAGCAAGAACAACAGCCCGACAGGACCTAAAGCGATGCGCAACAACCGCCAAGGTGGAGGACGGGGCAGAATGCTTAATCAAATCAACCGTACCCTTGACCGAAACGACCCTCTACACCGGATCCGGGGTGGCCAAGGCGGCGCCGGCCGCATCAACTCCCATGGACGCGACCACAAGGGCCGTTTCAACCAGAACGGTGGGAACCGGATGGGAGGGGCCCGTCAAATGGGTGGAATGGGCATGGGCCCAAATCCTATGGGCGGCCCTGGCAATATGATGAACATGAGCCCGCAGGATCAGATGCATCTGATGTCTCTCCTCGAGGAACAGGCGAGAATGATGTCCCAGTTCATGCCCGGATTTGTCCCTCCCGCGATCAACCCAGCTTTCCAGCAGAATGGTCCGCAACAAGGCCGCTCGTTATTCGACCGTGTTGAACGACACCCGGGCCGTCGGCAACATGGTGGGTTTGGTCGTCGAGAGGAGAAAGCAGACACGGAGATGGATATGAAGCCCGATCAGGGCGCGCAGGAGGGCGAGCAAGACGAAAGTAATACCAACAACGTGTGCCGGTTCAACCTGCGGTGTACCAGAAGAGATTGTCCCTTTGCGCACCAGTCCCCCGCGGCCCCCGAAGGTACTCCGGTCGACGCCAACGATGAATGCCCCTACGGGGCTGCATGTAAGAACCGGAAGTGCACTGGTCGTCACCCTTCGCCTGCCGTGAAGACCGCACATCAGGCCGAAGAAATGTGCAAGTTCTTCCCGAACTGCGCCAACCCACATTGTCATTTCAAGCATCCGTCGATGCCCCTGTGCCGAAATGGAGCGGACTGCTCGGTGTCCGGGTGCAAATTTACTCATATTCAAACGGCGTGCAAGTTCAACCCGTGTCTCAACCCTGCCTGTCCCTATAAGCATGCCGAGGGTCAACGAGGTGCATTCCCAGACAAAGTCTGGACGGCGGACGGACAGAAGCCTCATGTGAGCGAACGGAAGTTCGTGTCTGAGGATGGTGCCGAGGAGGAATTGATCAAGCCCGGTGGCACTCCAGATGGTTCCGCTCAGAACCAGGAAATTGCGACATGATTTGCGACGAAATGATTCAAGTTACCTTTCCCAAATTCCCCTCATGTGGTTTGCCAAGTGTTATGTATTATTTCTGGTTGTGTTTGGATGATCCTGGGGACGGGCGCTCGTGATGGCTTTTTTCCTTCCTACATTGCTGTATGTAAATAGAACCTGGATATCATGAATGGCTTTGACTGAGGCGTAATAATCATCAATGGATTGGTTATGCATCATACCACTCACAATAACTGTTGGGTCCGGGGTTACTTGTACTCCGTACTCTGTAGTGGCCGATTCACCGCCGGCAGACCCCCATCGCACCTCCGCCGCAGCCGATGAACCTGCCGTCCACCATGCTCCCTGTTCACCATTCGCATTTCGCTTTCTTCGGAATTTATGAGGATGCGGTTACCATGTGCCCCTCATAGTGCATTTAGGGCACTTCGGACCCCGTCGGCATTGGCACTGCACGGTTCTCGACGCTGGCAACACAGTGCAACATACGACGCCGCGGTCATCGGTGCGGGCATCACCGGTCTGACAGCCGCCTACCGGTTATCGCGCGACCCCAAGTGCTCTCGAGTCACATTATATGAGAAAACAAGCGAAGTCGGAGGATGGATCAAGTCGGATGTTCGGGATGCAAATGGAGGGAAGGTCGTCTTTGAGGAGGGCCCGCGGACCTTGCGGACTGCCATCCCGACGTGTCTTCCGCTCTTGGACTTGGTATGAGCTGCGCCAGTCAATAATACCAAAATGCGAATGCTAAGGCGTCTTGTGTCTACAGATTTTCGATCTAGGACTTGAAAATGACATTCTGATGACCGAGAAGTCTGCGCCTGCAGCTCTCAATCGCTACATTTACTACCCCGACCATCTCGTTCGCATGCCGTCTCCCAATCCCAACCTGAGCGTTGCGCAGAATGTCACTTCGATATTGAGTACCATACTGCGAGAGCCGGTGTTTGAGTCATTAATCTCAGGGGTCCTACTCGACCCTGTCAGACCGCCCTCGCCGCCCTATGTGCTGGACGAGTCGGTGGCGGAGTTTGTGTCGCGACGGTTCTCGCCGAGCGTCGCCGAGAACCTGGTTTCTGCTCTGTATCATGGGATCTATGCCGGTGATATCAACCAACTGAGTGCGCAAGCGCTGCTGGGGAAGTTCCGGAATCTGGAATTTTCAGGGCGTGGCGTGATTGGCGGCATGGTTGACCAGACAACATCCGGAATCAAGTCCATGTTCACGGACGATCTGCTCGCCTTGGAAGCAATTGGAAATGACCGGTTTGTCTCAATTGATAGTTCCGGGTCGTACTTGAAGAGTCTCGCGTCTCTGGTGAAGAAGGCGAGTGTGATCACCTTCAAAGAGGGAATGTCACAGCTCCCCAATGCGCTGAATAGGGCGTTGTGCAGTTCAGACAATGTTCAGGTCCTTGATAATACCAGTATCAAGGCGATCACGCGCAATATAGACACCTCTGATATCACTGTAAGACCCAAGTCACGCATGTCCATCTAACGCGGTCTGACCAGTTTATAGATTCACGCGACAACGGGCGAGGGGGAGACTGTCTCTCGAACACATAACCGCGTAATCTCTACAATCGCACCCCCCACGCTGGGGAAAGCCCTCAATACACGCGTCATTTCGAACCAAATGCTGCCGGAGGGTTCCATCCGCAATCTTCTCCACGGCCATAGTGCTGTGAGCGTGAACGTCGTGAACCTCTGGTACGACAACCCGGACCTCCTTCCCATGGCCGGGTTCGGCTATCTTATTCCTCAATCCATTCCGTTTGAGCAGAATCCTGAGCGGGCCTTGGGAGTGATTTTCGGTTCCGATTCCAGCCCTGGCCAGGACACCGTTCCTGGCACCAAACTGACCGTGATGATGGGCGGTCACTGGTGGGACGGCTGGACGGAGGCGGACCGTCCTGATGAGAAAGCCTCCATCAACATGGCGTGCTCTGTGCTGAAGAGACACCTGGGTATCACCGAGACCCCCAAACTCGTGGCCTGCAACCGGGCGCAGGACGCTATCCCGCAGTACACGGTCGGTCATTTGCAGCGCATGCGAGTGCTCTCGGACTCCATCCGGCATGAGTTCAATAACAGGCTCACGCTGGCCGGAGCCTGGTACAATGGTGTCGGGGTGGTTGATTGTGTGCGGCAGGGATACATGGCTGCCTCGTATGGCGTCGGTGCTCTCCGCGTGCCCCGGGGCGATGGCGATCGTCCGTGGAGGAAGTTTGACTACCAGAGTTGGGTTTTGGAGGGTGGGATACCCACGTCGCCCATTCCGCATATCGACGTCTATGGATCTGAACGGAGGCATTTTTAGGAATAGAATCTGCTTCGCCTGGGAGATGCTGTCGGGTATAAATGTATCATTACAATGTATTTCTATCTCTATGCAGGTTCGACGGTCTAAATTCAGCGATTTCATGTGTGATTATCATTGTGCGGGCACTTCCGGCCATCATTGGTAATGCCGTATAGTGTCTTCGAAATACATCGAAATGCAAACATACTAGACCATGACGCATGGTTCATCGGACATAGAATTTTGGTCGCTACCAAGCAGAAAGTAAGCACAGGATGTCGATTCATAAGGGCATTTGTCTGTCTGACTTAGAGCGGTCTCCTGGTTCAAATATTGTGGGACGCGCTTGTTGAGCTTCAGGCTGCCTGATGCAGCATGGAGATAAGTCACAGATAAGAGGCGTTTATCTCGGGTGAGGCAGTTATGGCATACATTATGCACTCGGCCGGGAGGTGTTCGTGTGTCGCTATTGTTCATGACGCGACACGATCGAAGGCGGGACTCCTCAGCAGCGTAGGTGTAGTGATTTTGCATCGTGGAATCCAGAGGCTGGAAGTCGAGTACCTTCGCTCATACGTCCGTCTTCTTGTCGCCATTGGCGTCGAATCCCAGAGCATCCAGCTGGCGAACCAGCTCCTGAATCTTGATCACCTTTTCCAGCTGCTCCGGGAGCAAGGCCTCGCCCTGATTCTTCTTATCGCGGAGGTCACGAGCCTGTCGGAGCTTCTTCTTGAGATTGCGAGCCTTCTTCTCTTTCTCTGCTTCAAGATCGACGGGTTCCGACTCTGGCTGCGCCTCCTTCGGGGCGGGAGCTCTCCAGTTCTCGATATCCTTTACGTTCCTGCTCTGCGCTGTCGGCTCAGAGCCGTCCTTAGTCGCCTTGGCTTTCTTCTTTGCTTCGCGGCGCTTCGCATTCTTGTTGCTGGCGGCGCTTCCTGCCTTTGCAGCAGTGTCGTTGTCGGTTTTCAAGCCTTCCACTCCGGGAATTCCGGTTTTCCCGCGGGTTTTCCATGCTTCGGCGGCACGGTTCTTGTAAAGTTCGACATCTTCGGGCGGACGGTAGCCTGGTCGCACACGAATTTCACGACGCTTGGAGCCGTCGGCCCGGACGGAAGAGGGGATGTAGCGTTCTCCGGTGACGGCGTCGACAGTGATACCAGAGGAGGAGACAGAGCCTGGCTGGGAGGAGGCCATTGTGTCGTCTTCTGGCGGTCAGAGGGTCCTAGGATTTTAGATATCTAGGTAGGTAATAAGACAGCCTGACGCAGATCAAGTGTAAAGTGGTTGCGGGTGTTTTTGTCCGGGCGGTGATCCGATGGACCAATCAGGGGGCAGGTGATTCCCGGCGCTTTTCGCAGGTTGCTTACATAACTTCCTCCAATTCCCGCTCGAAACTTCAACCTCATCCCGATCATTATCCCGTCTGCACCCACCGTTCTCTCGCTGTCGCCCTCTCTCTTCCTCCTTTCGCACCTCCTGATTTCTCTCCGTCACAATGGCCGGTGCTGTAAGTTCTCTCCCCGTCGAATTGGCTCCATTGGTCCCTGTTCAGTGGCTAACCAGAGTGTTCTTCTCCCATATCCAGATCGCTTCTGCCATCTACCAGCATGTCTCCCCGCTTCCCCCAGTCGCCCATAAGCGCCTTATCTGTCGATCCGATCAAAGTGTCTAACCGCGAGCGTGTGCGATATATAGGGGCCTGATCCGCCGGAACGCGGTCTACCTGACCACCATCTTCGCCGGTGCTTTCGCCTTCGAGATGTGCGTGTGGAACCCTCGGATGCTGCCTGAGACCTGCAACTGACCAGATGATTTCCGTCGACAGTGCCTACGATACCACCTCCAACAAGATCTGGGATGCCATGAACCGCGGTGTACGTGCCTATAGAACCCTGACAGATTGACAGATGACAACAGTATCGGATCTGTATGCTGACAGACGTGAACAGCGGCAATGGAAGGACATCAAGCACCAGTACATGGTCAAGGAGGAGGAAGACGATGAGTAAATGGGGAGCCTTAATTGCGCAAAGACGGCTCTAGATACCAGTTCTCTCGTTGTGACATTGCGATCTTGTGATACTACATATAGGGGGGGATGACTGTGGATTATTCTGGTTGATCGAGTGCGACCACCTGTACGGAATAGAATTTCTTTTCTTCAAAATTGTCCTCAGTTTCGGAGTTATCTACTGTATAATGGTTGTAGAGATGATTCATGGATAGGGCGGGGAGAGCACGGCGGTGGCGCCAAGAAATCCACGGCCTGCCATTTTGTGTTATGTCATTCTATCTCTCGCTCGCCTTCTGCTCCGTTCTATGTCCCTCCCTTTCAATTTCTTACAACGATCCGCACATGGTCGATGCTTGACGAGTCTTGTGGGATGATCCATCGTCAGTAATAGCTCATGCTTTCTTAATAACTCGCGAATCTTGTTCTGGTGGGTATAGCTCTTGGGCGGTTGATATTCTTCCGCCCATTCCCTCCCCCACAGTCACCTCCGATTCTTTCTTCACTCCAGTTCATCTATCGTCTTTCACTTGAGCGCATCGAGATACATAGTATATCACCGTTCATGTCATTTTCTTGCCTCTGACAACGGCCTCTCGTGAAAACACCGGCTAATCTGACCCATCTATACAGTCACTCATCAAGCGGTGTCCCCGCCACATCTCACCTTTTCACCTCACCCCCTCTCATCCCTGACAGCCGCATGGGTGTCGCCTGTTCCCATACAACCTGCTAAATGATGCTCACAGAATGTGAGAGAATCTTGGGTGAAGGCCTCCTCCGGCTTCCCTCCAAACACAACTACCGCTATACCCCCGCCGCCGAGAAAGACCTGCTTGAGCTCCTCTTCCGTTCTCTAGCCGGCCACAACCAAGAATACCTGCGACAGCTTTTTCCCGATGAATTGCCGACCGGCCCGTGGAAGCTAGCCGAAGCCCAGGGTGCAAAAGAAGGCGCCGAGTACACGGAAGCCGCGCGGGGGAAGCGGTGCGGTCATATCTTCCGAGCCGGCGAAGCCACCTACCGGTGTGTCACCTGTGCCGCCGATGACACTTGTGTCCTCTGCAGTCGATGCTTCGACGCTTCCGACCACACGGGCCATCAGTACCAAATCTCGCTCTCGTCCGGGAACTGCGGATGCTGCGACTGCGGGGATGACGAAGCCTGGCGCTTACCGCTCTTCTGCGCGATCCACACCGACAGCGGCGACAAGAAAGGCAAGGAGCGCGCGCAGGTTCATCTCCCCCGCGCGTGGGTGGATAGTATCCGTCTGACTATCTCGCGGGCACTGGATTACTTCTGTGACGTGATTTCGTGCTCTCCCGAACAGCTAAGATTACCCAAGACCGAGGAAGGGATCCGCCAGGATGAGGAGGCGTCGCGTTTGCAATCAGCATGGTACGGCGAGGGGGATCAAGCGGAGGAGGAGCCGGAGTTCGCACTGGCCCTTTGGAACGACGAAAAACACACCATCCGGGAGGTCACGCTGCAGGTCGCCCGCGCATGTCGCGAGCGCGACCGCTTTGGCCTGGATCGGGCCCACGAGACGAATGATATCGGCCGAAGCGTGGTGAAGTACTCCAAGGACTTGAAGCGGCTCTTGGAGGTGTCCAAGATCATTGAGCAGATCAAGGTCACCGTGACCATTCGCTCCGCCCGTGACACGTTCCGTGAGCAGATGTGCGGGACGATTGTCGAGTGGCTCGCCGACATCGCTGGCTGCAGTATCCTCGAGGACAACGAGATTCTGCGTCACATCATCTGCGAGGAATTACTGAACCCCTGGCGACGAGGTAGCGATGCGTACAATGCCGAGATCGGCATGAAGGGCATCGATGACCATGAGAAGTCGGAGAACATGCGCATCCGCACCGTCCTGCTTACTGTGTCGCCAGACGGCCCGGTGGTGCAGGTTGGCGGTGTTGAAGAGGAGGACGAGGAGGACGAGGATGCCAATGACGAGGGCGGCAATGAAGAGGAAGAGGGCGACGACGAGGATTATGTTGAAGCTCATGACGATGCCGATGATGAAGATGATGAAATGGAGCTCGAACTGACCCGTCTGGCAGAAGGGATCATGGATGACGACGATATGGTCATGGAGGATGCAGATGATGCCTTTGAAATCGCCCGGAACATCTTGGGGCTTACTACTCCACAGCAGCATACCACAGAGGACCAGGAGGAGCAGCAAAATGACGGGGAAGAGGAGCAACCTGAAGAACAGCCGTCTCAGTCACAGCAAACCCAGTCCAACGATTCGCAGCCGGCTACAAACGAGTCCGACTCGGCGGAACCTGGAAGAGCCCACCCGCAATCTTACGTTTCCATTCCCCGAACTCCTTCTGGCGTTGTCAAGCCTCACCCGGGGACAGCTCCGCCGTGGTGGACCAATACACAAGTCTCCGTCCCAGAGACGAAAGGCCCGATACCTCCATATGAGGATCTAAACCAGCGTACGCGTTTAGATTGGATGATTCTCTTCGACCTCAGGCTGTGGAAGAAAACTCGAACCGACCTTCGTGATCTCTACATCGGAACCGTGGTGAATGTTCCTCAGTTCAAGCGCATCATGGGGCTTCGTTTGTCTGCACTTTACACGGCCCTTGCGCAGCTCTATCTGATTGCGGACCGGGAACCCGACCATTCCATCGTCAACTTGTCATTGCAACTTCTTACCACGCCTTCGATTACCGAAGAAATTGTGTCACGAGGAAACTTTTTGACCAAGGTCATGGCGATTCTGTATACCTTCTTGACCACAAGACAAGTTGGTGAGCCATACGACATTAATCCGAACGCGACATTGGCTTTTGACGCGGGCTCCGTCACGAACCGACGCCTCTACCACTTCTTCCTTGATCTCCGGTATCTGCTGCAATCCGAATATGTGCAACACCGTGTACGAACGCAGGGCTTGTACCTTGACCAGTTCCTGGACCTTGTCAAGCTCTCGCAAGGGATTTGTCCGAATGTGCGCGCAGTCGGAGAGCACGTGGAATACGAGACGGACGCGTGGATCAGTGCTTCCATCCTGATGCGAGAGATCAATCGACTCTGCCGTCAGTTCTGTGAATCTTTCCGTAACCCGGAGGCTGACGGGGGCCAAAACTTGCTGTCGGCTATCGGGGTGGCTGCCGGTGCTGCTATCCGGAACTCAGTGGGTATGGAGCATAATCGCTTCGAGCAAGCAGAAATCAAAGAGTACATTCGCTTCAAGAATCTCCCGGAGTTCGATTTCGAGGTCGACCAGCCAGGCCAGATTCCACGTTACCGTGTCGTGGACTTTGTTGTGGAGAGGGGCTCTATCAGTTTCCATCACGCACTGCACTATACTCTTTCATGGTTGTTGGAGTGTGGTCGTCACATGGATGCCGCCACGATTCAACAAACCTTGCTTTTGGCTGCCAGGCATTCCAATGGCACGCATGTCCACGATGATAACTTGAGCGAAGAAGATTTGTTGCTTGCCATGTTCGATTACCCTCTGCGGGTGTGCGCCTGGCTAGCACAGATGAAGGCTGGCATGTGGGTTCGCAATGGACTTAGTCTTCGTCACCAAATGTCCCAGTACCGTGGCGTGTCTTCGCGTGATTTTGCCTATTACCGCGACCTTTTCCTGCTGCAAACAGCCCTAGTCACCTGCGATCCTAGCAGGGTTCTGGCGTCGATTGCAGAGCGGTTCGGTGTGGTTGACTGGATGATGAGGAACTACACGCCTCGCGCTGGCTACGAAGATACTCAGATGGTCGATGTGGCCGAGGAATTTGTTCACTTGTTGGTTATCTTGCTGACGGACCGGAACTCTCTTGCTGCGATTGATGACAGCGAAGCGGCTACACGCGAAAATATCAGTCGCGACATTGCACATGTCCTGTGCTTCAAGCCTTTGTCTTTCTCTGACTTGTCGAACCGGCTCAGTGACAAGCTTCTCGACTCGGATATGCTCCAAGACGTTCTGGAGGAGGTGGCGGATTTCCGTCCTCCCGAGGGCTTGAACGATACTGGCACCTTTGCCCTCAAGCCCGAGTATCTGGATCTGATCGACCCGTACAGCGCTCATTATACCAAGAACCAGCGGGACGAGGCGGAGAACATCTACAAGGAGTGGATGGCCAAGAAGACGGGGAAGAAGGCCTCTGATATCGTCTTTGAGCCCAAGCTGCGGCCTATCGCCACCGGCGCATTCTCCGATCTTCCTCGGTTTACGCGGACAATGCTGTTCGCTCAGATTGTTCACCAATGCCTTGAGTATGTGATGTCCTCAAAGGATCGGACGCCCGGCATTCCACCTACGCGTATCGAGACCTTCCTCCAAGTGGTTCTTCACCTCATTCTTGCCGCCACGTTGGAAGATAGCACTGAGGAAGACGAAATGTCGGACGAGTCTACAGGCTCGTTTGCCCTGCATGCTCTGACAAAGGCCCGGGCAACTCAGGCAGGCAATCTCACCATTATCGGACTGCTGGAGAAGATCTCCATTATGAGTGAGTACAGTGCTTGCGGGCCAAAGATCCGCCACATTCTCAAGAAACTCTGGCAAAGACGCCCACGGACGTATGCCTCTGCCGCGGCTTCTCTGAAGTTCCCGTTCGACAGGGTGGATACTAGTTCGCCTGCTATCGACACCGATAATGAGAAGGAACTGAAGAAGAAGCAGGCGTTGGAGAGACAAGCGCGTGTGATGGCGCAATTCCAGCAGCAACAACAAAACTTCCTGAACAATCAAGGAGCTTTCGATTGGGGAGAGGAGGATTTCAGCGACCTTGAATCGGAGCCCGAGGCTGTGGCAGAAACGACGAAGGTCTGGAAGTATCCCAGCGGCACGTGCATTCTTTGCCAGGAAGAGACGAACGACTCGAGGCTTTACGGCACATTTGCGTTGATTCAAGACAGCAATATCCTGCGGCAAACCGACGTGAAGGATCCTGATTGGATCCGAGAAGTGCTTAGAACTCCATCGAGCTTGGATAAGTCTGCGGAGAGTGTACGGCCTTTTGGCGTTGCAGGTGAGAACCGCACGACGGTTAAAAGGCTTGATTCTTCTGGAGGGGAGGTAATCAGTGAAAAGATTGGCCTGAGTAAAGGTTTCAATTCGAAGAATACTGTTAGCGGACCGGTTACGACGGGTTGTGGGCATATTATGCACTACTCTTGCTTCGAAGTCTATTATACCGCAACGCAACGCCGTCATAGCCATCAAATCGCGCGTCACCACCCGGAACGCTTGGCGTTGAAGGAGTTTGTATGTCCCTTGTGCAAGGCGTTAGGAAACGCTTTCCTGCCCATTACCTGGAAGGGCAAGGAAGAATCGTATCCCGGTCCCTTGAATGCTAGGTCGTCTTTCGATGATTTCATGACTGCGGAAATCAAAGCCGCCCTGTCTCAGCCCCGGAACTATGCATTGCTTGTTGAACACAACAAGCTGCAGCTTCAGCAGTCGTACCAGGAGCTCTTTGTCGACTACCTCTCCAAAACACTCGTCCCTCCACTTGCGTCCAAGATCGAGCAATCGGTCACATCGTCCTTGCCCTCTGGTATGAACTATCTATCACAGCCGCGAATACCGGCGATGCCTGGTCTGTTCCCGTCACAGGACGAAGCCCCGGTGACTAGTCCCCTCCAGCATGTGTCAAGTCCCAACGATACCCCCATGTCTGAGCTTCTTCAAATCTATACACGTCTGAAGCAGACTCTCCGAACGAACCACATTCCCTCGGCGTTCAACTATCTGCCAGACACTCTTGGAACGGAGGAGCTCCTCCATACCGACTCCTTGTTCCAGAGTTTTGGTTTCAGCATTGCGGCCGCGGAGATTCAACAACGTGGCGTTGAGTCAGACCCAGGGACAACGCTACTGCAGAAGATCCCCCAGCTGACGTTGACGCATCTCCGCGTGTTGGCTGAGACGATTTTGACCTACGCTGCTGTTGGTTGTGTGCACGATAACGCTAGCGGTCATGCTCGTGCTCTCAATGAATTCCAGGAGATGCACCGACAGAAGATTCTGCAGCTGTTCGTTGGTCATCCTTGCCTCAGTGGAACAGCTCTGGCGGATGACATTCGCGATATTGAGCCATTGCTGGGTAAAGATACGTTTGTGTTCCTGGCTGAGTGTTCGCTGTCGCTTCTCCCTGTCCTAAACATTGACATTCGGCATCTGGTACAGATGTGCTACGTGGCCGAGATTGTCAAGGTGGCTGTCACTTATATCTTGTGGCCCCTTGGTCTCAAGGAGGAGTTGTCGCAGAACGGCGATGCACACTATCTGTTAGACATGGAGCTGTCTGACGAACGATACGAATTCACCCGCCAGTTCTTCAACACTGTCGTTTCGGAGTTGAAGTCGAACTCGGTGGGACGGGCTGAAGGATCTTCATACCCTGCGGAGAGTGGATACGTCAAGGATGGCGAGGACTCTGCGACTCCAGGAGTGATTATCGCTCTGAGGCGCTTGGTGTCGAGATACGCGTTGACCTTCCTCCGGAAGACGATGATATTGCTCCATGTGCAGCATGGTGTCGACTTCCCCAACGACGGATTCGACGATACGGGTCTGTCGGAGCTCGACCGTCTCACGATGTTGCTGGATCTGCCGTCGATTGACACAGTCTTCTCCTCCATCAACTCTGCTCGACGGAGTGATAATCCGTTTGACTCGGTGGTCTCTGGGTGGATCTTCCACTGGAATGCTTCGCGGTCTGGCATCCGCATTGATGATCACAAGCTGTGGCCTAGCCTCCCTCACCCAGCCATCTTTGAGTTGGTCGGCCTGCCGAAGTACTTTGACAGCTTGATCGAGGAGGCGAATCGAAGACGGTGTCCGAACTCGAAGAAGGAGCTGACTGATCCGAGCATCTGTCTGTTCTGCGGGGATATCTTCTGCTCTCAGGCGGTGTGTTGTATGAAGAACAACAAGATCGGGGGATGCAACCAGCACCTGGAGAAGTGAGTATTCAATTTGTTTGATTGACGTGAAATTTGTGGCTTACGAAATGTATTCGCAGGTGTGGCAAGAACATTGGCCTGTTTATCAACATCCGGAAGTGCACGGTGCTGTACCTGCACAATCAGAACGGATCGTGGCATTTTGCGCCCTATCTGGACCGGCACGGCGAGGTGGACCCTGGTCTTCGACGCAATCGCCAGTTAATCCTGAACCAGAAACGATACGACCGATTGCTTCGCGACGTGTGGCTGTCGCACGGGGTTCCGGCCACAATCAGTCGCAAGCTGGAGGCTGATATTAATAACGGAGGATGGGAGACCATCTGATTGCATGAACGACGTTGGTCATGGCGTGCGTTTGTTTATAAAAATTCCCATGTTGCCCGTTGCATTGATTACTTGGGTATAGTCGAGTATTTAGCTTCAAGTTGTATAATGCTATCAGATGTGTTCACTGTGATAGCTTCCGCCGTATGTAGCTGCGCCTCGTACGGCTGATCTGACAGCACAGCCTCGCGTGAGTCACTACTCTATATAATCTCACCAGCAGCCGACACGACAAACCTGAAAGCACTCATTCTCACTTCACTCACAATGACACCCATCCGAATCCCCTCCAACTTCCTCCGAGGCACACCCCCCTCTGCCACCCTCCACAAAATCGACTTCACAAAAACCACCCCTCCAATACCCGCATACAAAGACCATTTCGCCGCAGTAATCGACAACTTCCTAACAGAGTCCGAATGCCGCCAACTCCTCCATCTCGCCGAGCACTCCACTCCAGACACACCCACCACAAGAAACCCGTGGGAACGCGCGCTCCTCAACATCGGCGGCGGACAGCAAATCATGGCGCAGGACACCCGCAACTGCGGGCGCATTATCTGGGACTCGCATGATCTCGCAGACCGCCTCCTAACGCGGCTGATGCCGTTCCTGCGTGAATGCGACATCGTCAACGTCGACAGTCGCCCGCTCGTGACGGGTCGCGGGCCAACCGCCCGCGGCGAGGCGTTCGTCCTGTCACGACTGAACGAGCGGTTTAGGTTCCTGCGCTACGAGGGCGGCGAGTACTTCCGCCCGCATGCGGATGGGTGCTATGTCACCCCTGATGAAACGGAGCGGTCCCTGTATACGGTGCATTTGTATCTGAACGGGGAGGGAGAACAGGATCTTGCTGTGCTGCGGGAGATGGAGCATCAGCAGCGACGGAAGGATAGGAGGGAGGTGCTATTTGGGAGATACTCCAAGGAAGAGGAGAGTGAGGAGGATGGGGATGGTATAGCTGCTGGGAGCAGGTTGCTTGGAGGGGCTACCTCGTTTTGCGATGCGTATGGGTTCGTCGGTGACGGCGATGAGGGCTTGGTAAGGGTGTTCCCACGGACAGGGTCTCTCTTGGTTTTTCAGCAGCGAGCTTTGTATCATGCTGGCGATGATGTCTTTCGCGGCGTGAAGTACACTGTGCGGACGGATATATTATATCGTAGTTGTCCGTCTGTCGCTGGCACCAGTTCCCGTGGGGATTGATTTGAGTCGCTTTTACGACAGTCTGAGAAGTGTAGCTCCGATGGAATATGAGTTGCATGATTGATTCTATAAACGATGCTTATTCTGCTTTGAAGCGAGGCTGAACAATAGAGCGTTGTATAAAATGCCTTAGTTATGTCCATAGCTGAGTCAGCATCCGCACAACGATACATAACGCCATCTGCTTTTGATATCACTTCCAGCTTAGCTCCCCATTTCTTCCTCATCCAGTCTCCCCACCACCACCATGAACAACGAGCAATTTCGCCGTCTCGTTCTCGAAAATACTTCCGCCTCTCGGCGCAGCGACAGCCCCCGCGACTCATCGTCTCCCCAAAATGCGAATGCCGCCCGATCCAGCGGGGTCGCTCTTGGGTCGCGCATGAAATCCAGCATTCCGATGACACCGTACGCCGCTCCCCTCCCCCAAACCCAGATCACCGGATCGCTCACTAACTACGCTCCCTACAGCCGCTCCGTCACCGGTGTCGACTTCGCCCGCCAACTCGCTGAGTACCGTCGCGAGTCGCAGCCGCCCGCGAAACGGTTTCGCTCCTCCGCCGCCCCGAAAGGCACCAAGCTCCCCTCCGGGTACCAGGACCGCGCAGCTGCGCTGCGCGCTGCAGAGGCCGAGAACGAAGAGAAGGAGGATGGGGCGGATCTGGAGAAGCGCCTGAAGGCGCTGGAGGAGATGGTGACGCTGGGGCAGATCGACCAGGAGACGTTTGACAAGCTACGACGGGACCTCGGCGTCGGCGGCGACCTACAGAGTACGCATCTGGTGAAGGGATTAGACTGGGATTTACTGCGGCGGGTCAAGACCGGCGAGGATGTGGCCAAGGCGAAGGAGACTGCTCCCAGTGAGGAGGTGCAAGAGGAAGATGTGGACGAGGCGTTTGATCGGGTGCTGGAGGAAAAAGGACAAGCGGAGCTGCCCACGGCGCCGAAGATGAAGGAGAAGAAGAGGGGCACGATGGCGCCGCCACCGCCGCAGAAGAAGTCCCGCGACGAGATTTTACGCGAGCTGAAGGCGAGTCGGGCGGTTGCTGCTGCCGCGGCCGCTGAGGTGCCGGCTGAGCCGGCGCTGGGGGCGAGGTTCAAGCGGATTGGGGACGCCAAGGTGGAGAAGAAACGCTGGGTCGAGCAGGATGAGACCGGTCGGCGGAAGGAGATTCTACAAATTACGGATGCGGAGGGCAAGACGAAGCGCAAGGTGCGCTGGCTAGATAAGCCGGGCGAGTCGCAGGGCGTTGCTGCATCAGGTGCCTCCCCGACGACGCCGGCTGGACTGCTCGTGCCAGATAAGGATTCGAAGCCTCTGGGGATGGAGGTGCCGGCGGGACTCTCAGCGAAGAGCGCAGCACCCCCGGAAGAGGAGGAGGAGGAGGAGGAGGAGGATGATATTTTCGCCGGGGTGGGCGCAGACTACGACCCGTTGGGTGATGTTGGGGACGAGAGCGATTCGTCCGAGGCGAGGGAGGATGGCCAAGTCGGCGAGAAGCCTCAGAAGCCTCCCCGGGAGCCTGAAACGAAAGGCACTGCGGAGACGGAGAAGGCACCGCCTGGTGAGCCAGCCAAACCTCGCAACTACTTTGGCTCTTCTACACGCGACGAGGAGCCTGAGGCCGATGACAGATCGAACCCGCTTACGAAAGATCCTACGCTGTTGGCGGCGCTCAAACGGGCGGCGACTCTGCGTCAAGGCTCGCCATCTGCTGACGTAGACGCCGGAGAGACGGAAGATGCCGACGCGGAGACGCTGGCACGGCGACGGAAGTTCCTTGAGGAGGCGCGCCGGCGGGATGCGCTGGATGCCATGGACATGGACATGGGATTCGGAAGCAGTCGGATTGAGGACGAGGAAGACGAGGAGGGCGTGTTGTATGACGGGGGTGGAGGGAAGAAGAGAAAGCGTGGGCCAAAGAAGCGCAAAGGCGACAAGGAGAGTGCGTCGGACGTGATGCGAGTACTGGAGGGGCGAAAGAAAGAGTAGTTTAATGATACCATGGGTTCGTTCTTTGTATTTGTATTCCTTATTTATTGCTGTATCTTTATTCTGGTGTTTGTTGAGGCGAGCCAGGGTAAGACGCCTCCATCGAGTCTTTGACGCTTCTAATGCGCACAGGACTGTATCCAACTGACTGCCGATGAGTGAAAGATCCATTTTGACTTGGCGTCCCATGTGGTGAGCTGGAGACATGATATGGATTTCTAATATCCTGCAAGGACGCAACCTGGCCATCGGAATCAACCAAGATCCTGACAAAAGGCATCCTAATTAGCAACAAAGCCAGAAGCAGGAACCAGCAGCGCAGCAAAGAGGCAACGCAGCAAAATGATCGACTTGCTGCCTCGACACTCGTGTTGACTCACTGGACGGAGAAATACTGCAGACTTTGTTGGGCAGTCATCAAGACGTCGATGGCTGAGCCAGACCATGACGATCCGATAGTCGATACTGGTATCAAACAGGCTTCGGCGCTTTGTCAAGCAGGCTATTGGCACAGCGATCATTTTCCTTACGCCATACCGAGTATGTACGGAGTAACACAGCAGGATCCATCACGCAGGCTCCACTGGCCCAGCGCCCAGAGACCTAGACTCGACCGCTGGGGCGTTTGCCAGCGCGATGGGTCTGGTCCCAGCGGGGTGCCGTTGACAGACCGAGCGGTTCTTTGGACTGATCAAGAAAGGAACCGAGCGACCCAAGACAAAGCGATGGAGGGATATCGTGGCTCGGTGTGGTGCCTGGTGAGACGGCGACCGTCCCCTGCAGCCTGCAGGTGATAGTCCCGATAATAGGACCAGTTCCTGAACAGCAGTGCCTGTGCGGAAGACTGAGAACCCATGCAGGTGGTGGCAATCGGTTTCAGGCTGGTGGATCGGTGGGCATCGAAATTAGGTGGAAGCCAGACTGTTAGCGGGCGCACCGGTGATGCTTGGTGGGCGATCCTCACGCCGGAGCGCTCTGAGAATTGCCTGGCTGTTTCAGATGTTGTGTCTGCAGAGATGCATGCATTTAATTTACAAAGAGACAAAGAGAATGCGTTCATCTCGACACAAACAATGACTTATAAGGGATCTATATGGTGTACTCGGTATGATCCCAAGAATGTCGATGCATGGGTCAGGAACGCGATGGCTGGGAGCCCTCCGCAGCCACTCGGCAAAATGATTGATTCAGACGACTCCTCCCTTCCCCTTGACAGGTCTCGTTCTCGTTGGACGTGCTGGGATGTTTTCCACTGTGTTGCTGTTGCTCATAGGCGGAGAGTGCCTGGAGATGGAGCCAGCAGATCCATGGATAACCGCCGAGCCTGCCAGGAACGAACCAGCCGAGGGCAATTATGGGAATATGGGCATGCGGACGATCTAATTAAACTAGTAATGAGGAGAAAGAGAAACAGAAAGACGGGCGTGGGCTGCAGCTGCAATAACCCTAACGCTGCTATATAAACGCCCCCCCTCCGCGCGGCTTTCATTTTCTCTCTCCTTGTCCCTCCTTTGGCCTCATATCCACACCACACTCCTTTTTTTTCATTCTTTGTTTTTTGCTTCAATTGTCCTGTGCCGTGCACGGTCAATTGTCCATTCCTTTCTGGATTGATTCCATTCCATCTTGGACCTTTACACTCTCTATCCTTGAGACCGGTCTTCTCGGATCTTCGTTCTCTTCACCGTTCATAGCCCATTCCCGGTACATACAAAGAACACAACAGCAATCACCATGGTCTCCTTCACCAAGTTCGTGACTGCCGCCCTGCTGGCGTCGTCTGCTGTCGCCCTCCCCCATGAGCAGCCCGTTAAGCGCTCGGCCAGCTCCAAGCGTGGCGCCGCCTACAACCTGGCCGACACCGTCAACTCCCTGACCGGCAACACCCCCGTCACCTGGGGCTACTCGTGGAACATGTGGAGCAACGGCGTTCTCCCCAGCAATGTCGAATTCGTGCCCATGCTCTGGGGCAGCAAGATGTTCGGCGGCTGGTTCTCGGCCATCCAGACCGCGCTCGCCAGCGGCAGTACCTATATCCTCGGCTTCAACGAGCCCGACCACTCGTCCCAGGCTGCCATGACACCCACCGACGCCGCCAACTACTACCGCCAGTATATCACCCCCTTCAGCGGCTCCGCCAAGCTGGTCACCCCGGCCGTCACCAACGGCCCCGGTCCCACCGAGGGCCTCAACTGGATGCGCACCTTTATGGACAGCTGCTCCGACTGTGGCATGAGCGCGCTCGCTGTGCACTGGTACGGCAATTCCGCCGAGGAGTTTGAGGCCTTTGTCACCCAGGCCATGGACTTTGCGAGAGAGTACTCCCTCGAGAGCGTCTGGGTGACCGAGTTCGCCCTCGCCAGCGACATTGCCAACGGCGCCTCCAGCCAGGCCTCGGCCGACTTCCTCAACCAGGTGCTGCCCTGGCTCGATAGCCAGGACATGGTCGCTCGTTATGCCTACTACATGTGTGCCGATCCGTTCCTGACCAGCGGAGGTAGCCTGACCGCGACCGGTATGGCCTACACTGCGTGATTTTTTTTTTCTCTTTGCTTCCGTTTTTCTTTTTGGATTGGGCTAGACTTGGGCGGGTTTTGGTGGATGTGGTGGATCGAGGTATACTCGTTAGATAAACGACCGAAAACACAAGAAAATGCAAGAAAAGTTTCAGTGATTCATTCCTTCGTGAGTTAGTGTCTGTATTGTCCGTGGATATGAGGCCGCTAGGGTCTTGTGATGGATGACGGTGGACCCCGTCGCATACACTGCAGTACACTAACACACTGCAAAGGGTAAATGAACCCGGGGAGGGCAGCGCATCCATAGACCCAATTATTAGGAGTCGTCTTGGACAACACGGTGCGATCCATGGGACTTGCACTCACAGAGCATTCGCATTGGCGGAGACATTGCATGTTCCATGGATAGGCTCCCGCTCTGTGACAGACCAGTGCAGTTTCCGGTGCACGGTGGGTTCCTATTGCATAATTTATTTACCTTTCTTCTATCTAGACCGACTGTGCGGTGTTAGGGTTGTTTCAGTGTGGAATGGTCTCATTATTCATTCATGCATCTAGATCCCTTAAGAAGTAATCACAATCCATGTTATGGTTATGCCCCTCCGCCCAAACGCCAATGCCCCATGCACCGTACTCCGTAGAAACATCCAGCTGCTCATTCATTGCCAAGCGTCTCGGCGTCTGCCATCTCTGTGTCTTGGGGCTCGGTCTCTGCCCCTGCCTCTGGCTCCAGCTCATTCTGTACAGGCGTCGGCGCAGCGCTGTCCGCTGGCACCGGCGTATGCTCCCGCTCTCGCTCATCGGTGCCCTCCTCGTAGACACGCACCGTCCCATCCAGCCCGCAACTGACCATGTATCGCGCGGCACCCAGCGTGCACGTGTCCACCCCCAGAACCACCCCAGTATGCCCATCAAGCCTCTGGAGGACCTTCTTGCTCACGACGTCCCAGCACAGCACGGCACCGTCCTCGCTGCCACTAACAGCAAATGCGTGCGGCGGACCGCCCGGCGCACTGTAGACGCCAAACCCGCCCGACAAACTGTACTTGCGGTTGACGTGCCCTTGGTAGGTCTTGATGCAGCGGCCCTCAACGTAGTTCCACAGTCGCACGCAGTCGTCCAGCGTCCACGCCAACACGAACTTGCCGTTGGGCGAGAACTTGACCGCCGTCACAGGCGGGTTGTCCTCGTGCACCAGCGTGCGCAGACACTGGCCTGTCGCCGTGTCCCAGATACGGATCAGCCCGTCCGTCGCGCACGACGCGATCAGCGTCCCGTCCCAGACTACGTCGATGCCGCCGACTGGGTCCGAGTGCGCCGGCAGCGACCGCATCACGCTGGCCGACCGCACGTCCCAGAGGAAGACCGCCTCGTCGTAGGACCCACTGACCAGCATGTTTCCCTTGGGCGAGAACGCAATCTGATAGACGTAGTTATGGTGTCCGACGAACGGGATCGGGTGTGCTTTGCCCTGGGATATGTTAGATAGTTTCTAGTCTATTTTTTTTTTTTTTTTTTTTTGCGTGAAGGAAACGAACGGTCAACACATTCCACAGCCGGATCGTCTTGTCGTCAGACCCCGACGCAATTGTCGCGCCATCCGGACTCCACGAGATAGTCGAAATCCCCGCCAGATGGCCCTCGAACGTGTGAATGAGCTTTCCGCTCAGCGTGTCCCAGACCTTGACGGCCCCGTCGGCGCCTGCAAACATCAGCACCGCGCACATGATATCGAACAGAAACAGCAAGAAAACACCCACCACCACTGGCAATCATCGTCGCATCTGGCGAAAACCGCACCGCCGACACTCCCCGCAGATGCCCGCGCAGCAGGAATTTCGGTCGATAATGCAATTTTTCAGGCTTGGGCGGCGGAGGCGGCGGAGGCGGTGGTACGGGCGTGGGCGATCGGTCGGTATATGGTGCTTCGCCGTCAACACCAGCCTCAGTGTCGTCGTCGCCGTTGATCGCGCTCTCTTCATGCTCGTGGTCACGCGCTTCCTCGTCCGACGCGCGCCCCAATGGGCTCGTGCGATTCTGCCAGTACATTTCGACGTCCATCGTCAGCTCGTCCGGACTCTCGGATCCACTGTAGCTGCGCGACCGTGGATACGGTCGTTTGGGAGGATAGGCCTTTTGCAGGTTCCAACTCGCGCGGCGGCGTTCGGCGTCATCGTGGTCGGAGCCGGCGGCGAGTTCGTCGGAGGAGGAGTCCACGGGGGAGCGGATAGGATCGACGCGACGGCGTTTGGAACGGGCAGAACGGTCCATGATCGGTCGGAGAGGGTATCGGAGGAAAACGACAAAAGAGAATGAAAGGAGGCAAAGAAATGCGAGAATCATGTAAACTGCAGAATCCGGGGTCCGAAGGCGGTGAGGCGATCCCGCATCTCTGTACAGCTTCATTTCTTCCTTTACTTTTCCTCCTCCCGTCTTGTCATGTCTCCCTGCTTTATTTCTCCCCCAAACTACGCCCCCTCCTCCTCCCTGCCATGTCCGCACCTCCTTCCCCCCGGGATTCGTCCCCTGGGACCATCCGCATCCTCACGCTCAACTGCTGGGGCCTCAAATACCTCGCCAAATACCGCTACCAACGACTCTCGGAGATCGGCCGCCAGCTGGCTCTGGCGGATCCTCCGCCGGAAATTGTCGGGCTCCAGGAGTGCTGGACGCAGCAGGACTACGAGAGCATCCGCCAGCAGACGCGACACCTGCTGCCATACGGGAAGTTCTACTTTGGCGGCATCTGGGGCGCGGGGCTAGCCATCCTGTCGAAGTGGCCCATCGAAGAAAGCAGTATGCACGCATACCCGCTGAACGGCCGCCCGACGGCCTTCTTCCGCGGCGACTGGTACGTCGGAAAGGGCGTGGCCTGCGCGCGCATCCGGTTCGGCGCGCACCCCGTCCACGACTTCGCCGAGGTGTTCTGCACGCACCTGCACGCCCCCTACGAAAAGGAGCCCAACGACTCGTACCTGTGCCACCGCACCGCGCAGGCGTGGGAGATTGCTAAACTCATGCGCGGCGCCGCCGACCGCGGTCATCTCGTCATCGGGCTGGGCGACTTCAACATGCTGCCCTCGTCCTTCGCCCACCAGCTCATCTCCGCCCACGCCCCCGTCCGCGACGTCTGGCAGGTCGTCCACCCGGACTCGTCCGTCGGCGCTGCCATCGACCCCGTCGAGAAGAAACGAAACCGCCCCGTCCCATCTGCCGAGTTCAACCTGCGCGTCAACGGCGCCACCTGCGATGGCCGCTTCAATACCTGGCGCTGGGAGAAAGCTGAGCGGAAGCGGCTGGCTCGCGGCGAAGATATCACAGTGGACCCAGACGCGCCGTGTCCGCGCGGAAAACGCCTGGATTATATCTTTGTCGGCCCGTCGCGGTGGGCCGTCGACGACGTCCGCATCGCCATGACACAGCGCCATCCGACGCTGAAGTGCTCGCTGAGTGACCATTTTGCCGTGGAGGCGGTGATCTCGCGGCCGCCGACGTCGTCAGAGAGTCTGGACGTGGTGGAAAGAGGCACCGGACTCACCGCTGACACCTATGACCGCATACTCGACATGATCCACACCTATGTCCTGCGGGAGCGGTCGCAGCGGCGCTGGCGCCTTGCGCACTTCCTTCTCTCGGTGGCTGTGTCGATCGGGTGTCTGGTGGGCGTGTGGTGGACCGGCAACCATCTGCCCTACGTGGCGTTCATTCTGATGCTGGTGAGCACGCTGGGCTTCGGCGCGGGCATCCTGGATGGCTTAATTGGGGGCTTGTTTGTGTCGAGTGAGTTGCGGGCGTTGAAAGAGTTTGAATGGGAGGTGCGCAATGCAAAACAGGTGGTTGAGCGGGCTCAGCAGTAACCCTTCTTTTACTTTGGACTGTACTTATAGTATGGGTGGTGGTGTCGACCTACGAACCTATGTAATTATAATTGTCTACGATGATGCAGCAAGCGAGCAAAATCATTAATCCATTGAATCACTGTCATGAATGAGAGACTGGATCCAGCATAAGCACATCGTCCAGAGTGGTCGACACCACCCGTCCCTGATCATGCAGGGAACATTCACTCAGCGCACTCACGCTGGCGCTCGTCAAACACCTTCAGCGCCTCCTCGGCCGCCTTGACACCGCTGAGCACCATAGCTCCGAAGGTCGGGCCCATGCGGTTGAAGCCATCGATCTCAGACAGCTCCATACCGCCGATGATCAGGCCGCGGGTGACCTCGCGGGTGTTCTTGACGATGGCGTCCTCGGCGGAGTTCATGTCGAGACCGCGCATGCCGCCGAGGCGGTCGACAGCGGCCATGCTGACGAGGCGCTTGGCACAGAAGGCGCCGAAGGGGCCGTCGTGGCCGGTCGTGCTGATGATGACGGGGGCGTTGATGGTGTTGGGGTCCATGCAAGAGTGGTCGTCGTGGTGAAGCGTCACCAGCGTCCAGTTGACGACCACGCCGGCTACACGCGTGTCCTTGGGGTCGCCGCTGGCCGCCGGCCGGGTCACCAGGTCCTCGACGCTGGTGGCGTTGAACAGTTTGACGTTGGGGAACGCCAGCACCTTGGACAGCAGTGTCGACGTGAACAGCGACGCGTGCTTGACCACCACGTAGTTCGGGTTGCTGGCGTCCTCCTCGTACGGCACGCCCAGCTCGTTCAGGAACACCTCGGCGGGACGACGCATGACCATCGCCGAGAACAGCTGGCCGCCGAGCCAGGCACCACCACCTGTGTTGCGTTAGTGGCGTTTTGCTTCGTAGCTTTGAGGGGGGTTTGAGGGGGAAGGGGACGCACCAGGCGACACGGAGGCCTCGATGATGGCAATCTTCAGGTCCGGCCGAGCGTTGGCCAGCACGTACGCGGTGCTCAGACCACAGGATCCGGCGCCGACGATGACGACGTCACTCTCGGCGTACTTGTCAAGGTCCTGGAAGTAACGCCGGGTCATGGCGCGCGACACCTGGCTTTCGCGGATGGGCGCGAACTTGAAGTCATCCCACTTGTTGCCAAAGTGGTCCAGCAGCGCGGTCTTGGGCACGCCCTCGACCTGCACGGGGGCGGACTCAGGCACAACGACCTTGCCCTTGATGCCGGTAGGGGCAACAGTGGGCTCGAACATGGCAGCGGGAGGAGACATGATGATCAGCGTTCACCGGTGAAACTATGTTCCTGTTAGCCGTTCCATTAAGGGGATGGAACAAGGGAAGGCATGATCCTTTCGCTGGTATTATCCAGATCAAGTTTTGACCGTATATTCTCAGAACGAACCCATGCATCGCCGCCACCACGGGGATGGATGCGATACACGGGAACGAACACCGGCCCACGCCCAGACGTTACCTGAGATACCTTGATCGATGAAGGGTCCAGCCAAAGGACTTGCATGGCTTCCATGAAGATTGAAGAACGTGACCCCGCAGGGTCTGGTGAGGGAATTACATTGCACAGTCTAGAGATGGTTAGTATGTACGTCTCAGACCACGGGATGGGTGGGAGAGAGGACTTTGTATGGTTCTGTTTGCAGAATCAGATAGTCGATAGAATGGGGAGAGAAGGAAAAGAGAAGACGACAGAGGAAGAGGAGAGGCAGTTAAATACCCCGCGAGGGGCATGCTCCGAGACTCTCCGTAGTAGTGTGTGTCACCGGTGAACCAGCCATGGATAACATCATAGCGCGAACTCTAGCAGATTGTTCCCCCCACTCGGATTCCATACTGCCGCACCCAATTCTTCCTCTTCCCACTCTTCTCGACCGTGTGCGTCCATTCCTGCAGACTTTCCTGCATCGTGGTCGCGCCCGCGTCGTCCAGGTTGCAGCGCACCTCGACTCGTAGCAAATCGCAACGTTCTTTCTTCTTGACCACCTCCTCCCACTTGTTCTCGCACTGGATCCGCCAGCGGGTGACGCGGCCGGCGGGATACACATCCCCGACCAGGGTCGCGACGTGGCCCACGAATCGACACCACCAGGCTTCCTGTGGGGACAGGGTCCGCTGC
The DNA here is from genome assembly GCA_001931935.1 of Aspergillus aff. floccosus IMV 01167. Lineage (NCBI taxonomy): Eukaryota > Fungi > Ascomycota > Eurotiomycetes > Eurotiales > Aspergillaceae > Aspergillus > Aspergillus aff. floccosus IMV 01167. The sequence goes on from MSJE01000318.1 coordinate 887,831, forward strand.
AACTGGTGTTGGTAGGCCAAGTCTGCGGGCGACAGATCGCCGGCCCAGCGCTCACAGAGCACCAAAGCGATTACGGCGCGCTCGGCATGCGACAGACTCGTCGCCGACCCCAGGATGCCAGTCGTCGTGCAGTGCAAGGCCGCCGCAGAACGGGTCTCGCGGGGCCCTCGAGAATGTGCGTATAACAAATTGGTAATGGCGGCCAGCAGTCGTGGAGAAAACGACTCCGGAGGGGTGTGCCCCGCGATCGGAGACGGCGAAGTCGGCAGCGTAGAACTCAGTAACTCGCAAAGAGCGTCTGCCGAAGGCGGGGCGTAGGGTAATGTGGCTGCACTCAGCGGATCCTGGGCACGAATCTGGCGTGGGAGTCGGTCGAAGAGAAAGCCCTCACGCACGCCGCCCTGGCAGAACTGGATGTGTGTGATTGCCGGCAACGCGTCCATGATGGCATCGATCAGGACGGCGACGGCGGGAATCTGCGCAGCGCGCCGTTTCGACACGCCAAAGATTTTCACATCCGCGTCGGCCACTACGTCCAGCACCGAAACTGTGTCGTGAAAGTCAGCCCTGCGGGCTTGGAACCCATTGATGATCGGGATGGGATATGGGTCGATATGGGATTGCTGCATGAGCACGTAGCCCCAACCACGAAATCCCCCGCCACATAGGTAGAGATCGAGCCGTCCCTTTCGTTTCGCCGTTTCAAACAGCGACGCAGGGATCCCGAGTTGCGGATACGCGTCGCGAAACCGCTGGGTGATTTCCTCCCGTAGAGCTCTCTCGGCCTTCTTGCCGCCCTCCTGCTCCAGCCGTCTGGTCAAGGCGGCTGCGCCATACGGGAAGCTAAATGATCCCTGGGGACTCGTTTTGACCACTCCATTCTCCTCAATCACCCACGTAAACTGCGTACTGCCACCACCGAGATCCATGGCCAGACCGGCGACGGACGAAGCGCTGTTGGCGATGCCCAGAGCTCCAATGCGGCCTTCCTCCTCCTTGGACAGGAGAGTGACCTCCCAGCCCGTGCGAGTCTTGATGTAGGCACGGAAATCATCTGAATTAGGCGCTGTCCGGGTTGCCTCCGTGGCCAGGACATAGATGTTCCCCGGGGGGACGCCAAAGTCTTCGCAGGTGACCTGAAACCGCACGAAGTGGTCCCCAACGCGGTTCATGATATCCTGCGGGATTGGGCCCCGTGTTCCAGGGGAGTTCCCGGAGGAAAACTGGGCCTCGTAAAGAGAGATGCCAACGCGATCGTAAAAGATCGTAGGCAAGATGCGAGCGGTGGGCTGTGAGAGATCGGTAATGGAGAACCGAATCCCATTACTGTGGGTGACGTGAGCCAGAGTTTTTGATCGACATGAGGGGACTCACCTGCCCATATCAATGAGGGCGTACAGGGGAGGGGTTTCTATGGCCATGGTGTGTGTTTGAAGAGAAGAGTATCAACAGCGGTCGTACCTTGGGTAGATGTACTAGAAGCAAGGGTGCCGCCTTACCAAATCGGGACAACATGCGCAGCACGGGCATTATACAGACATCGTTCTCAGTCGAGCTTCAATTCTACAAAATATATGAACAAACTACAACACTGCCATTAAACAGAGACTCTGTCAATTACTGCAGAAAAACACAACGATATAAGTAGTGTCCATGGGAATCCACCCTCCCTATTTTACAGCTCCTCTCCAAATCAAGAACCAGCGCCCACCAACACCAGAATCGCAAACAAAAAGGATCAGCCGTCACATCAGGACATGTCATCCGCATCATGATGGTGCATGTTTTCATTGTCCGATGCATGGAAGGCATCGCCAAAGGCCGAATTCTCCAGATCTGGAAGATCCAGGCCATCGTTCTGTTCCGTGTACGCCGCCAACGCATCGCCCGCACTGTCCATGCTGGTGAAGTCAAAGTTGGCTCCATCGAGAGCCGAATCCCCAGCGCTGCCGGTGTTTCCTGGAGTTAACCCTTGGAGACCGTTGCCCGTGGTCGCGGTTGGCTTGTCCGCCTTCTTTTCATCCGGCACCATTACCCAGTCTCCGGTCTCGCCTGCAGCCGTGCCAGGCTTCCCATCCCCAAGGTCCATTTCTACATCCAAGCCGCCCATCTGTGCAGCGTCTGTCGTCGAGACATGCGCCACGGGAGGAGCAGCTGGGGGTTGCCCGGCTTGTGCCTGGGTAGCAGGAACGGACTCGGTCGAGGGAAGGGTGCTGAACTGATCCAGCAGGTGGCTCTCGGCTTGACCCATATCCACGTCACCTCCAGACGGTTCTTCCTTTCGTTCCGGCTCAATCTTTTCCAAAAGACCGCCTTTTTGGACGCACGAGACCTTCGGCTCGGGGACAATCGGTTTTTGCCACGCCTGCTCGACCTCCTTCACCACATCGTCCACCTTGAATTTCGCCTTGGGATCTGACACCGGACGGGGTTCCGTCTCATCCTCGTCCTCAGTGGGAACCACGATGCGACCCTCGAGACGCCAAACCTCCGTGCCCGTCGCCTCAGGGTCGGCAGCCGCCTCGCGGAGTTTGAATTCCGCATTCTTGAGCAGCGACGTGCGGTTGAACTTCTCCATGCGCCGGGCGTGACGCTTCTTCAGTTTCTCAATTTCCGCGGTCATGTCGGCAACCTTCTTGGCTACGCGATCGGCGAACTCCTCCGCTTTCGCCGGCTCCATCTTGGTGGCGGCGGCAGGTTCCTCCTTGTGTTCGCCGGTAGTGGGCGCCGCGGGAGCATCGAAGAAGCCCGCCGTCAACGACTCCAACTCACCCTTACGGCCTAGCCCCAGCGAGACAGGGGTGATCTGACTGATGGCGTATGGCGACGCGAAAATTTCCTCCATCCACTCGTGGTGTTGTTGGTAGCGCATCTTGCTGACTTCGCGGGGCGTCAAGAGGTCCATCATGTCTCCCGCCGAGACGTCTTCATCTTCCAGAGCGAAGTCGGCGGTGGCGGCGTTCAGCGCAGCGGACGATGCGCGGTGGCCACGCGGGGCCTTGGCCGGTACCGCGGGAGCAGGGGCAGGCATGCCAGGCCCGGTAGGAGGGTAGAATGGCTGACGTCCAGCCATAGGGTTTGGATACGGGCCAGGGACTTGCTGGAATCCCTGCGGAGCCATCTGAGGGGGGAAGTTGATGGTCGGCCAGTTGTTGCGGTCATGCAACATGAAATCTTTGCGGGCTAATTGGCCCTGACTCTGTAGAAAACGACGCTGGGCGAGAGTGGCTTGGACTTGGGGAAGAATCGGGATTCGGTTGGCGGGGATGTGATCGTTGGGAGGTGCTCGGGAGTAATGCACGATCCAGAGCGATGGGTCTGGCGGAGGCATGTTCGGGTTCGGCATCTTTCCAGGTAGGAGGCGGTATCGTCGGCGACAATGGATGGCCATGGACTCGTTGGGAGGGTGATAGCCGCTCCGGTGTAGGAACATTTCGACGGCCTGAAGGTCAGCGAGGTTTCGCGAAGTCGCGGTGGAAGACCTACATAACCACGAGCTTCGAAGGTGAAAGCCTGTTCGACATCGGCCCAGACATAGCCATCACTGGCAAAGTTGGTCCCGAGATGATTGAGGGGTTGCCAGGTGAGCATCACGGTTCCATCCTGGGGACCATCGAGAAAGGTCCAGTGCATAGGCTGAGCTTCGCGCACAATCTTCTGGGCGGACAGAAGATACTCGACAACGGTATCGGTGGGCATCATATGCATAAGCGGGTAGCGATGACGGGAGACCAGGTGCATATGGGGGAGCTAAGAAAGGCCATCCGGTCAGTTTGATGCGATGCGACAGACTGGGGGATGGACAGAGATGGGGATGTATGTACCAATTGCCCGGGGACACGGGCTGCTGGGTCGTCCATGATGGCGGGACGAAAGGGAGAAGGAGGGCCAATATGCGCGATCAACTAGAAGTGAAGTCTGCGTCGAGAGGGGAAGATGCATGGAAGGAAGCCAGAGGATGGAGGGAACTGATGGTTCACTTGGACGGGAAACGCGACGCGGAAAGGATTTGGGTGCGGGAGACGGGGGAGACCCATAGTGCAAGACACCTGAAGAATCAGGCATAATATCGACACCTGAGGCCATACACGGGTTAATTGAAGCCTTGCATCCCAACCACCCAGAGGGGTAGGGGATTCTGATCAGATCGAATTTTTGAGAACCAGGTTACAACCTCCTGTCTGATTCTATACATTACTGCGGAAGGTACCATCGAACATCTGTCGCTAGTGCGGCACGATGCAATGACATGCACAGCTTAGCTATCTCCGGGTAACCTTGTTAGACTGGGGGCATTCCTCTATAAAAGGAGTGGAAGATATTATGTTGTCAATTTACTGAATTGATTTTGATATCGAATATCTGTGCTCCTAAGGCTGCGGTTGACCACTGCGAAACAGTATTGAACGGACGTCCTTAGTGGTTCAATCCCATAGTCTTGGCCAGGATTCGCTCCGGCCACTTTCCACAACAATTAGCTTAGGGTTCTCTTTGCTGCTTTCCTCAAACAGTGTTGCTTGGTCTACTTGCGCCTCCTATCGTACAATCCCTCTTCGGGCGAGGTGCAATTGAACCGATCTCTCAACATAGTTCCGAAGAATATCAAGCGACAGGGGAGGTGGCGCTTCCGACTGTGATTGTAAAAGATATCCATTGCCCGCCCCTCAGAACATCGTTCCAGATACGCTGTCTAGTATGACGCCGCGGGATTGGATAAAGCGACTAGAACACCAAGGGAAGTACCAAGCCTCAAAATAAGAACGGAAGTTGCGGGTCTCCAGGCTGCTTCATAGAGGCGGGAGGCCTGATGCCCTGGGTAGATATGAGGATAGGGGTGATAGAGGGAAGGCTGCAGTTCACATAGAAGCTCAAAAGTCGGAAGAGTGAAGATGCTTCGAAGAGAGAGTAACAGTTGAATGTATAGTGAATTCATAGAATGATTCTAGATCGTCATCACCAGCAGATGCTATTCATTGTGATCTCATCCTGATAATCTCTATGCCAGCGTTCATTGATTGTAGATGCCGTGAATCTACAAACAAAGTGGCCTTCTGCCTTCACCTGATCTGTATACTATATGAACCTCTTCCTCTTTGTATCTCCCTTCTCTTCCTTTACTTTTCTCTCTCATATACGACCCTCGATATGGCCCATATCCCATACCCAGATGCTAACATCAAGATTGTAGCTGATCTTTCCTGCGCCTTTTTCTCCCCAAGCACCCCGAAACCGAGGTTATCCAGCTCACTAAGCGGAATATATTTGGTCACCGGATGTTTCCTGAACAGAACCCAAACACTGCTTCTTTCCTTGGACGTATCGCGCTTACGGAAATTTACTCAAGGAAGGGATGGCAGCGATGGGATTGACCCCCGTGTCATCTCTGACTGGAAACGTGTAGAGCCTCGACGCGCTACATGGTTGGACTATCGGTACGGGCTGTTATTTACCAAGCTTTGGTTTGGTTATTGTCAAATATAGGAATGGACCATATAGGGCCCCGTCAGTGTGGTCACATTTTGGTGGCTTAGCGGTCATTTTTGATTGACAGTTAGGTATTTCTCCAAGCAAATATTTACTGGAAATAGCTTCAGTGGTGTTCGCGTTAGATGGAGGGTTTGCGGGCAGTGCGATACATACAAGGTCCCTATGGATTGAAACCCCGGAGGGTTTTACTACCACTGCCATTCGTCGCAGTGATCACCAGAACCCTACGGTGCGGCTAACGGTTAGGTACCTAGTACTACTCAATCAATATCATAATTGACTCAGTGAGCAATCAGCTTGATAGGTATCTTCCCAGGCTGGTCCTTGTAACATACTCCGTAGTAAACGCCCATGTCTCTTGCATCGTGCTACACCAATCGCAATTGCCGTTCCGGTCCGTCGGCACTCGTGGCACAATCAAATCCTTTGGGCAAGGGAAACGTCGTCATTCGACGGTTATTATTAATTTGCAGACGCTTTAGATGGGTGTTCACCCTTGATTCTAGATAACATAATGAATCGATACATGCTGTCGGGGTCTATCAATCCAGCCACTCCAACCTCCCGCTAAGGAGTATAGGTAGAAGGCTAAGCTTTCCCCGCCACTATTGCCCTTTCGGGAGATCTCCGATGATCAAGATCCAGCATTCTTCGTTTCAAGTTTTCAAGTTTTGTCGTCTTCTTCCTCGTTGTCTCTTCTCACATCTTCCTGCAATGATTTCATTCTTTCGTTCCTTACTTCCCAACCGAGCCTCCCCCTCCGGGCTGTGGCTCGCCATCCACCGCGTAAAACATGGCGCACCTCGTCCAGGCTAAAGATGCAGATCCCCAATAGATCCAACTCCCAGTCGCCAACCTGACCTATAAAGGATCATCCTTACCCTCTTGTCCCACTTCGGTTGCCTCGGTCGTCGCTTGCAATCTCTGTCTTTCGGTCGTGCGTCCATCATGAGGTTCTACAATAAAGAATCAACTCCCAAACGCCATAGTCAACCCGATCCTCCACCATCATACGTATCGCCTATCCATTCGCCTACCCCGGAAGATCCCGAGAAACAACTGTCCATCTGCGAGGAAGATACGATGCAAACCGCATTGCCCCAGATCCCTTCCACCACCATCGCCATTGATCCGGCGGTGGAACGTCGCGTGCTTCGGAAGTTGGACCTGCGAGTGCCCACCCTGTTGGGCTTCCTATGTAGGCTTCAATGCTGCTTCCTCAAAGCCGAATTCCGTTCTAACGACATAAACAGATCTTCTGGCTATCATTGATCGATCCAACATCGGGTGCGTCTTGCCCCAGTCCCCCAATGTACCCCAGACGTCCCCACTGACACTTCCCCAGAAATGCGAAAATTGCGGGCATGGAGGAGGACTTGAACCTCTCCAGTGATCAATACGCATGGCTTCTGACCATTTTCTACATCCCATACGCCGTGTGCGAATTCCTCGCGTTGATGTGGAAGATCGTCCCATTCCACCGCTGGGCGGCACTGACGGTTCTGGCCTGGTGAGTCTTTCGCACGACCGAACCCTCGAAGGACCTCTATCTCATGCATCGCAGGGGCATTTTCGCGACCTGTCAGGCTGCAGCCCAGAATTGGTCCGGTATGATGGCTCTGCGATTCCTTCTCGGTCTGGCGGAAACCGCATACGGTCCCGGAGCCATCTACGCCTTGTCGTTCTTCTACCGTCGTCAGGAGCTCGGTCTACGCTGCGGACTGTTCGTCTCCGCCGCGCCTCTCGCCAATACCTTTGCCGGCGCGCTTGCCTATGGAATCACGTCGGGCCATTCTAAACTGGCCAATTGGCGTCTCCTCTTCCTCGTCGAGGGTGCACCATCCGTGATCGCCGCTTTGCTGGCATGGTTCTATCTGCCGGACCACCCTTCCACTGCTCGCTTCTTGACTGATGAAGAGAAGGAAGTGGCGCGTGCAAGAGCCCTCCGCCAAAGCGGCGAGCATGTCGTTGTACACAAGATCGACTGGAAAGATGTGGGCCACACCCTACTAGATGCCAAAGCATGGATCACGGCTGTACGATCTCGCCCACTCCCATCCCCATCCCCCTCCTGTTCTGATTGCCCCACGATTGCTGACAGTATCTCTCTAGTTGATGTACTTCAGCTGCAACGTGAGCTTCTCGTCGCTCTCCGCCTTCCTCCCCACCATCCTGAAGGAAATGGGCTTCAGCGCCATCAACGCCCAAGGGTTGACGGCTCCGCCCTACTTTGCCGCTTTGCTCGCGACGTTGTTCACTACCTGGCTTGCCGACCGGACTCAACAAAGAGGCTTGGTGATCTTCATCCTGTCCATCGTGGGATGCGTCGGCTATGTCCTACTGGCCACCTGCATGTCGGTTGGCGTGCGTTATCTCGGCGTCTTCTTTGCAGCTGCAGGAGTTTTCCCCTGCATTGCGAACATTCTCCCCTGGGTGCTGAGTACGTCCCCTTTCCTTCGCCTGTCAACATGCATCGCTAATCAACTCGCAGATAATCAGGGATCGGAGACTCGTCGTGGTATGGGCATTGTCATCCTCAACGTCATCGGACAGTGTGGCCCCTTCCTGGGGTCCAACATCTTCCCCTCTAGCGACGGACCGCGCTATATCCTCGGGCAGTCGGTATGCGCCGCCTTTATGGCGTTCAACGCGCTTCTGGCGATCACGCTGCGGGGCATTCTGATGTGGGAGAACCGACGCCTCGATAAGAAGTACGGTCCCCGTGTCGACAAAGGAGACGAGGGCGAGATGGCGGAGGAGAATTACGGGTCAAATTTCCGATATGTCCTATAGACGGAGAAATGCTTTGAGAAGGCTTATGATGTTAAGATATGATGAATGATTTATGTTACCGAAGATATGTAATGAGATGTGTACATCAGTTGGATTGGGGAGTCACGATCCCCGGTCATTCTGGACATTTAATTAATAAGACTTTCACGTGGGATTGTTGAATAGGGCGATCTATTATTGTGCTCTGTCATGTATATCAGAAGGCGATGCTGAGATCACCCGTTCGCATCCGCATGACAGCCGCGATCAAATGATTCTACAATCCAACAAAACACATCCACTTCATTGTCGCCCTCGTTCGCTTTGTTATTTCGTTATTCGTATTGCCTTGAGTGATGTCTGTCTGCCGAGATATATAAAGTTAACACTCTTTGTGATTCCACTATAGCTACCTACAGTTACTTAATACCTTTGTTCCCTCTATTTATAGTGTTCTTTGTTGCTTCTATAGCAGAAACTACAAGGCTTCCTCTGGGCTGAGCATAAATTCATGACAGAATACTCTGCTTGTCTCTATTTTCTTCTTCTGGGCTGCATATGCTAGTATACGGTGATCGCCTACCCCCCGGATAAGCCACAGTCACCACCATCGCCATCGCAACCATGTGCTTCGTCGAGTTCGACGACGAAAAGCCCTGCATACGAGTGACCGAGTTTCGCCCTCAACCGATGCGCATTTCCATCCCAGGACCACCTCGTCGCCGGCGCAGCAGCAACAGCAGCAGCTCCAGTTCCAGTGCCAGTTCCAGCTCGAGCTCCAGCGCCAACAGCACCACCACCAGCGGCCACGATACAACCATCGTCCGTCCCCCCAGACGACTACGGCGACGCTTCTCTGATCACTACTACTACCGCGACCCCCTTCCCTGTCCGCCGCCCGAAAGATCTTACACAACCATCAATCGCACTCGCACCCGCGAACGCGAGGAGCTCGTTCCCGTGCGGACACCCCGGCCACGGAGATGGAAATGGGTCGATGTCTGGGACCGCGATGAGCCTGCACGCTACGTCGAATATGTGGAGCCCGAGGGGTGGCCTCCTCGGAGGCGAATCGTCGAGGAGGTGGAGTATATCGCGCGTCGGTAGTTGCGTCGAGTAGGTATGGCCCGTGGGTTGGGTTCGGATAGCGTCAGGGTTATTGATGTGCGTCTGTGGAGAATTTCCAGTATGATGATATACGACTTCTGTTCGTTGTGCAATGTCCTGTTTTGACTGCTGTGCCGGAAGTATGCGATGACATTATTTGCGGCCGCACCCGTGGTCCGCGCAAAGCTACCATCTCCAACTGTTCGACCCGGAGAGAGGGCTCGCTTGTCGTCCATGGAACGAGACCATCATCTGCCTATTATTCCATTGTATGCTTGCAGACAATGACTTCAACCATCCGCGTCTCCCGCATGACGTCAGGAAAGATGACCCGCCATAAGGCCATTGAAGTATGCCGGTATTTCCTGGTTTTTAGATTGGCATTGCAAAGTTACAAGTTATAAATTACATGCCTGTCGAATATCACCAGTGTCCATTGCAATTTCCTGTATCCTATGGGTAGCTGTATCCCAATCCGTTGCTTCCAAACTACCTTGTGGAAGGAGCATTCGTCCTGGAGCATTGTATATGTATATCACCACCATTCGTGAATATCAACTCTCGCATTGATCCAAACAATCGCAAAGCCCAATCGCAAAGATGTACGCACACGCCATCACCACCAAAAAACAAGCTAATCCCAGCAGGAATCGCAACCTATCCATCCGTAAAAACCCTGTCCCGGCGCGTCGCCGGTTCAGCATCGCCACGCTCCGCGGCCTGCAACAGCCCGGCCTGAGCAAGAAGATGAACCGTCTGGTGAAGTCCGAGAACTCGGTCATCAGCGCCTACGAGCGGGCCGGTCGCGAGCGCGTGTCAGTCGCCTCGCAGTTGTCCGAATGGGGTGAGTCGACGGACGATGACGCCGTCTCCGACATCTCCGACAAGCTGGGCGTTCTGCTGGCTGAGATGGGCGAGCAGGAGGACGTCTTCGCCCAGAACCTCGAGGACTATCGTACCCTGCTCAAGCACATCCGCGAAACTGAGAGCTCCGTCCAGCCTTCGCGCGACTACCGCGCCAAGGTTGCAGATGATATCCAGAAGCAGAAGCTTAAGGATCCTAATAGTCTGAAGTTGGAGACCTTGGAGCAGGAGCTTGTCCGTGCGGAGGCGCAGAATTTGGTCGCTGAGGCTCAGTTGACTAATATGGTGAGTTCCTCTGTTTATGATCTGTGAAGATGGATGTGCTGACTGTGGATAGACCCGGCAGAAGTTGAAGGAGGCGTACGATGTCCACCTAGCGGCTGTGATCGAGCGCGGAGAGAAGCAGATCTTGCTGGCTCGTCATGCTCGTCGTCTGCTCAACTGTCTCGATGACGCTCCCGTTGCTCCGGGTGATGCGAGAAAGGAGTACGACCGTGCCTATGAAGCCAAGCAAGTGATTGAGGAGGCCGAAAAGGATCTCCTGGCCTGGCAGCCCACTATCGCTCCTATCCAGACATCCGCAGGTGAGGTCCCGGCCAATACCTTGCTCCCTGCGCCGGCTCGCAAGGCCAAACAAGACCGGAATGCAGGCGCAGTTGCACCGGATGAGGACGTTGCCTCTTCCAACGAGTCGGTTCGAGACCTCCGCGGCTCCGTCCCGGATAGCCAGGAGTACGACTCTGTCGGCGAACCCACTAGAGAGTATGGCGGGCTCGCCGGCACCGCTCCAGCGACCACTGGATACACCCCTCGCACCACTAACCGATTCGAGAAGGTGGTTCCAGACGAGCAGCGATATGTGGGCGGACATGTCAGAGACACAACCAGAGCGACCGTCGTCCCAGATTCTATGGAATACAATGGCCCGGTTGCCGAAGGTAGAGAACCGGTGGGCACTGATATGGGTCCTTCCAGGGGCATTGACGAATCAATCACTGGTGCAAGTGGCCGTATGGAAGGGGCTACTACAGAGGCACGGGACTTCAACACCGGTGATGCTGCCGATATGAACCCGTCCGCTGCAGAAGTCGAGGATGTCTATAGCTCTACTGCCTACGAAAGAAACGCTCCCGTAGCCGACGATGAAGACTTCTACGAAACCGCCACGGGCCCCGTGCAAGGAATGGACAGCGTGGGTATGGAGTCTCAGGGAATCAGCGGAGCTGAAGCTGGTGCAACAGGCATGAACACTGCCATGCCCCAGACCCAAGGCTACGGTCGGTCGACCGTCGGCACCATGACCGAAGGAGTCCCAGAAACCAGTGGAATGAAATTTGCCGGATATGCAACTGAAGACTGGAACGAGTCAACCACCAGAGCCCGCGGCACGGGTAGTGATATGAACGGTCCTATGGGCGAGAGCCGAAACCTGGATGAATCGACCCAGGGTACCGCGATGAACGGAAGAGGCCAAGGTCAGACCCGAAACGTGGAGGAGACTGTGTCGCAGTTCACAAATGACACGGACGGCTCTGTCACGACTCGCACCGTGCGCGAGACCGTGGTGACGAGGAATCCAGCTGGACTGTTTGACGGAGCACAAGACACGCGGGAGAAGCTGCAGACCCAGCCTCATATGCTGGGAGGGTTCGGACTGCAGACGATCGGGGTGCCTTATTAGTAATTTGTAGTTTGTATGTACTTGTATGTATTTTAGGTGTTAAGGAGTGCAATTAAGAAGATATTCAAGAAAAAGAGAGAGAGAGTGAGAGAGAAGAGAAGCAAAAGTAGAAGGGCTGAGTAAGCGCACGTGACCTAGGCGCAAGCAGGTGACGCGGAGAGCAACAACGAGGAGCTCCTCAAGCTTCACTCCGACATCATCCATCTCATCTCTTGCTGCTCCTCTTCTTCCACTCCTCCTTCTCCCGCCTGTATATTAGCTGCCTTCTACCGTTTCTCCCTTTCCTTCAGCTCACACTCCCATCATCGCCCACCATGGATAAATTGGTCGCCCAATACACCCGTTCGCCTCATCAGAATGAGTTCTATTCCGAGCAAGAACAGCGTGACCTCACAGAGAGCCTCCCTCCGCTCTCTCTGAAATTCAATCTCCCTCCCATCGACAACGTAAGGACTACCTTATCTTGGAGCTCGTTCGGGCTGGAACAGATCGGATACGATCATGTCATGGGCTATCACATCACGAACCTCCCAACTTGGGCAGCATCATCTCTCCGAAGCATCGAAGGACGCCCGCTAACCTACATGTTTGCCCTCACTTAGTCCAGAGCTTTCCTCCGCGCTATGACCGATGACCATTCGAACCCCAGCTGTCCCATCAAGCTCGCTCACGGAACGACGACGTTGGCCTTCCGTTTCCAGGGCGGAATTGTACGCTCGCTCCTGTTCATCTCTCCTCGTGTCACTCCATCTAACAACGCAACCACCACAGATTGTCGCAACCGACTCCCGAGCCACCGCCGGAAACTGGATCGCCAGTCAGACAGTGAAGAAGGTCATCCCCGTGTCACGGCTGAGCCGCGGTGAGGATAAGCCGACAGATGCCCCCACGCCGGGTTTGTTGGGAACCATGGCCGGAGGTGCTGCGGTATGTGATCTGTCTGACGTTTATAAGCTAGTCAACGCCGTGCTGATGCTTTTCTAGGATTGCCAATATTGGCTGAGATACCTGAGCCAGCAGTGCACACTTCACGGTAAGCCACGGTCCTTCCTTGCTTGGGGCTTCGTTTCTAACGACAGAACAGAGATCCGCCATAAGCGCCGTATCACTGTTGCCGCTGCCTCGAAGATCCTCGCCAACTTGACGTACGCCTACAAGGGATATGGTCTTAGCATGGGTACGATGTTAGCAGGAGTATGTTGCGTCATTGTCCGACTTTCTGTGAACGCACTAACGCCTCACCCCCATAGATGACCCCCCAGGAAGGCCCTGCGCTCTACTACATTGACTCCGACGGAACACGACTCCCTGGCAACCTCTTCTGCGTTGGATCCGGTCAGACCTTCGCCTACGGTGTGCTGGACGCCAACTACCGGTATGACCTGACGGAAGAGGAGGCGCTCGAGCTTGGTCGGCGGAGTATTCTGGCCGCCATGCACCGTGATGCTTACTCCGGTGGTTTCATCAACCTGTACCATGTCAAGGAAGAGGGATGGGTGCACCACGGCTTTGACGATATGAACCCGATCTTCTGGAAGACGAAGCTGGAGAAGGGCGAGTTCTCGAATGTCACGTCGGAGCTGTAGAAGAGGTTCAATGGGCTGTAGCTCAGCTGCTGCATGGTGAATATGATACGTTTGTTTTCTTAGGCATAAGATATTACCTTTCTCTGGTTTGACTTCGTTCTTGATGTTAGTAGACATGTACTAAGTACGGGGAGCAATCGAATAATAATTCGTAATTAACACTACACGTATGCGGCCAGTGAAGAACAAGAATGAATACAATATGCTAGACTAGACACGGACAGTTATATCCCAAAGATAAATACATCTCCCAAACTCAAGAAAGGCTCAAATGCTCCCCATCTATACATATAACAAATCACTCGTCTTGACTTTTTGGTTCAGAAATAGAATCATATCACCATCCACCACGTCGTCTACGCATTACCCACCCGGAACTTCATCCTGATACCCATCGCCGCCAGCTCCACATCCAGATACCGCAGCACACCCGGCACCGCGACAACAGTGACATTATCACCGCCCACATACCGGCGGCCATCGCCATCCTCCCAGATAACAGCACGGGAGTCATCGAAGACGGCCTCACGGGCACAACGACGACAACGCACAATGCCGGACGAACCACCCGCCTGCGACTGGGCCGGCGCAGACGCCTTAGCGGCCACAGCCGCCGCATTGCGGGCCTTGCTCGAGCCGACAGAGGAGACGGCGACCTGGGTGGAGAGGAAGGAGCCGCAGTCGCGGCAGATCCAGGCGCGCTGGGTGTCGGAGCAGTTCATCAGACGGTCCTGGAGGAGGAAGGCGGCGCCGTGAGCGATGAGCGAGTCGCGCTCCATCTCTCCGACACGGATACCACCACCCTTGGCACGGCCCTTGACGGGCTGGCCGGTCAGCGAGTTGACGGGACCCGTCGTGCGCACCTGGAACTTGTCGTTGACCATGTGACGCAGACGCTGGTAGTGCACGACGCCGATGAAGATGTCGGCCGCGAACTCCTTGCCCGTGATACCGCTGTACAGCGGCTCGTTACCGTAGTAGTTGTACCCGGCTGCGCGGAGCTGCTCGCCGAAGTAGTCGGTTGCTGTGTTTTCTTCCGAGAACTGGAAGGGTGTCGAGTCTTGCGGGTGTCCGTGCAGGGCGCCGGCTTTGCCGGCCATGGACTCGATCATCTGCGCGATTGTCATACCTGGTGGTTTTGGTCAGTTGTCGAAAGGAAAAGGATGGGGGGGAGGATACTGACGGGAGGGGAAAGCGTGAGGGTTGATGATCAGGTCGGGCTGGATGCCGCTCTCGGAGAAGGGCATGTCGACCGCGGGCCATAGCTGCGAGCACACACCCTTCTGACCGTGACGCGACGAGAACTTGTCACCGATGACGGGCTTACGGGGCACGCGGTACTTGACGCTGATCGACTGGCAGGGCTCGACACCGGTCTCGGCGCCCATGATGCGGATGCTGTCGATGTAGCCCTCCTCGGCGTCCTTGTACTTGATAAAGTGGGTGATACCATCGACGTTGACGTACGAGTCGGTGGCGGCGTCATAGCGCACGGTGTGCCAGGCGGCGACGAGACTGCCCTCGCGCACGCGGGCGCCGATATGGGGCAGACCGTCTTCGTCCAAAGAGGTACGCCACTCAGCCTTGATCTCGCCGCCCGGGGCGAAACCGAAGAGCTTGGTGATTTCACGGCGAGAGCGGCCCCTCCGCGAATCCTTGTCGTCCAGGGCGTGAATCTTCGTCTTGTAAATCGTACCGTGTCCGAATCCACGCTCGTGCGAGGACTTGTTGATAATCATAGCGTCGTCCATGTCGTAACCCGTGTAGGAGATAATCGCCACGACGGCGTTGGTGCCGTTGGGGAAGTTGTCCAGTCCGTAGGCGTTGTACAGGGGTGGCCGCACGATTGGTGTCTGACCCGTCTGCAGCCGGTAGAGCTTGTTGTCTGTGCGGTAGTCGATGGCCGTGCCCGGCGTTCCCATCGTCTGTTTGCTCATCTGGCATTGGTACATGTTACGCGGAGACTGGTTGTAGTCGGAGAATGGCGTCATGTTGGCAACGATAGAGAGGATGTTGGTAGGAGTGAATTCGATGTGCGTTGACACTCCCGGAATAAGATCTTCCGGTAGACAGGCGATCTCCAGGAAGGGTTGCTCGAACGGGCCGACGTAGTCGAGCTTGTCGAGAAGCAGGTACTTCACAGGCCGGAACATACGGGCGGCCTGCGAGAAAATGTAGATGCCGGGGTACTGACCACCGTTGGAGTTGGGAACGTAACCAATCTCGAGCTCCTTGGGCACGTTGTGCATCTCCATCACCTTCCAGTATCTCAGTGTGTCCGCGACAACGCGAGCCTGTTTCGGCGAGCAATAGCCGACAATTCTGCCATCGATCTGGACAGGCACACTCTCGTCGAGGGAAACGGAGGACTCGGAGCGTACGCCAAGCTGGACCAGCAGTTTGGGGAGATGGGACACATCGATATCGCTAGTAGAGATCAAGCACTTGTGCGCAAGATGGTTCAGCAGACCACAGGGCGCTCCATCAGGGGTGTGGACAGGGCAAAGGAAGCCCCAACTCTCGGGAAGCAGTTTACGCACAGTGGTCGTCTTCAGCTGAGCGAAGAAACTACCTCTGTGGATCATTCGGAAATGACTGATAAACCGGTAAAAGTTGATCTTCTCCGCCATAACGGTGTAACCGGACGCCTGTTGCAAATCCAGGCCCGTGGGACTGACGAGGTTTCCGGTGGACAGGAAGTATTCCAGCGCACTACCCAGGTTCTCATTGCTGCGCTTCACAATTTTGCTCAGGAAATCCCTCTCGAATGCTGGGTCCGTGAACTTGGCACCGTTGTTGCGGTTGCTCCAGTCCCTGAGGATCGGTCCAAACGACCGAACCCACTCCTCCAACCGCTCCTTAAGAATCATCCCGTAGAGGAATCCTCCGAGCAGGATCTCCTGGTTGGACACAGCATCCGGGTTATCGGGGGCACAGTCACCAGCGACGAGAGCGTACAGCTTGCGGATCATAAACATGATCATCTTGAACTTGTCGTAATCCTGAGTCTCCGTCACGTTCTGGTTGCCCAGGTGAGGCAAGACAACCTTGCGCAGGAACTCGGTACCGGCGTCTTCATTGGACATGTCCGAGGGGACACCAAGAACGGGCTTGAACTTCTCTCCCAGGTAGGCGCGGCAACTGGAACGGGTGTGTACGTTGTATCCCTTGTATGTGCGCAGCAGAAGTTCAACGCGGTCGGTCACGAATGTGTTGTTGATTCCCTCGGAAGAGGCATTGCCAACAAGGCTTTCGAAGATTTCACGATCGTTGGTCTCCACCAGCGCCTTGAGGATCATCATAACCGGAATGAGATACTCGTTCTTTCTCCAAGAAAACCGGAAGGTCACATTTCCGTCGCTGAGGTAGTGGAGTACGTTCGTCTGCGAGGTTTGATCGGGTCGCACTGATCGGATCTGAACACCAAATTTCGTGTAAGTATGGCCACGCTTGACAAAGGAGCCACGCATGATGGCCATGGGAAAGTTTCTCTTTCCAACAACTAGCATTCGGATCAGCTTTTCGTTTCCGTTCACAATGAAGTAGCCACCCAATTCCTCCGACTCTTCCTTGTGCTGGACTAGCTCTTCGGGGGTAGCCTTCTCGAGATGGCACCGGTTCGTCTGGGCAATTTCCATGTTAGTTTAGTCTGAAGCATGCAATCCACTCGAGCAATGCAGCACAGGACAGTTTACTCACCCGAAGCATGATAGGAACCTGTCCCAGCTCGCGAATGGTTTCCACCCAGTCGCCGTTGTTGACCTGGTACTCGAGCCGAGCGCGCAGCTTTCCGCGGTAAGTCGCATGGCGCTCTCTGCACTCGGACGGATAGATATTACGGTTGCGAGTGGTGAACTTGTTCGACGGGGGAATGGCGGGGCGGTCGAGAAAAACTTCGCGGATGCGGACGTTCAAGCGGTTGCGCTTGGGAGGACGTCGGCCCTCTGCCTGCCGGGCTTTCTTCTGTTCGGGGGTCTCGGGCTCGCCGTCAATGAAGGTCTTGGTGCCAATGTCCTTCAAGGCAGCATCCAGCACCTTGGTGCCGTCGAACAGCGCATTGAAAGAATCGACGTGCGGCTTGATTGCATCGGCGAGAGACGGATATGCGGTGCGGTCCTTGGGAGGATGTCTGAATAGCCGCTCCCGTCTGAGGACGTCGTAATCGACGGACCAATTGGTGTCCGTCCTTGCGGGAGCCATGGTTATGGAGCAATTTGCTATCCAGAGAGCGAGGCTCGCAAGATGTGCTGAGACTTAGAGAGAGCAAAATTGAAGCCGCTCGTTGGGGAAATTTTTCGAGGTGGACCCGGCGGACAGATATCATCACGTGTTGATATCGGTCATGTCTTAGTCAGTGAATTCAGGCATTAAGGCATAAACATTCCACTTTCTGAGCCTTATCAGTGCGATATTGTTGCGACTATAGTGCTTTCTACTAAGGCCACAATTCTATGCTTGAATCATTGGCCCTTGGCATCAACCAAATAACGAAAGCCTGGGTTCTATGGAATACTCTAGAATACGAATCCAGTCATGCTTTGCTGCGATTCTAGGTCCCACGCCCTATTGATCAGATGCTCGACCTTGGCTGCGTCAGTGAAGCCTCCATAGGTAGCGAGTGATCGTGTCTTTCGTTCAAGTTCAGACCTATGATTGTGTACTGTCAGCCCCATTCTCCCCTCATGTGGAATACTTAGACGACTTACTTGGTCAATGGCATCTCGGGGTCTCCTTTGCAGAACTCCACCGACTCCGTCAACTTACGACCGTCCTTGCACGTCACAATTACGGTGCCCTGCCAGCTCTCGGGAAACTTGGAATCGATCTCAGCATCGTATTCCATCGTCACCCGGCTCTGGAAGTCACGCAGAGAGGCATCATCCAAGTCCGCCTCCGTGAAGTCCGTAATCATGGCCTGCTTCTTCTTGGCGGCGATTGCGAGCACGAATCCCATCGAGAACTTGCTTTGGTGCACCGTCTCTCCTTTTCCACTCAATCCCAGCACATTAAGCGCAGCCTGGTAGGTACGGGTGACCACGGAATCAATGTCCTCAAACTGGATTTGGTTTTTATCCATGAGACTCAACAGAGCGTCAACGCTCGGGTGAGTGTGTCGACAGGACGCATGCCATTTGAAACTGGAACCCAACACAGCCCAATCCGAGCCCAAGTCCTTGTCTATCGTCTCGGAGTCGGTCTTCCCTGGGACCAAGGCCACCCCCATCCCCTTGGACCCTTCCAGGACGTCACGGGGGCCGAGAAGGCCATCGCGAGCAGTGTAGGCGGCGAAAATGCCGTCAAAACACGCCTTGGCTGTGTGCACCTGTTTGGAATGGGTGGCGTCTAGGAGGAACTGCCAGAGGCCTGCTGCCTGCGTACCGGCTGTTCCAATGGCGGCCAGGGTTTGCTCTGCATTTAGACGTAATAGACGCGCCACGGCGGCTGCAACTCCGAGCACTCCCCCGGTAGCTGTGGAGTGGAATCTCTAGTTGGTGCGATGTTATTATGGGCCTCTTTCTGCATGAATTAGTAGGACGGTTCTTACCTCGTAATGACTTTTCCCCATATATTGTCCGGCACGGCAGCCAACCTCGTATCCCACCACACAAGCCGTGATGAATTCCATGCCGTTTGCGCCGATCTCCTGCGCAACAGCAAGTGCAGCTGGAAAGATTACCGTTGCCTACATTTCGACCACATGTCAGTTGGAGGCCGAGACAAACTCTAGTCCATGAACGTACAGGGTGCATAATGCTCCGGTTATGAAGATCGTCCTGCTCAACCACGTGGGACGCAGCGGCATTCAACAAACTAGCAAACGCAGGGCTGGTTGTGAACCCTAAAGAGCCATCCACCAGCTCGCTCTTCCCGGTAGTCGGTCCCATTTGGGAGGCGAACCGGGCAATCGCAACAACCGCGGGATGGCTTCGTCCTGCGATACAGCATCCCAGCCAGTCGAGGAACAGGTCTTTCGTCCGTTGGACAGCGGTCGGTGGAATTTGCTGATACTGCAGCTCTGCAGCCCATTGGGCTAAGCACTCGGTTCGTGTCTTGGATTGGGTCATTATTCACAACTAGATAGGTCCTGACGGCCGGATGTGTTCGTTGTAAGTGGTATATAAATCACATGGAGGGGTGTATGAGGGAACAGCGGGGATATAAATGGAACATCGCGTGTTGACATACACCCGAACAGACCATTTTCTGTGCGAGTGTGCCTTCTGATTTGATACAATAAAGCCGATATGAGCCTCGGGGAGGAGAATGCCGAGGAAGATATCGCCTTTACGGTCGACCATTAATGCCCCTCTACCCCCACCGCGGAACCGTCTATGGGGTTTGCGGGGTCCGGCAGGTTCTCTACAATATCCAGTAAATTTATTCATCGTCAATGCTTACTCATTTGTTATCTTCGCTATTCCGATTTATGAATACTTGGGGAAGCTGATCCCTACACTTATTGCGAACGATAGTTCGCACCAGATCGCTAACATCGTGGGAAATCAAACCAAGATTCTTACCAGAGCAAGAGGCATGGGACAATCATATCGTTATACAGCAAGTGCTTTTATTGAACCAAGATCTCCAGGGGTCTTTGCCTTGCGTCTGTCACCATACAAGTCGAATATCATCAATAATCTGGCCATTCGCAACCACAATGAGGCACGCACCTGCGTGTGTAAGAGCGACGTTGGCGCGGCGACGCAGAGGCGAAGCCCAGTATGGTGATATGTCCTGAGGACAGGATCGACAGAATGACAACTTCGCCAAGCGCCAGAGTGGTAAGAAGCCTGGGTATCCAGAGGGTGATTTGTCGAGAAACTAGGTGAGGTAGGTCGTGAGATTCCAGCCATAGTACCGATCACCTCCATCGTTGAGGGGACCAGCTACATTCACAGCATGCGTACAATTATCTTTGACCGGGAAGATTCCCTTTCCTGAATTTCCGCTTAGCCTGGAGTTATCGAGCAGGTTGCTATTGGCGTCTTCGTTCCCGCGCCCCTCTGCCGGAAGAATTGCTTCGAACGCCGGCTCCAAAAAAAATAGGATTGCACGTTACTCTTAAGCGAGCCTGAGAGAAATGCATATCTTGTTAGCCAAATGCCGCTTCTGGACTTTTCAGCTACACTAGCCTCGCATAAACAATTTGGAGACCACCATTTCGCGGCTGCAACAGCTCCAACTCTCTGATCTCCTCCGCAACAATGCACCACTCTAAGGATTCCTCCGTGCGCAGCTTGCCATTGGTCTTCTGAGCTCAACTGATTTTCGGCGACCTTTACCGGAATCCGGGGTGGGATCGAGAGCCTGAAGCCCTTTTTGCAGTGCATCCACTACAGGATTGCTAGGCCCGCAAAGTATGGCATGCAGACCGCATTGCCATAATGGCTCGAAGTGGAGATTGCCCAGTCAGGGACAATCACCTCCTGGTGTTTTCGTTCCAGGGGTAGCCATTGTGACCTTGAATGTGTCAGTGGGTTCCATACCGCCAGCCTGCACCATCTTGAACAAAGACTGCTGGTGCTAATTATATAAGCGCATTTGCTCCAACAGTCGTATAGCGAGGCCTCGGCTTACTCTCGAACTATAGGCTCTTTGTATTTGTTAGCATCGTCACCTCCGTCATCGTCCGGAAAGACAGATTACATATGGCTGTGTGTATATATATCTGTCGAAGTCTGTCCGAGAAATGTCATACGCAAGACGAGATTCTGTTCGCTTTGGATGAGGAAATGAAGCCACAGTTGGCCGAGTGTGTCCAGAGCGATGTGATTACCTCGTCAGCTCCATCTATTCAGTACAAGCTGGGCAAGTGGTAGCGGCATATAAGATAAAAGTGTTGTATCAATCCAAACAGATTTCACCTATAATCAATGACAGAAGATAGTCACTCTGGCCTGCTTCTTTCCAACATATTCACACGGCAAGGGTGCAAAACTTGTGCCGCTGGACCAGGAATTAAGCAGGGATTAAGACTGAGATGTATAGCGAATAGAGTTGCATGGAACTGATTTCCCTTTGGGCGGCTTTTATAGCGAACTAGTAGTGCTACCAGCTCGCTTGTCTATGAGTCATTCCCAGAACGTTGTTCCCAGTTTGATCTTCATGCAAACTTCAAGAGGCATATTACTATATATCTATCTTAGTTTGCATTTCCACTCTGAGTGAGTTAATCACAGATTTGCGGATCTGACTTACTACTAACATCAATTTAACTCTGCTACTATTCCTATACCAATCCACATCATACTGTAGGAAGACATTTGATGGCACTATGGAGAGAGAAGGACTGTCAAGAGGACTGCCATATGTACCTCTCGAAAGATCATGCATCAGATCGAACCATCTAATCCATTATGCTACATAGAATACTGTAATGATCGCAGCGTGCCAATCGAATCGCTCGAGGTATATATACCACCTACGTACTACTTGACCAACCTGGCAAGCGGGACAGCTATCACTCCCACCCGAATGCGCAGGTTGATTTCCTCAATGCAGTCGTTGTCCGTGCAGTGTTGATATTGTTGTAGTCAGCTGACTGGACCCTTCTGAAAGGCGCGCTCACGAGACCCCACCTTCTGCCTTGGAAACCAGGCAGCGGTGGACCCTATGGCCTCAGGCATGAAGACGAATGCATCATCGGCTTTCGTGGTCTTGTTTTGTACTTTCGATTGTAGAATCACCCTCATCCCGTCGTCCGACCCCGATCTTTGATGGAATCAACCATCAAAAGGATCCCGTGAGATATCTCTTCCCCTCGGAGGACTCCATTTCTCACTGCAACCGTGCCACCCTTTCAGAGTTCTGCTCCCGCGGGCTGGAAATTGCCCAACCTTGCCCGCCCCTCGTGCGACTAGGGAGGGAGTGCGCTGCATGGGGGCTCAACCACGGCTAGTACATGGTTGAGCGTGCATGATTTGACTGACCGGAAAGCGCTATTATTCGACTACCGGTGCCCTTATTATTGCTCCATTAAGGACGAGGTACCTCTTTACCTGCCTAAGCGCTCCCCTCCGCAGAGGTGAACGGTCATGCGTGCACGCATACATCCATCGAGTTTCACCGCAAAGTAGCCGCCTGCCTGGAGAGACCAGAAAAAGAAAACGACTGCATTCGAAACTATTCTGGGGATTACGATTCCTTTCTGAGCCCTCACCGAGGAGTGTCCGATATTCCCCCTCGACTTCCCGGTGGTCCTTCGACCATCAATCAGAAGCATCGGTCACAACTGATCCGTCCATCCATCCATCTCTCTCCCGCCCCTGCGAAGTCTTGCGCTTCGGCTGGAATCGGTGTCTCTGTTCGTCCCAGCGTCTACACTCTCTTCGGTCTCCCCTTCTCTCGGCCTTTCTCTCTTCTTTTTGGGACCTTCGTCGCGGCCGCCTTGGACTCCACATATCATCATCTACCGAAATAGCGCCAGTCAGCTCCTGTTTTTCAGCAGCCCACCACCCCACTTGATCACTACACAACTCCTCGTCCGACAGTCGCTCGATATATTCAGTCGCACCGCCGGAGTCGGTCGCCACGAAACGCCTTTTTCCCTCAACCCCCGTCCCTTTTATTCGTCCGTCGGTCCGTCGAGTCGTTGGCCTCTGTGACTATGGCGGGGATCTTTCGAACCATCTATGACTGGCTTCTGAGGATGTTCTGGTAAGTGGGCCGCTGTTCCAATAAATGAACCGGAAAATAGTCCCTTCGTTCCCTTTCCCCCCCGGCCCGTCCCCGCAAAAGAAAAGAAGGTTCGGCATGCTAAACGCTGTACCATAAAATCGCAGGGCAACGGAGATGGATGTCACCATGATCGGACTTCAAAATGCGGGAAAGTCGTCGCTGCTGCGTGTGCTTGCGGTATGCCTCCACCCGACCGTCCGACCGTATTTGCGCCCTGCCGTCGTCGCTAACTGGATGCATGCGATTCTGTAGGGAGGCGAGTTCACTGTAGAGTAAGTGTCTTCTGCCGTAGGATCTAGCCTGGTCGCCAGTATTGTCGTGCCTTTCTTGCTAAGTCCGATCGCAGCTCCATTCCAACCATCGGGTTCAACACAAAGCGGGTTCAGAAAGGCCATGTGACTTTGAAATGGTCGGTATGCGCATTCCTGTCTGGGGTATGGCGATTCTAACCGTCGTTCAGTTGGGATCTGGGGGGACAACCGCGCTTTCGACCGATGTGGGAGCGGTATTGTCGGGGCGTCAACGCTATCGTGTGAGTTTTCGGAGCATGTTAGGATGTGACGGCGGAATCTCCGAAACTGACGTGTGATCAACTTGGGGCGTACAGGTACATCGTGGACGCGGCGGACCGGGAAGCCCTGCCGGTCGCAACAGACGAGTTGCATGACCTGATGACCAAGCCGACGCTGGACGGTATTCCCCTGCTGGTTCTGGGGAACAAATCGGACCTGCCAAACAAGTTATCGGTCGACGAGCTCATCGACGCGATGGACCTGAAGTCCATCACCCATCGTGAGGTGAGCTGCTATGGGATCAGTGCGAAAGAGGAAACAAACCTCGACGCGGTCCTGCACTGGTTGATTGCACGCGCCAGTCGATGAAGGCAGCAAACGCGCCTTTCCCCCTTTCTTCCCCGGCTTGACCCTGAATGCCCTGTAGATTTCCCATACGGCTCGCTGCCACCTCAGAGTAATGACTTGACGATGTGAACCAGACACATTTGACTTGAGCGTAACGGAGTATTTCTTTTGAGCCCTGATGCATTCGTTTGGTTGTGTTTTCTGGTGTTGTTAGTTGGGCTCGACTGCCTTTTGTTTGCGATGGGTGTGCCCATCGGCCATTTGTACTGTAAAGTCTAACTGTTTCTGGGAGCAATGATACCCAGCCAGAATGTCGAGAATAAAGATCACGGGATACGGACAGAATCATAAACACCAAGGCAAACTAGGGCCCAGATTCATCCATTTAGAAGCAACAATTCGGCCGGGAGGGGTGCTCAAAAAATCACCCCTGCTTGAAAAGGGACAGCAGACGTCCCACTGACAGAACAGAAGAGAAAAAAGAGAAAATCGAGCCGGAGCGACCGATGTGATTTATGAGCATCGCAGAGGGAGAGACCGGACAACACACAGACCAACTGATGCGTTGGCAATGCAGATGCGAAGACGGGAACTAAGGAAGCCCTCCCATGCAGTAGCCAACAAATCCTCTCCGTCCACGCCAGGCCATTGTCCGTCATAGGCTCGCGGAGCTGGAGTCGCCTGGAGCTTCTTGCGAATGGTTGCCTGCCTCGCTATGTGCCCCGTTGGGTCATTATTCGGTAGGTCGGTAGGGGCATGGGTCTCGAGATCATGTCATGTCGGGGTTTACTTTGGGCAACTGGAGTTTTACAACCCTTTTTTAAAAGAAAATCATGTGAGTGTATCTCTCTGTCACTGGGCGAAAGATCTGCATATCTAGATCTTGGTTGTCTACTGTTCTTCAAGTGTAGTTGTCTCAGCTGGATATCCACCATAGGTTAGGTTTTTTTATTCCCACAAACAATACAACATGCAGGAGAGGGATCGGTCTGATCTGAAAGGAAAAAGCAAGGGGGTTGATCAACGCAGGGGTCACCTGCGACCTTCTGTGTGTACGACGTGGGGAAGACCTCTAGATAATGGATCGCGTCAAGATGAAATACTTATCATCAACAGAGCGTTGGTGTCCACCACATAAAAGAACCGATAAGCACAAAGTACCTAGGTAGGCAGGTACACGTCTCAGAATCCATCCACCACACCAGACCATCATTAGAGCAGAAAATGCGCCACGAATGAAAAGACCTGGTCTGGATGTCGGCGAGAGATGGCAACCTGCCATTCCTTCCTATCATGAAAGTATTGTAGAGCTACGGGATTTGAGTAGCTCCTTAAGCAATTCGGTATGCAGGCGGGCAGGCTGCGGTTCTAGCCCAGTACTCACACAGCCTTCCTATAGGTAACCAGTGCTACCAGTGCTACTACCTGCGACCAAGGTAGGACGAAATCCAGGAAGCAAGGGTCCTGGGGAATTCGCCATGCGAGCCCAACGGTACTCCTGAACCTTACCTGCGCACAAATCGGACGCTTGGTAGTAGTAGAGAAGCAAGGGAGGTTGACTATGTATCCATCAAGTGAGTCGCCGTAGTGTATAGCTATCGTCTGGCCATGGATGGCTATGGTTACTGTCATGGGGTCGGCCGACAAGACACGGGAGCATGCGATGTGTGGAATGTGGTGAAACTCGTCAGGACTACAAAACGGAGTAGAATATCTCAGGATGTACAGAAGCCTATACTCGTCTTCCTCCATTATCCACAGCCTCCTCTACCATCAAAACCAGTCGCTTGGATGAGAATGAAGTTGATCGCTCTGTTCATTATCGCGGCAGTTCCTGCAGCTCTCGGTATTCGCCCTTGCAGGGCGGGCTTGAAGTATTGTGCGGCGACGCTTCAGGGCATGGGTATGTGTTCCCTCCGTATCACGCTTCTCTCATTAACGGTGTATAGGATATGACTGGATCCACGGTCAGAGTACTCTGTACCAATGCCCTGATCATAGCGATGATTCTATCCCTCACCCGGAGATATCTGCTTTGTGCCTAGGATCATGTGTACAATCCAATGACGATGGCGACCACTGTGAACACTTCTTACTTAGGGGATTATGAGCCAACGCCCCGGATCTGTCGTGCATTGGTTTTCATCTTGAAGTTGCTTTGGTGGTAGGGATAATATGGGCACGGTGATGCTATGTACGCTGCAGTCTAGGGACTCGACTGAGGTCGCTATGATCATAAGCACTACAATAATTTGGGTGTACGCCTAGTATATGTGATTCTCTTATCCTTCAGTTTAGATCAGTTACACTACGCGACCGCTGCCCGGGATCAATGCCACTACTACAAGTGAGTAGTCACGAAGCTTCGGCAGTGCCGGCTCACAAGGCTGTGTCTCCGCCTCAGCGAGGCATTTTGAATCGACCAAAGAGTGGCGATATGTGCCATATGCTAGTGGAGAAGATCGTGGAAGAATCCCAGGATCCGAGCTAAGCGAGTTTACAATAACCTGGGTAAGCAGACCGGAGATGTCTCAGTCAGACGTATGACGTGCTATTTGCAATGGTGGGGACCATACTCTATCTCCGTCACCGGTGATCCGGGGGATCTGCGACTACGCAGATGAACATAGAACGATACTGAGCACGCTGGGACATGTAGTGGTACTAGGTATTTGGCAGATTGAGTCTTACCTGGGTCCGAGGTAGGTGTACACTACAGAGGAGAGAGCTATGCAATCCTTCCAGTGCTCAACCGGGGGCTGAAGGACTGTTCTCGAAGTGCGAAGTGGCTGACTAGGTGGAGCATTGAACTGCGCCCACGAGATGGTTCGATAGAGTGGTGTTGTATGCTGAGTCTGGGGTGGCTGTGCTGAGACCCATGACGTTGCCACAGTCTGAAGAATCCAATGAAGGAATGTTGATAACTAGTGCTAGGATACAAAGATTGGAACCTAACTATGACATTAGAAATCAATGGAAAGAATCATTAAAAGAAACAAGCGAATAAATACCCCAGGTACTATGTAGAGTAATCCATGATGAAGAGTAACCAAATCCGGAGCCAAAAACCCGCCAAGCCGAATAGCTACAATTATTGCTGCTGCCTTCACCTCCCGGCGTGATTCCTTCTTTTCTCCCTTTCATTTCTCCCCTTCCACCATCCACCGTCCGACCTCGTCGTATTAGTCTTTTTTTGAAATCCATCTCCCTTGACACACAGGGACTCTACTGGATTGCTCGATTCCTCTATCCGATAGACACCTACACCACTGCAGACTGCCTGATCGACGTCATCTCCGCACTGACTGAGGACAATCCGTCGTCTTCAGCCACCATGGGTGTCATCTATCCCCGTCGTGAGTGGTAAGTTTATTGATCCTCACATATGACGGACTGATCTCTGATAGTCTCAGTGGCTACACCTACGACGGTCGCTGGGTCTGTCGCAACAGCGGCTGGTACGACTGGGGTCGCTGGGTTGCCTTTGCTGTGATCGTGGGCTGCGCTTTCATCATCTTCTTCCTGTTCGCGTAAGTCGATCTCCCTGTGCATCCAGTCGCGCGCTCATACTCACTTTCCCAGATGCTACAACGCCCGTCGGCGACGCAGTCGCGGCCTTCGTCCTCATCCCGGCACCGCCTGGATGGCCGGTCCGCCGCCCGCCTACAACCAGTCACAGCCCTACAACGCCGACCCTTACTACCAGCAACCACCGCCGCCGCAGTACACTCCCCAACCCGCGGCCTACGGGTACTTTGGAGGGCAACCACAGCCGGGGCCCGGGATTGAATTGCAGACGCCCCCTCATGCATACACTCACGGCGGCGACCGTGTCTATCAACCACCGCCCGGGCCACCTCCTCCTGGGGACGGGAAGCCGTAGACGAAGAACATGAATTAAGACAGACAAACCGAAAGAATGAAAGAAAGACGTTTCTTGGATGACTGTCGCATTTCAGCGTACTGTTCTCTAGGCATTGGAAGTCGATGGCGATAACGACTCTCCTTGTGTTGGGCCTTATTGTCTTGTTTCGTGTGATATTAATGACGACTATGTTTCTACTATTTCTGTGTCTATAATGGACATACGGAGGATGCTCGTTCTGATGACTTGAATAATACGCTGTATAACTATTACGAACCCACTCAACTGGTCATTTCGGCATCCTTGGGTCCAACGGACGCTAAAATCCTGGCCTGGAGCCGTGGCGGGGAGTTCGTCCGCATGCGATGGCCTGGGAGGAGTCGTCGTCGTCGTATCTGGTAGTTCTACAGCAGTGGTTTCATGTAACTTCACACTGCGAAGACGAGATCTATATGACAGATAAATTGCGAACCACAACGCTGGACCTGTTCGGTTCGTTCCATCTCCACGACAGCCACACCCAATCAGTATCCTGACGATCGGTGGATCAAAAGAAGAGAACGCGACGAAGCGAACCGTTTCTAAAAAGGATTTGGGGGGAAAGAATTGATTGCGATGGGCGCTTTGGCTCGTTCGCCCGAGCGCTGATCCCCGCGTCTTCTTCCCTCTTCATTCTTTTTTTCCCTTCCTTTTCTCTCCCTTCGTCAATCCCCCTAGATCCTCTTTCTATTCCCTTTTAACGTGGGTGCCTGCGCTCTCTTCATCCCCTGTCGTTCGCTTCTCCTCATGCTGGCACTCGCCTCTCGTCTGTCCTTCATTTGCTTCCTGTCTTAAACCCAAGAGGGCTGTGCACTGCCGCCTCGGTCTCGGCGCAACCCTACGACACTCATTATCTCTTCGACGCCGTCTTCAAACCATCTCCAGTCCTTCCTTCGCCGCGAATTCGATTCCACCGACTTGACAGTTTGAAGATCGCTCGCAGTTTGATCTCAATCCTCGACTTCGTTCCCACGTGCCCTGCGACCTGAGACCTGCATCCTCTCGCTGCAAGTCTCTGATGCAATAACCTTGTTTCCGGTGCCTGGAATCGATTTCAGAGTACTATCCGCGGACATCGATCGGTATATTATTGCTCCAGGCGTCTCGCGATAATCAATGGTTGCAACTCCGTGGGAGTGATTCTACGGCGATTAGATAAGGGAATCCGATCCCTCGACTACAAAAGTGAAACCATCATGAGTCCGCGGGTGGATACGACGCCCAACCCGTTATGGGTCCGGGACTTCGTGAGCGACCTCAAGTCCGCTCCCGAGACCCTGTCCAGTTGGGACAACTGTATGGCCAAATCCTACTGCAAATGGCCGGTCATTGTGGCGATCATCGTGGGATCCGTCATTGTTCTCTCCATTGTCGCTTGTATCATCAACTGCATGTGCTGCGGCATTCAGTGCTGCCGATGCTGTGGTTGTTGCTCGTGCTGTTGCCCGTCGCCGCGGAACAAGAGTCCCAAGTACCTGGATGACCCGTATAATCATCCCCCGCCGCCGATGCCCCCTCCCTCGAATCCCGTCTATCAACCGTCCCCGGCGCCTCCAGTTTATCGTGGTCAGCAGCAGGTGGCGCGCTTCGATGCCCCCAAGAGCCCGACTCCGAAGATCAACGAGGATGCGCTGCCCGCCATGCCCAGCTGGGACAGCGCCGTGACCCGACGAGTAGAGGACAAGGAAGCCCATTCCGATGCCATGGAGATGGAGCCTCTCAACCCGGCCAACCACGAACCTCGGCGCATGCCCTCGAACCCCGGCCCTCATGGGCCAAACTACATGGGACTCCCACCCCCCGTCCGGACCGGCACGTCGTCCAGTTACTACCCGGAATCTCGTCCCTACGACGACCAGAGCGCATATGGGATGCGCTCACCCGGTGGGATGGCCTCACCCGGCCCCATCTCTCCGTATGACAACCAGCCGTATCACGACTATACCGGTGGACACCCGTGGCAGACGCCTTCTCCTGCCCCCGCGTCCTACACCCCTCAGCCACAGTACATGGCCGTCGGCAGTGCCGTCACGCGAGCGGAGAGCCCCCGTCCCATTCCCTATCGGCAGCCGTCTCCGGGCTTCAACCAGGTGCCCATCGGGACAGCTATCACTCGCGCGGAGACTCCTCGTGCGGTCCCGTACCGTCAGCCGTCTCCAGGGTTCAATCAGATGCCAGGCATGGCCATGTCCCCATCTGACGGCCCACGCCCGATCCCATACCGCCAACCCACCCCTGGGTTCACCCACAACCCCGTCGACAGGGTGATGTCGCCGTCCATCCCTTCGTCCCCTCCACCCCCCTTCACCGCGACCCCTGCGCCTCACGAAATGACCAGTGACCCGGGCAGGCCCCCGAGTCTTTTGCAGAGTGGGCGCAAACCAGCGCCAAATTCGTACCGGAATGTCTAGTTCTTTCTGTTCGCTATTTATGACCATGTCCAGTTCGATTTATTTCAGGGTTTGATACTCCCCTGGTGTCATTGATGTATTTTCTCTCCCTCCCCTGTGATGGGTTTATGTATATTGGATCTGAATACATTTGTCTTGGGCCTCTGAGGTTGTGATCTTGGAACAGTGACGGCTTTATTATTATTGATGAATCAATTGATGGTTTCTCCGTTTGTAGAATGTGCATGGTATGTACGAAGTTGCTTGTGGATCACTGATGACACTCTAGACGATTGACCACCCATCTACCTACATAGGCAACGCTATCCAACCGTCGCGGTTCTACGCACCCTACCCAGTGTAATCCATCACCGACGCTTTCTTTCGATAGTGCCGAGCTTATGCATAGCGTGTACATTCCTGGGTATTCGTTCTATGGCCGCCTCGTACAACTATACCAAAACATGTCATAACAAATCCAATTGAGCAGCCTACTCCTCCAGCGTAAAATCAAACTCCTTAAACGCCTCCTTGAACGCCGTCGCATCCTTCTCCTCCTCCGCCTGTGACTGCACATCATTTTTCCAGTTAATGCGTTTCTCCAACTCCATCAGTTTCGCCATCACCCGCCGCCCGAACTGCAGATCAAACCGGAAGTCCGGCCCCAGCGGGAGCAAAAGACATTTCTCCCGCGCAGCGGTTTCATCTCCCTCCTTCTCCGTCTCCTCCTTCTCCTCCGGCGGACCCCAAATCCACACGCGGAAGTAATCCCCTGGCTCGGCACTCGGATCCGCCGACGCCGCCGCGGCCTCAAACTTGGGGTACTTGAGATTCTCGGCCTCGACGCGGAAGGCGGCGTCGACCAGCCCGCGGGTCACCAGCGCCGCGGGCACGGGCAGAAACTGCCAGTGCACGTGGATGCCGTTGCCGCGACTGACCTCCCAGGTGACGGCGCCGAGGGCGCCCTGCGCGCGCTGCTGGAGCATGGTCTGCAGTGCGGAGCGGTAGCGCTGCATCTCGGCGTAGGTGGAGGTGCGGGACTCGGCGTCGGCGATGTTGCCCAGCGTCGGGGCGTGCGTGAACGGGATGATGAGCATGTGGCCCGGGAAGCCGAGCGCGGGGAACGTCTTGGAGGTTGGGAGGGGGCCCTTGGCGGTTGTGAGGTAGCTTTCGTTGCCGATGGAAGTGATCAAGTGCGTGGCGATGTTGGGGTTCGAGAGACAGAAGAAGCATTGGTCGGGGCCTGGGGGCGGACCGCGGGGGCGCTTGCGGGGCCGGTGGCTGTCGTCAGCGTCGTCGACGGCGAAGCGGTGGTAGGAGTCTTTTTGGCTGGAGAGGGGTTTGCGTTTCGGCGCGAGGGAGGGGAGGGGCGAGGCGGTGGCGCCGGGTGGGAGGGTGAGCGGCGGCGCGGCCTTGGGGTCGAGCGTGAAGGCGTACATCCATTTTTGCTTGGAGGTCTTGCTGTAGGGGGCAAGGCTGATGAAGCGCGTGAGCGGTTTGGCGTCTGGATTGTCCTCGGTGGGCAGGTGGAAGAAGGGCTCGCGCTCGTAGAAGAAGGCGGAGGAGGAGAGGTGGTAGCGCGGTTTCAGCGTCGAGCAGAGGTCCGCGACGCAGGGGACCTCAGCAGGCGGCGTGGCGTCCTCTGGGAGGGCGACATTGGACCGGAAGCGGATGTCTTTGGGCCATTGGTGCGTGATGAGGATGTCGGCGGAGTGCGCGCCGTAGAGCGCTTTGGCGTCGGATTCCGCGTACGCCGGCTGGTACTTCTCGATGGGCTGTTTGCTTTCTGCGTCGAGATTACCTCCTAGGGCAACAAGACGGATGCCCTCGGAGGTCTTCAGCGTGCCGCGACGGCCGAGGAAGTACAGATTGGGGCAGACTTCGTCGTTGGCTTCGATCTGCTCGATGACCCGTGTGGGCAGCGGGTGACCGCCCAGCGTGAAGTAGGTTGGGATCGGAACGGTAATGTTTTGTTGGAGCAAAGCGGTAATCTCATCCAACTCGCGCTCCGTTGAGCAGTCGCCAAAGAGGTCGCCCGCGACGATTGCGAAGGCAAAATTCTGTTTCACATGGAGTTTGGCGAGTTTGGTGAAGACGTCGCGGAACTCGCAATTGACGTCGCCCAGGACGACTCTGTGTTGAGTTAGCGGAGATCACGGATTGAGGAGGGTGTGCGCACATTTTAGAGGCCATATTGAAAGCGCTATCGTCCTATGATGTGGACCAAGGGGTCATTCTCTGGCAATTGAGCGCGAGGTATGATGAAGTGACGATTAATTTCGCCAAAAAAGGCCGATGGAGCTTGGGCCACCCGTATCACCACGTGATATATACACTAACCCTAATATGAACTAGGGTCACTGCTAATCTCCGCGTCGGAAGAAAATGGCCGCGGACCCGATGAATTTTTTGTCGATAGAGATACAAGTAGACTAGCACTTCCTCGTTGTGCCCACTTTCACCACGACGCTGCGCGGTTTGCTATCGTTGTCGTCCAAAATGGTCGCAGCGTCGTCAGCTTCGCGGACTAAGTCCGTGAAGCGCGTGAAGAAAGGGACTGAGACCACGAAAAACCATCGATTCGAGCCCTTCTCACAGCGGGTCGCAAAGTTGAAGATTGATCCCATCCACCGCGTGCGCCGTCCAAGTTTTGGGGAGGAAGGGGATGAAACCTCGTCGTATCTCCGATCCGCATACGAACACTGGACCGAGTTGAACTTGTCCGAGAACTTTGTCCAGTTCGCCCGCCGACTGAATCCGCTATGCGAGTCTCTGGCCCAGATCCTGTACCATGAGGACAAGATTATGAACCTGTTGGTGGAGTATATCGAGAAGCGGGACCACTTGTCGATGGAGCCGCTTCTGAGTCTGCTCGCTCAGTTTGCGAGGGACCTGGGTACGCGGTTCGAGAAGCATTTTGCTACCGCTGTGACCCTCGTCGCATCGGTGGCTGCTACCCATCCAGAGGTGGAGGTTGTCGAATGGAGCTTCACGTGTCTGGCCTGGATTTTCAAGTTTTTATCCAGGCTGTTGGTTCCTGACTTGAGACAGCTCCTGGGCATCATGACCCCTTACCTGGGTAAGGAACGCCAGAAACCGTTCGTCGCTCGATTTGCCGCCGAATCTATGTCCTTCCTTATCCGAAAGGCGGGCCTGGTCTATTACAAAAACAGCACCCCTCTGGATCGGGCTGTGTCGTTCTTACTTGACGACCTCAGCCAGTCTGCCGCTGAGGCCAACAATGTGGATATCTACAAGGAGGGGCTTATGGCGATGTTCTCCGACGCCATTAAGGGTGTCAAGTACGGACTTCACTCCAACGGAACGGATATTTTTGTCTGTCTGTTAAAACATATGTCCACAGAGGATGAAATGCGGAGTGGTCTGGGTTTGGAGGTCGTCAGTGGAGTTCTGGTCAATGTTATGCATGGTACCACGGCCGATACATTCGAAGCTGTTCTGGACACGATAGTGGCGTACATCAAAGCCAATTGCCAGACTGATAACAAGTCGACCGCAACCGCATGCTGCCGACTCATCTTCCTATGCGTCGCAACCCGCAAAGCAAGCCGAGTGAAAACCTGGAAGCCTGTGCACCAGTCCCTGCTTCTTCTACTCCAAAAGGCTGCTGCTGTACCATCCGTCTATGCCGCAGCACTGCCGCAGCTTCTCACTGCGGTAGCTTATGCGCTCCAGCTCTCCCCCATGGATGAGATGCTACCTTATATGCGTTCCATCATGGATACCGCCACCAGCGATAGCTTATCGCCGTACTTCCTCTCGTTCTGTGCGACATTTGCCGAGTGGGGTGCGGAGAGGTTCCATAGTGTTGTTCTTCCGTATTTTCAGAAGTAGGTTCAGGTTTTGAGAGTTCCCTTGTGATACCTTGTGCTAACCTCATTTATAGGTTTGTCAACAACTCCTGGCAGAAGCATGAGCATGAGCTGTGCTTGACTATCCTTCGCTTGAATCAGGCTGGCTGCATAACATCTGAGAACGCCAAGCCTGGATTTGTCGCTTGTCCAGCACCCTGGAAGGCTCGCATCAAGGACACCTTCAAAAAGGATCGCCCTGACGACACTGAAGTGGCACTTCTTAATGCCTATTCCCGATTCCCAGATGCTGTCTCTTTATCTGCTGAACCCTCCCTAATTCCGGACATGACCAAGAGTCTCCATAAGCATGTTCTTCATGCTTTGAAGAGCGACGATTCGGAATTGTCCGTCCAGACAAAATTCTTCCTCGGACAAGGCTTCAAAACTTACGTCGACCTGGCTGGTGGCGATGTTGACCCGGGCCTTTGGGAGCACATTATTGCAGTTGCATCAAGACATTCTCGCCTGGATGTTTTCCTGGAGGCGACCTTGGCCTATCTCTCCGCGTGCTCAAGTAAACTCGACTTCAGCAAGTCAACAATGGACGAATTTGCTAATGTTCTTATCACCAATCTTGCCGCCCCCTCTCATCAACTGCGCTTGGTGTCTCTGAAGATTTTGCGAGAGATAGTCCAGGCTGCCGGTGATGATGCTTCCCTTATCTCCTTGGCTGTCGAGATTGAAGAAAGCCCGCTCACTCTCCAAACTGCACGTGTGCTGTCGATGCAGCTTCGCAAACTGGCCATATCCTACCCTCAGGTGGTGTCGCGCAAGTATCTGCCAAGGCTAATTCCCAACTTTTGCTTCGGACTGTTTTCGAAGAAGATGGCCCCGTTGTGGGATGACTCTGCGTCCGCACTGAAGTCAGTCAGTGAGGACTCAGAGGGAGAAAAGATTGTTTCTGATCTGGCCATTCAGTGGCTCCACGAGAAAGGTTCGGCTCCTCCAGTCGAGGACGCTGACAGCGACCCTAGCACGGACTCGTATGTATCTGGAGAATTTCAGTGCTTCAATGCTGCCAAGATCCATGGTCTGTGTGCATCCAACTTTGAAAACTCTGAGCAGCCAGGGTTTGCTTTGGCCAGGAACTTTGAAAAAGACCATAGCTCCTCAGAAATCATTCCTCCTACGCCTAGAACCCATGCCCTGCGCGTCTTGAATGCGATCCCTAATATTGCTGAAAAGCGCTCTCGCCAGGTTGTTCCATTCTTCCTCTCCTGGGCTCTTCGCGATGAGGATGATGGCCCCAGTGGTGCCCAACGGACAGAAGACTCTGATACTTATATCCCGTGGGGATTCCATGACCGCTTGTCCTTCCTTGCTCTTCTCGGGAAGTTCATCAATCCACGAGTCCTTTTCAAGGCACCCGAGGTCCATGAGGCTCTGCTTGGGCTGCTCTGTCATGGAAATTCGGAAATTCAGAAGTCGGCCTTGAAAGCACTCTTCACTTGGAAGTCCCAGAGCATTTCTCCCTACCAGGAGAATCTGTTAAACATCCTTGACGAGGCCCGATTTAGGGACGAATTATCGGTGTTCGTGCGCGTTGGTGGAGATGATAGTGTGATCGAAGAGGGACACAGAGGCGAGCTTATCCCGGTCCTTCTTCGTATTCTGTATGGTAGGATGATCTCCAAGGCTGGCGCAAGCTCGACCCAGGCCGGCCAGGCGGGACGGAGAAAGGCCATTCTCCGGACTTTGTCGCAGCTTCCAGATCAGGAATTTGGTATATTCATGCAGATTTCTTTCGGACCCCTCAAAAACATTCAGGTCATCGCGGATGGCCAGGTGGATGAACAGGTGTTGTCTCAGGAATTGGCTAGCGCACGACGGCAAACCGGTTTGCTGAATATGATTGAGACCGTCTTTGACACTCTGCAAACTCGGATGAAACCATACGTGGAAAGCTCCATGGATGTGGTCCTTTTCTGCCTTGTCAGGGCATGTCGCGAACTGGAGAAACACCAGCCAACAGCGCCTGCCGACACCCAAGCAGAAAAGTATCTGACAATACTGCGCAATATTCGGCATACTTGCATCAAATGCCTTGATCTCATTTTCTCCATCACGCCTGATCACGACTGGACGCCGTTTGTCTGTGTTCTATTCACCGAAGTGATCAGCCCCAGGCTCGAGAACTTCGCCACAGAAACAACTCAGGCTGTGTCTGGTTTGCTGCGATTATTCCACACCTGGGCGTCCGCCCCGCGGTCTTCGTTCTACCTCGTGCAGCATAACGATGCTGTCTTGACGAAGGTTTTGGGCTGTTTGAGCATTGATTCCACCCGTGATGAGGTCAAGATTTTCGTTATCGATGAGATCGTTGCCCCTCTTGTTGGGCTTGCCACCGGAAAGGCACTTGAACAACAGGAAGAAATGAGCGACTTCTCCGCGGAAGAGATCCGTTCGCAAGTTTTGGCGCCCTATATCGAGCACGCGCTTTCTCACTTTGGCCATGTGCTGAAGCGCGGCCCTTCCCGCCCACTGCTCAATTCCGGTGTCCAGACGCTGTCGATTCTGGCCCCCTGTGTCGAGTCTTCTAAGGAGACCACTAGCCTAGTCAGCATCACAACCTACTTGCTTCGCCAACCTCCTGATCGAGTGTCGCCTAAAACGAAGTCTGGCCTGCTACGTATCCTGGAGCACTTCCTGCCTTTGTGTGACCCGAAGGAAGATCCCAAGCTGTTCCAAGAGGTTTTTGAGGCTGTTTCCTCTATGTTCGATTACTTCAAGGATGATGCCAACCGGGAGGTCTTGGGAAGAGTCTTTGTTGCCTTCGCAAAGCATGATCCTGCGCTCACAGTTGTCGCTTCACTTTGTGAAGACCTCAACTCTATCTCAAAAAAGAAGCTCGAGGTGGACTATGAACGCCGACTGCAGGCTTTCCGGAAAATCAACGAGGGACTCTGGGAGACGCTAGACGCCAAGCAGTGGCGCCCTCTTCTCTACAATATGCTCTATCATGTGAAAGACGAAGAGGAACTGTCTATTCGGTCGAGTGCTGCCTTCGGCTTGAAGCGGTTCATGGAGAGAGCCACTCTCCCTGGCAAGGATAACGATGAATTCGAACCACTTGCGGCAGATGTCCTCTTCCCTGCCTTGCAAGCTGGCATCAAACAAAAATCGGAACTCATCCGCATGGAATTCGTCTCGGCTCTCGGCTACTTCATCAAATTGAATCCGAACAGATCCACGGTCCAGGATATGCATGGGTTGCTTGTGGGAGACGATGAAGAGGCTTCCTTCTTCAACAATGTCCTCCATATCCAACAGCATCGACGACTCAGAGCCTTGCGTCGTTTGGCAAGCGAAGCTGCTAAAGGGAAGCTCCAGGCCACCAATATCAGCACGATCTTCATTCCCCTCAACGAGCACTTCGTCTTTGACGATGAAGCCGACGAGGCTACTCACAACTTGATCGCAGAGGCTGTTGCGACTATTGGTGCCTTGGCTGAGTCGCTGGATTGGAGTCAGTTCCGAGCTATTTTCCGCAGATATCGCGGTTACATGCAGAGCAAACCAGAGATGGAGAAGAATGTGCTGAGGTTGTTGGGTAGGATGTCCGATGCTCTGAGCACTGCAATGAGTCAGATAACTGCGCCGAAGTCTACGACCGAAAATGAGATGGAGGTAGAGGCTGCTGAGCGTGTCAAGTGCAAACTCGCCCAAACGATCCCGTCTACCGCCAAGGTCGCGACAGAGTTGACCACGAACTTCACACCCTTCCTGACTGATTTCATCCATCACAAGGACGAAGCGCAGATGAGTCTGCGTTTGCCAGCCGCCGTGACAACGATCAAGCTCCTGAAGCTTCTGCCTGAGGCTGAAATGGCCATTCGACTGCCGCCCGTGCTTTTGGATGTTTGTCACATTCTAAAGAGTCGAGCGCAGGATTCTCGAGACACTGCTCGGAAGACGTTGAACGACATTGCGCTTCTTCTGGGTCCAGTGTATTTCGGATACATCCTCAAAGAGCTGCGCAGCACCCTTACCAAGGGTTACCAGCTTCACGTTCTTTCCTTTACTGTGCACTCCATGCTTGTGGCAACGACAGATTATTTCAAGCAAGGCGACCTCGATTATTGCCTTGGAGACCTCAGTGCTGTCATCATGGACGACACGTTTGGTGTTGTAGGCCAAGAAAAGGAAGCAGAAGAGTACGTGAGCAAGATGAAGGAAGTGAAGAGCAGCAAGAGCTACGACTCCATGGAGCTGTTGGCAAAAAATGCCACCATTCCGAATCTGTCCAACCTCATCCAACCTATCCAATTGCTTCTACGCGAGAAACTCAACTCCAACATTGTGAAAAAGGTTGACGAGCTCCTGCGGAGAATTGGAGTCGGCCTGTTGAGAAACCCTGGCGCCGAGAGCCGAGACCTTCTCGTTTTCTGCTACGAAGTTATCAAGGAGTCTTACAAGGAGCCGGAGCAATCCGAAAAACGGAATGCTGTATCCGCTTGGGAAAAGCGTTTTCTGGTGAATCTTCATGGACAAAAGCGAGGCGAGAAACGGGGAACCACGTCATCCTATGTCTACAAGCTCACCCGGTTTGCCCTTGATGTTCTACGCTCTGTGTTGAATAAGCACGATTCACTGATGACTCCGGCTAACGTCGCCGGCTTCCTCCCTGTTATTGGCGACTCCCTCGTCCAGGCTCAGGAGGAGGTCAAGATTTCGGCCCTCCGGCTGCTGTCGACCATCATCAAGCTTCCGTTGGCGGAGATCGACAATAACTCTCATGTGTACCTCACGGAAGCAGTGAAAATGGTCAAGGAAGCCCCGAGCACGAACACTGAGGCTGCACAAGCATCCTTGAAGTTAGTTGCGGCCATGCTGCGGGAGAGAAAGAGCACGAAGCTTCGAGACGGCCATCTTGCCTATCTGCTTCAGCGTCTGACTTCCGATATCGAGGAGCCTGATCGGCAAGGAGTGACGTTCAACTTCATCAGAGCCGTCATGTCCAGAAAATTTGTGGTCCCTGAGATGTACGAGCTGGTGGATCACATCGCAACTATGATGGTTACGAACCAGACGCGCTCTGCGCGTGATCTGGCCCGCGGCGTCTACATTCACTTCCTTATCGAGTACCCCCAAGCCAAGAACCGATGGTCGAAACAGCTTGCCTTTTTAGCTAAGAACCTCGATTACAAGCACCAGGAAGGCCGGCAGTCAGTAATGGAAGCCATCCACCTGCTATTGTCAAAGACGGGACAGGAGCTCGCTCAGGATATCGTCGGCACATTCTTCTTGCCGATGGTCATGGTCATGGCGAACGACGACGCCCCTGAGTGTCGCGAAATGGCGGGTGCTCTTCTTGGCGAGTTCTATAACAGGGCAGACCGGGAGCAGATGAAGACCATTTTGACGCCTTTGCACTCATGGCTCGAGCAGACGGACAATATGCTGGTGTGCGGCATCGGTCTCCAGGCTATGCGAATCTACTTCGAAGCGGCCGAGACGGAAAAAGATAAAGAGGCACGCTTCGTCATTGGGGCTCTCCCATCTATCATGCAGCCCATCCTTGATGACGAGGAGACAGAACACTGGCAGACGCTCTACTTTGCTCTTCAACTCTTTGGCAAGGTCTGCAAGGCCGTTCCATCAATCGGCCTGTCCAACGAGTGTGCTGATATCTGGACGGCCATCCGTGAGTGTCTGTTCTATCACCATACATGGGTGAAGACGTGCGCCGCCAACCTCATCGGCACATGGCTGGCAGATTTGGCCAAGACAAATGCGGCGAATGGGTACAGTGCACTCCCGCTGGCTGGTTCCAATGGGCTGGCGCTGGACAAGGACGCCATGCTACAGCTCATTCGTGCAAGCTTGCGGTCTCTCCGCACGCCGGCTGTCAGCGAGGATCTCGCCATGCAGTCTGTGCGAAACATCATCTTCCTTGGCCGGTGCTGCGCCCAGAATGGCCTCGAGTTTACTGGAACCAAGGAGGCGGGGCTGGACGAGGACGCCAGTGACGAGGAGATTGAAGAGGAGAACGACAATGAAACCGGCGAACGCAGCCCGAACAAGACTGCCATCCGGTATATCTTCGAGCAGACGTCCTCGGTTCTGCGCCGCGAGCTTCTCACCACAAGGGCCAACTCTTTGATCCCCAAGACTGCGTCTATCGGTCTTCTCGCCGCCCTTTGTCGCCACCTCGAAGCCGAGCAGATCCGCCAAGCCCTGTCCGCTATCCTCATCACCCTGCACCATTTCACTGATCCTTCTATCCCTGCACCTCGGTCTTCAGACGAAGCATTCCGAGAGTCATACAAGACTCTGGTCTCGAATTGCCACGAGGTCCTTGAGCTGATCCAGAAGAAGCTGGGCACTTCCGAGTATGTGAACCAGATGGCGCGGGTGCAGGAGATCGTCAAGGAGCGACGAGAGGGACGCCGCGTGAAGAGACGCATTGAGGCTGTCGCC
The DNA here is from genome assembly GCA_001931935.1 of Aspergillus aff. floccosus IMV 01167. NCBI lineage: Eukaryota > Fungi > Ascomycota > Eurotiomycetes > Eurotiales > Aspergillaceae > Aspergillus > Aspergillus aff. floccosus IMV 01167. The sequence continues at coordinate 928,455 of MSJE01000318.1, forward strand.
GAGCCTGAGAAGTACGAACGTGAGAAGAAAAGACGGAATGATCGCAAGCGCGAGAAGCGAAAGGAGAGAGGCCTGGAGCACCGGGGGAAGAGACGTGGCTGGTAACCCTCTCTTGTGTTGCTTCCAAAAGTCGGCGTTTAGAGATCGGGATAGAATTGCATTCATTTATATAGTACAGAATATATCCACGTTTGAATTATTTATTACGTTTCAAAGAGCGGAGTGTACATATTGCCACCAGGTATATCTATATCAAACCCGCCATAACGCCTCTATGTGCATGCTTAGCCAAAACTCTGCGATCGAACTTTTAACGCCACCTTCATGAGCTTTATACAACAAACAACTACCCCATAGATCGTACAGTTCAAGAAGACGATCCTTGTTGACCGGACGTGCTGCCCTCCTGGGAGGCTGCATCACCCGACTTCGGGGTGACAGTACCATCCTCCCAGAACTCCATATCTCCGTTGGTATAGCCACGGGTTAACTTCTTCCCCTGCTCAGCTAGGATATCTTCGAGCGTCCGCTTCTCATTGTAGAAGATCTTGAGATGGTCACTGATGACATGACGGTTTTCGCAGGACGGGCAGCGGATCAGGACCGTGCCACGGTGGTATCCATGTTTCGACATGCGGTGGCTGGAGCGATGGCCGCAGGGCTTGCAGGTGAAGGTGATCTGATACGCAGGCTCCTGCTCGCGGCGCTGACGGTTCTGCTCTTCATTGCGTGCGTCTGTCTCCGGATCGGAAGTCCGGTCGGTGAGGGGTTTCGCGGCGCGGGAATTGTTGCGGACGGGGAAGACCGCGATGGGGATTCGTCCGGGTGACTGGAATGACGTCGGGGACGGACGCACGGAGCGGGAGGCTAGATGGGAGAACGGGCGAGATGCTGCGATTGAAGGTCTGGGGAGAGCGGGTTGAAGAGCGCGCAGGCCCTGGCAGAGAGAGCGGGGGAGAGCGGGACGCATTGTGAGTGGATAAAGGGGAGGAAATAGAGGTTGTCAATGAAGGATGGGAGAGGAGAGGGTGAAGTTGGTTGGAGAAGATGACGGCGAAATGTGCTAGTTGCGCCGGATTTACGTTGTTCCTGCGGCCTTCTTGTGCTCTCTCCGCTCGCTGTCTTTCTCTCTGCTCTTCTTCTTTCACGTCTTTCTTCTTCTCTCTGCATTAATCCGCTTTTAGCATGTCTTTTGGTCTCTGAGTACTTTTTAAACACCAGCAGATTTCTCCTCGTGTGGTGGGTGGGCTTGAATTCCTCCGCAACCGCCCTCCACCTGCCCCGCGCACAACGATCAGTACATGGCAGTGAGCGGAGACTATCACAATGGCAATGAGAGCTAGGCAGAAGATCCGGGCTCCTAGAAGGGTAAGCGTTTTCTCTAAGGTCCCCCGGGCATCCGTCGTCTTCTTTGCGATGCGTTGTTTTAGGAACTACTTCCAACAGCCGGCAGCGCTAACATCCAACCTCTATCAGGGCCCGACTGCGAAACAAGCGGACGATTTCGACTCCAACTGGAATATTCTATCCTCAGCCCTCAGACAAATCCATACCAAGAATGCCTCCAACCTCTCGTTTGAGCAGCTGTACCGCAATGCCTACAATATCGTGCTGATGACCCGCGGGAATGAACTGTACAACCATGTCCAAGGATGGGAACAGCAATGGCTGGAGGACGAGGTCCGTAAACGGGTGACGGCGGCAATCTCTCCTGTGCTGCTTCTTGGAAAAGACCCGGCCGATGTTCAAGATCAAGCAAACGAGCGGAGGGCCGCCGGGGAGAAGTTTCTAGAGATCATACGAGAGTCGTGGGAAGACCATCAGCTCTGCATGGGTATGATCACGGATGTCCTTATGTACATGGTTGGTCTCCGATTGTATCTTATGTTGAATGCCAGCGGCCGACTAACAACTGATTTCGGAATAGGACCGGGTTGTCACGTCGGACCACAAAAAACCCTCGACATATGTGGCCGCGATGGCATTGTTCCGCGACTATGTGCTGAATTCTCCTATTCGCGATGACTCTGACACGACAGTTGGTGATGTGCTCAAATCGACCATCCTGTTCATGATACACTTGGAGCGGTTTGGACATGTTATCGACCGCCCGTTGATCCGACACTGCGTGTACATGCTCGAAGGATTATATGAGACGGTACAAGAAGAAGAGTCTGGAAAGTTGTACCTGAAGATGTTCGAGCCCGCGTTCCTGGAGACCAGCAAGAGGTTCTATCACGAGGAAGGAAAGCGACTCTTGGAGACGGCAGATGCCACCGTCTTCTGCCAACGTGCACAGGAACGCATTGCGGAAGAGCGGGAGCGCTGCACGTACACGCTGTCACCTTTGACGGAGCCCAAGATCAAGGAGGTGCTCGACAATGAACTGATCCGAACGCATATCTCTGAGGTGATCAACCTGGAGGGTACGGGTGTGAGGACTATGATTGAGAACGATCGCTTGGACGCGTTACAGAGCATATATGTCCTCAGTGCTCGCGTGGACAGCAAGAAGCCCCCTCTCACTGCTGCAGTACAGAAGCGGATTGTAGAGATGGGTCGAGAGATCAACGCTTCGGCGCTTCAGCAGGCACAGGCCCCAGCGGCGAGGTCCGCGGAAAAGACGGCAGATGGAGCAAAGAAAGCAGCAGAGAAGGAGAAGCCGGTCAATCAACAGACTGCGTCTGCCATCAAGTGGGTGGATGACGTCCTCGCTCTTAAAACCAAATTCGACAAGATCTGGGAGAGCTCCTTCCAGTCGGATCAGGTCATGCAGAGTTCGATTACGACTAGCTTCTCTGAATTCATCAATACGAATACCCGGAGCTCGGAACATCTCTCGCTCTTCTTCGATGAGAATCTCAAAAAGGGTATCAAGGGGAAAACGGACGATGAGGTCGATGCCCTCCTGGAGAATGGCATCACCCTGCTTCGTTACGTCAAGGATAAGGATTTGTTCGAAGCTTATTACAAGAAGCATCTGTCTAGACGTCTGCTCATGAAGCGATCAGTGAGCATGGACGCAGAGCGACAGATGATTTCGAAGATGAAGATGGAAGTTGGAAATCAGTTCACGCAGCGCTTAGAGTCCATGTTCAAGGATATGACGATCTCGGAGGATTTGACGACGAGCTACAAGCAACATATCCGGCAATCTGGAGACCCCGACCAGAAGCGAGTCGATTTGGACATTAATGTCCTCACTAGCACTATGTGGCCCATGGAAATCATGTCCAACACACGGGACGACCAGGTCCAACTATCTTGTATCTTCCCGAAGGAGATTGACAGTGTGAGACAGAGCTTCGAGAAGTTCTACCTCGACAAGCATAGCGGCCGAAAATTGTCATGGCAGGCGAGTATGGGCACGGCAGATATCCGAGCTACATTCCACCGATCAAACGGCAAGGTCCAACGGCACGAATTGAATGTGTCGACTTATGCCATGGTCATTTTAATGCTCTTCAATGATGTCGAAGCCGGCGAGTCACTCACCTTCGAAGAGATACTGGAGCAGACCAGAATCCCCGAACACGATCTAAAGCGCAACCTGCAATCACTGGCCGTCGCACCCAAAACCCGGGTTCTTAAGAAAGACCCTATGAGCAAAGATGTGAACCCCGGCGATAAGTTCTTTTTCAACAATGAATTCCAGAGCCCATTCATGAAAGTCCGCATTGGTGTTGTCAGCGGGGGTGCCAGCAAGGTCGAGAACCAGGACCAGCGAAAAGAGACGGAGAAACGGATGAACGACGAGCGCGGCGCCAGCATCGAAGCTGCCGTTGTCCGCATTATGAAGTATGTCTGGCCCTTTAATTCTGGACTGGCCCAAGCTAACTCCCTCACAGACAGCGCAAGAAGCTGGTTCATTCTCAGCTCATGACTGAGGTCCTGAGTCAGCTCTCGTCTCGCTTTTCGCCTGACGTGAACATGATCAAGAAGCGCATCGAGAGCTTGATTGACCGAGAATATCTTGAGCGAGTTCACGACGACCCCCCGACGTATGGTTATCTTGCTTGACTCCGTTTTGCCTTGGCTGGGGCCAACTCACGGGCCTGTTTTGTCATGTATTACGCTTGTCTTTCTGCTTGGGATTGGATTTGAGATTAGCGTGATGGGCGCACGGTGGTTCCTCGATAGACTGGATGGTCCATTATCTACATTTGTCGTTCCAATGCATTGTCGTATGCTGTGGTCTCTTCATGGTTCCTCAGCAATCTAATCGAACTACTTCGTTCCCTAGACTTATTACCAGACTGGTGTTCTAAGAGGACATGCTTCATCTAGACCATATCAGTAACTATGCAATGTATGTGAATATCAAGGCGCAATGTTCTCATAACATGGCACCTGCACTTCCTTCACCAAAATGGGCTTGGTAGTAATGAAGGCCACCCAGCAATGCACTCATGCTCATGTACTCAAATCACCATCAGAACAGACCCCTTTCAAATTTCGCTGGACACCATATCGTAACTGCATTTTACCCCGTCAGAGCACCGAGCCGTGTAAGGCACCTGACCCTGGAATTCTTGGAAAGGCACCTCCAATCTCGTGGAGGAATCCTATACAGTATCGCCTTCACACTCATATCTCCACAAATATACGAAGAATGCCTCCCGCTAGACAAATCCAGCTAGCGCAGCTACAACTCGTATCCACGCCCACAGAGCCAGATCTCTTTATTATCTCAACATGTCAACACAACATGACCACCGACCTCGACCCCTTCACATACGAAAGCCTCCCCACGGCGACATCCATCCGGCTGATCCGCGTGCAAGGAATCGATGCACAGGGCCGCCTGCAGATCGAGCTCAAGATCGCCGATCTCCAGGACGACCCGTGGTACCATGCCATCTCCTACACCTGGGGCAACCCGCACAGCGAGTGGGCACAGCTTCAGGAGCAGCGAGCCGCCTACGCGCATGCGCACCCAACCCATTCCCGGGAAGACATCCTCGTCAACGGGAAGCTCCTCCGCGTGGGACGCGGCGCGTACGATGCGTTGACGGGGGTATCGGCCCGCGACATCTGGCGCCAGCGGTGTAACCGGGGGAACCCGAAGAAGCAGCTGCGCACGACGGTGCACTGGGCGGCGCTGTCGGCACGCGGGTCCGACGGCGTCAAGAAGATGATCTCCTCCGGAGCGGACGTCAATGTGCGCGACGCAGACGGGGTCACGCCGCTGTGCTGTGCGGCGTGGCTTGGGAACCTCGAGTCGGTGGAGATGCTGCTCGCTGCGGGGGCGGATTTTCGCCTGTGTGACCACTCGCAGAAGAACGCACTGGATTGGGCCCGGCAGTCGGGGCATGAGGCGGTTATCCGGCGGCTGGAGCAGGTCGAGGCCGAGGGATATATCCAGGCCACGAACAGCATGACGGTCTGGCCGGAGGGCCCGCAGGTGTGGTGCTGGATCGACCAAATCTGCATCAACCAGGCGGATCTCACGGAGCGGAGCTCGCACGTCGCCATGATGGACGAGGTCTACGCCAGGGCGACGTTCTCGGTCGTCTGGCTCGGCCCGGAAGACCCGTACACGGCGAGCGCCGTCAGCGCCATCAACAAGCTGTACGCGGGGACGCCGTTCCACGAGACCGACCTCGTCCCGTACGTGCAGCAGTCCGAGGAGGCGTACGCCGCGGCCGGCGTGCCGTGGGTGTCGCCGGAGGAATGGACGGCGCTGGCGGCGTTCCTGCAGCGGCCGTACTTCCGGCGCCTGTGGATCGTGCAGGAGTCGATCCTGTCGGATATTCTCATCGGGCTCTGCGGCCGCCAGGAGGTGCCCTGGGACCAGTTCCACATCGTCGCGCAGTATCTGTACTTCCGGCAGCAGACTCTAGGCCGCGTCACGTCGACAGCGTACATCAACGCCGGCAACGCGGTTGCCTCGCTCGAGTCCGAGGTCGTCGTCCTCACGCAGTGGCGGGAGCGCCTGCAGAAAGGCGAGCAGGCCGCGGTTCCACGCGCAATTACTCTCGAGAACCTCGTCTTCGACACCTGGACCTTCCGCTCAACGGACCCGCGCGACAAGATCTTCGGGCTCTTCGGCCTGCTGGGCAAATCCGGCGGCGCAGACACGCCCAGCTGGCGGCCAGACTACCGCAAATCGACGGCACAGGTCTTCGCCGAGGCCACGCGCATCATCATGGACGAAGGCCGCGAGCTGCGCATGTTATCCACCGTGCTAGACCGCTCCCTGCGGCGTCTGGAGGATCTGCCGTCGTGGGTGCCAGACTACAGCGTGCCGTTCGTCAACATGATGTATACGTCGCAGCGGGCGGCGGGCGATCTCCCCCTCCCGCAGCCGCTGCTGCAGCCGAGTCCGTGGAACGTCCTCCGCATCGCAGGCAGCCGCGTCGACACGGTCCTGCGGCGTGGCGAGGCGACGTCCGGACCGGGCCAGCTGGGCATGTTCTTCGACCCGCGGTGGTTTGAGCTCGCCCTGCTGCTGCCGCAGCCGTATCATGGCCAGCCGCGGACGGAGGCGCTCTGGCGGACGCTCTGCACAGACCAGACCGTCAAAGGGGTGACGCCTGCACCGGATGAGTACGGGAAGCATTTCCGCGCGATGTTGTGCGTGCTGGTGTGTATCTATGCGGCGGAGATGACGGCACGCGCGAGAGAGGAATCCCCCGATGAAGAAGTCGTTGATCTCCTTTCTGCAATGTACCATGTGCGCACCGTCATGGAACGTCCGCCGCTGTCAGAGATGTCCAAAGTGGAATTGCAGGCCGCCTTCCAGGAGCCGGACACGAACCTCAGCGGGCCCGACTTCCAGACACTGACGCATTTGCTCTACAAGCTGGACATCCTGTGGCGCACGGAAGACGACTCGTGGACGCCAAATCTCCCCGAGGTGTGGACCACGTATCGCGCTTCAGACTCCTGGGTCTCGTGGGACGAGTACCGAGCGAGTCCACTGCCGGAGTCAGGGCAGGAGTTGTACCAGATATTGCGCAGTCGTCGCGGACGACGACGGCTGTTTGTGACGGAGAAGCGGTATCTTGGCTTGGGACCTGCGTCGATGGCCGACGGGGACCAGATATGGGTGTTTCCTGGGGTTGGCACGGCGTTTGTGCTGCGGCCGGCTCCCGACAACACGTTTCACTTCATCGGGGAGGCGTACATCCACGGAGGAATGAACGGAGAGCTGGTGGAGGGTGTTGCAGTAGAGGATCTGCAGACTGTCGACCTGGTATAGTCAGTTCTGTCAGTAACGAGTCCCATATAAAGTCCAACAAATCGTATGGCCCTGCATTTTCGTATATACAGCCAATATAGGTATCAAAAGTCAACACCAACGCCACAATGTAACCAACCCAATAACATAAACGAGGTAAAGATGAAGCCAATCCACCTCAAGCCAAATCAAAGCACCTCAACATCGCCCCGCTCCCACGCCGCCCTGATCCCCTCCCACCGCACAACCCACACATCACCCATCCGCATCGTGGTACCATACTGCTCCTCATCGATGCCATCCCCAGGCGGCACAACAACCTGCACCTCCTCCGCTAAACAGCGCGCAAACACCGCCTCGCGCAGATCCGGCCCCTGCACCATACTCGTGCCGCCGGCATTATCGTCCAGCCGGCGCAGCTGTGGCGGGAACGAGCCCAGAAACGATGCGCCGTAGTGGCCAGCCAAGAGCGTCTGATGTGCGCGCAGGAACGCGACCTCCGGGCCGGACAGGGGCGCGGGATCGGTGACGTCTGTGAGGTCGGGTATGGAGTCTTCGGGCTGTTGTTGCGACGCGGGATCCGTGGCTTGGCTGGGGGCGGAGCGGGAGATGAGCTGGAGGTAGTGCATGCTGTGTTTTGTGAGTTTTGCGAGGCGTTGACGGAGGACCGAGCGGACGAGGTATTGGGTTCGCGAGAGGTCGGTTTGGAGGATTGAGAGCTTGAGGTTGAGGGTGGGATTGTTGCTGTTGCTCGGGGTGTATGGGTCGGAGGAGGACGCAGCGAGATCTTCAATGGCTTCGATCTTTCAAATTTGGTTAGTTGGTGTTAATTCAGAGGACATGGCCAGGCGCAAGAGATAGTACCTGTCTCCGAACGCGGTTCATAACGCGATCCATTAAAGGCGCGGGCCATGGCAGTAGCTCGGAGACGCCGCGCTCCGCGACCCAGAACCGAGTGAGTAATTGGTGGTCGAAAGCCGCAGACTCGGGGTTCGAGACATCGCCGCGGTCGACGGAGGCAAGGATATCATCGATATCCATCGTAATGAGAGGGGGAGGGAGGCGGCATCGGGACAACAATGGGGAGGAAGTGAAGAGCAGGACAAAAAGTGGCGGAGCGGAACAAAAGGCGGAGAAGACACCCTTCCTCTTTTGGACGATATAGGGCTGCTCCCTTTGTCCACTAGGCAGTTCTACCATCTTCTATTCTACCCTGTCTATTGCATTCAATCAAGTTCATTTTTTTCATTCACAAAGGAAATTAGTCTCTGATCAGTGTCACCCTCCCCTGCTTTCCAATGCGAGGTGGATCTGGGATCTATCTATGTACAGCTGCAGGCCACGCGCCATCCAAACCATTAAACTCGACGTATGGTAATGAGCTGAGCTTGGTGAAGGCAGTGGCCCTGCAAGTCAATTATCGTCCAAAGACGAGCCGTACATCGATATGTACTGTGTACGGCAAGGAATGCAGTCACTCCCCCGAGGAGTATACAACGAACGGGGAGGATGGATTAAAACACGATAGGTAGCAAGGAGAATTTCCAAGAAAAGGGAATGCCAGATGGCGTGGTATCATAAAGGCGACGAGGCGCAATGCGATGTCGAAAGAGAAGCGGGTAGGGAAATCGTTCAAGACGTATGAAAGAGCGTGCTGCGTAAGGCAAGGAAAGGAAATCAAGGCGACGGGGTTAGCCAGGTTTTCGAATATGACACGCTGCGAAAAGTTGGACTGTCGTGTCGCAAGTAATAATCCTGGAGCAGAATGATTGAAACCGGAGCCGGTAATGAATGGAAGGGAAGTGAAGTTGGCAGAGCAGCATGTCCGTACCACGGACTACACATATCGGCGGGATGACTGCGCGATAAATCGATCTGGCTCGTCGCTCACAGCCATTAAAAAGAGTGTATCATAAGCACAGGCTGGTCGTAACGCAGGACAGCGCTCCTGAAACGCGATACTATCGCGGGATGAAGGGCACATCCATGCTTTAGTAAGAGAGCATGCGACGGCCGGGAAAGCGGGCGGATCCAGGACTTTCGCCAAAGGGAGATCCCAGTAACCGCGGGCGATCACCCATGTTGCGGCATCTCCCAGTCGGGCTGTCCTCCATCTGGGGAGAATGTTCACCAAAAGCAAAGGTCTGAGCTCGACTCAGCTTCGATCGTTGTTTGACCTTCCCGAGGCCACGTTCACAGGCGTATTCATGCTCCTTGGCGTTCATCTCAACATAGTTCTGAGGGAAACAGAGCGCACGATGCTCAGCAAAGAAAGCGCTGTACCCCCCTTCCAGGATGTACAAGTCCGGGTAGCTGAGTTGCGGGTACTGGTCAACGTTATAGGCACGATCCCGATGGCGAATGTACTTGGCCATGATAGGAGCCCGGTGCGCAGAATACTCGCAATGCAGAACCAAAGCTGTCCGGGGCTGGGGACTGGCGAATAGCTGTTCGGCCAGAAACTCCTTGTCGTTGTAGTTGAGTGCACCGTTGATATGCCCACCTTCGTATTCATACTCGAAACGGCAGTCAATGATCATGATGTTGTCGAACCGGTCGTTGAACTTTCCATCCATGAGTTCCACCAAGATGTCCTTCTTGATGCGAGGCAATGTGTCGGCCTGGTCCTCAGGAATGAAATGAGGAAGCTGAAGGCTCGGAGTGTTGTCGATTTCCCAAATCGACTGGAGTGGTGCATTTGAATTAAAAGAAGCCTCTTTTTCATGAATCACATCGTCGGGGTGCTCAAACATGCTCAACGAACGTCGGCACTGTTTACGGGGACGCATCATCGGGTGTGAGCTTTTGCGAATCGACGCGGCCGAAGGGGAACCATTCCCCCGGACATGGCTGCTGGAGCTTCCAAACGGGGGTCGCAGCCGACCAGTTGCAGCCAAGCCGCCGGACGAATGATTTCGCAACAGGGGTCGTTCCCGCTGGGGTGACTCGCCGAACATGTCCTCCAATGAAGCTGACGTGCTGAGAGTCGTCTTGGTGTTCCCTCGGCTTTGAAATTTGAAGGGCGGCGCCTGACTCTCGGGGGCGGGTCTGGCCATTCCGAGCTGAAAGGACTGCGCCTTGCTCCGGGCTAAGCTGGGGCGTAGAAAAGTTGGGCGCTTTCTCCTACAGATACGAGCATTAGATGTATGGCACAAATGAACACCGGCCGCCGATCCTCTTACTCTTGCTGGGCATCCTTGTGCGGCACCAGGGGAGAATCCTGCAGCGGACTCAAAGCAGACGGTTCCATAGGCGAGTCCATAGGAGAGGCGTCCAAGGTAGGGGTGCTGATCTCAACTTCCGTGATATTGAACGGCGGCTTATGCGGCAAGGGGGACATTTCCATTATGTCCATGGCTGGGGCAGGTGACGACGAGGGCAACGGGGGGGTTGTCATCGTCTCCTCTATATACTCATGATAAGTGACCCGAGTCCGTGGAAGCGCCGTTGGCCGTGACCTCTTACCATTCCCATTGCCATTGCCAAAGAGATTCGACGAGAACAAAGACCGGCGTGGCGTGGCCAACTGAGGACTATTTTTGGTCAGCAGTCTGAAGACGATCATGAAGGAAGGCTTCAAGGGAACAAAGAACACGAGTCTATGACGAACCTTTGGTCGATGTGAAAGTTCTGAGACAAATCGGCAGCCAAACTCGCGGTGGGCGACGAGCCTCGGACCGGTTTCACGTTAAAGTAGTCGGCGCCATGAGCCCGTTTCATGGACAAGTCTTTGAAGTTGAACCGGTTGGGGCTCAGAGCGGCCATGGAGCCAAAGGAAGGATAGGATGTCGGGGCATCCGAGCGAAAACAGTGCCCAAAGAGCACCGACGGCGGCTGCATTGCAGCCAACGGGGACGAATGTTCCATTCTAGGTGATTTTTTGTGATTTTTTCTGGTGGGTTTGTTCCTCCGCGAGACATTCACCCAGGGTTGATCGAATATTCTCTATCTGGGCATACACTACACGGCGGATGGGGTAGGTAGGTATCTCTCTGTCCGTTCTCTTCCTCGGATTCCAAGTGCGGGAGTGTTGAACGCTGAAGCAGGCCTCGTCACAAGAAAGAAGCAGATCGTTGAGCCAACGTTTTCTACAACCCTCAACGAACCAGCTAGCAACAGGACCAGAGAGTTTAGAGTGACATGGTCGACAGAGAACCGATATCAGAGTCTAGGGAGCCAGGTCGACGGTGGAGGCGGAGTGGGAGCGGGAATGAGGAGGCCGCGAGGACGGGAGGAGAGACGGCGGCGGAGGAGGGGCTGTGAGGATGCAGGTAGAAGATTAGCACAGATTCGCATATTCGCCGAGCAGCAGCGGGAGGGTGGTGAGATGAGAGGGACGCCGGTCAGGCAGGTGAGACGCTAATGCAATGGAGGTATGTCGGCAGAGGGAGAGGGAAAGTTACCGCTGCAGAGAGAGAAGAGGCAGGTGAGGCTGGGTCGGCTGCGAGGCTGAACGGAAGGATGAAGCATGGGAAATGAAGGAAAGGCGGGATCTTAAGAGGAAGACGAAGATGATCGTCTGGGGGAGGAGCGAAGGGGGAGGAGAGAAAGAAAGAAGAGAAAGACAAGCGAAAAAGGGCTGGCGAAGTGTGAAGCTGAAGGGATGGGCTTGTTGCAATGGCAACGCAAAAAGTGGGGATATGCGATCTCCAGATGATGAGGCGGATGAGCTTCTTTTCTCCGACCGCGTTTGTCGGGGGATTGTTTCGTCTGGAGAGAGGAGGATGAAAAGGCTCTCCGGACGAGAACGATTCCTTTGATCGTAGGAAGAATCAATAATTGACGGTGCAGCGAAGGTGAAGGGAAGCAGAAGAAGAAGTTGGAGATATAAGGGCTTTTCCTTGCAGGAGCCAGTGGGAGTGACGTATCGCTGTACAGGGACAGGTACCGGTACCTGGCAGAGCCTGGGCCAGCGCTGGAGATTCGAGTACCGGTACCTCACTTGGACTGTCTTCCCATTTCCTTCTAATAATTGTACTCTATGGTGTCCTATACATCTCAATTGTCGTATTCTCTGTATATCCTACTTTGTTCCCTCGCCTCTTCTCTTTCCCTTCTATCTCTCTCTTCTTTGATCACTTCACTCGGTATGAGTATGTAATGGTTGCCCCGACTCCCTTGCCGCCATCGCGCACACTAGCCGCTGCTCAGCAACCCCCCGCCTATCAGCGTCCGGCCAGTCGCTACCCGCTTTGCCCTGCCAATGAGAATCCCTCCGGGGCGTTTCGGTCTCACAACTTTCCCGTAAAAATGCTCCATTGAATACACCATATAAGGTATCTCTATAGAAACCGTTTTCTTTCCTTTTTTTTTCCGTGGGACCCGACTGTCAAACGGCGTTCCGTTCATTGTCCCAGTACGGTCTGCCTAGTAGTCTACTCAGTGATCCAGCTCCTGACATATGCGAGGCTGTTAAACGCTCTGCAGTTTCACCCTTTCAAGCGGGGAGCTAGGGTGAAAGCCTATCGAAACTATACTAGAATAGAAAATAGAGCAAAAAAAGAAAGAAGAAAAAAAAACCGACTGTTCGGGAAGATCTAGGAGAATATCGCCAAAATCGGGCAATCAAAAGCCAGGATTCAATAGTAATTTTGAAAGAAAAGAAAAAATAAGAGAAAGAAAGAGTGGTTCTGTGCCGTTCCTCTTTTTAGGGTCCCAAACTATGCGGACGTACATCATTCCAAAAGAATCCAATTTCGAGATCGCATCTATTAAAGGTCTCCACTGTCTCCACCCGCTCGGAGAATAGAGCCTCCCTTCTCTGTCTGGTGCTTTGCTCAGATAGGTACATAGCAAGGGCGCCAGTCAAGTATGTCCTAGGTAAGTATTTGGTACCTACCTCTCTCCATCACTTCAAAACCTGGAGAACCACGAATTCTCCGATGCCCTGCATTGTTTCTCCTACACAACCGCATTCCTGCACGGCCCGCAGTCTCTTTGCCGCTTCCCAGGCCCCATCTATTAACTAATGCTAATATAATATTGTTTGACGAAAAGGATCGGAGATTCCTAGCCGGAGTAGCCGAATGGGGCAGTTCCTACACATGCCAAATGGTTCCTCTCTGCGAAATAGCTGATATCCAAATAACTAGACACAAACTAGTATGGCACGACATGGCTTAACGACCTTGTAGCCAACCGCCTAGTCCTCAACCACGAGATCCTCTCGAGATCTCCGATGGTGCAACCTCTCATCCTACAGCAAGACACCATTCAGGCACTGAAACGAGCTGTGTCCATGCTTCTCGGCTCACCGCAATCACTCCGTTTTTCCAAGAACAGCCCTTGCATCCGCATAATTAATTCCATCCGAGTGATCCTCCGCCCTACCGTAGATCTTCCTAGGGATTCCCACCCCTCTCCCTCCCTTCGTTCTCGTTCCCTCACGGGTTTCGATCTATTATCTTCCCCCGTGCGGCGACTTAAACGCTCGTACAGATCGGCCTCCGATAGCGCCAGAATCTTCGCTACCTACTCCGTACGCTAGGGAGTTGGTCTGCCCCAAGCGCTTATGCTCTCCGAGCTCGTGTGGGGCGTCCAGCTCTCCATCACCCACCTCGTCAGGATGACACCGATTGCTGAGGACCAGCGTTATGCAATGGTCACTTGGACGTATGGCATAGCCGACCGGACCACCAACCAGACCACCGACCAGCTGACGACAACCCTGGCTCAATGAGGGGCCAGATCAACACGGCCGATTGAGGGACAGCTGGCTCCGCCAGGATGGATCCCTCAAGGCGATCGGCTTCTTCGATCGTGCATTACACCTCGACTGGAGCCACACGTGTGTCCGAACTCAGGGCCTAGGATCCCTAAGACGGAGAACTCCGTGTGTAGGTTCTTTGGTCGATAGTCTAGTCGCAATCCGGGAACTAGATCTCAGCTGAATCTGAGGCGCCTCGATCCTTTGCCACAGCTGGTGGGATCAGAGTCGACTAGCTCCTTAGTGTCGGGCTCCTCTCTCCAAACCCCCTCACAGGCAGTGCATTATCTTATCCTTCATGAGAAAGCCCCTCACCTGTGAGACGCCGGTGCCTCCCGGGGTTTACCCATCTCCATCGAGAGCGGAGTAGCGGAGCTTCAGGAGGAATCTAGATTGAGGCATATTCTGCTTAGGCCGATGCAAAAATAGCACTCACGTGTGGCTCTACGCGCCGGAAGCTGAGATCACAATGATGTTGAGAGTAAACAATGGCATCAAAACAATCCTGATGCTGTTACAACTGTCATCCTGGTTGTGTACCCCTCGTTTGCGTCCGGTGATTGGTTAAGTGAGGACAAGCTGGGGCATCAATGCAGGTTGGATCATCCCTGATCGCTACGGTCGGCGATTCTATTCGGTGATGGTAGGCGCCCGGCCTCAGACTATTGTCGTATCTCGGAGCCCCCGATCTTCCTGGTGGGGGGCCTTAGCTACCAGGATTATGATCCATCATCTGAGCCGGGGTGACAGCACCATGTGCAGGGCTTTCTCATGCTGAGCGTCACGGCTGAATCGGCATCCGGACTTGTCAGAGACTGAGGGAGGACCTGAGTCTCGACAAGCAGGAGGCAGTGTGTTCTTGGCTGAGCCTCCTGGTGCGGGGTTTCGAAACCGATTTCCGTCATTATTGGAGCAGCGAGTCCACATCGCGTGCAAAAGCTGCCTGCAACCTTAATCGCCATCGCCAGAAGATCCCGGAAGGACGGAGGTCGACCGGAGTGAAACCTGCTCAGACAGACCAAGTGGGATGAGTGATGTCACAATGAGGAGAGCCAGCCATGACTTGCATCTGACAGTTTCCTGTTGTCCAACACCAGGCAATATCGTCGAGTGATGTTGACGATGATGATGTACCAGATGGAATCGGTGGACGTGGATGTAAACAAAGCCGACCCAAAAGAACCGCGGTTCCAACAGCCCCATGACGCGACCGTGATGCGTTGTCCCGTGACTTGCCCTTTGCTTCACTTATCATCGTCACTATCATCATCTTTCTATATCGATTCCTTACTGCTCTTCCACGTGCACAATGCACTTCCACCCCTCCCGTGCTTCCTCCACACACTATCGCCTCCCACACAGATAATCCTCCCCTTACCCCTATCCCCATCCCAACCCTTATCACTCCCATCTTACCCCCAAGAATCCCCTCTAAGCACGATCGGGGAGCGATCGACGGAACTATTCCCAGGACCGCCTCCGATCTGCGTTCCTGTCGAGTCATTGCTGGCCATTCTCCGTCCGATGACCATGTGTCTGGTCCCAAATAATGCCAGAGTCTGGTACCCTATAGAAGTCGTCGAGTAATGGGAAACGTTCGTCCGCGCTGAACGCAAAACGCAAACTAGCAAAGAAATTCTCAGCCGTGATCTGAGACAGGAGAAAGCTGTGTGCGCGGTGGTGTGATCGTCCACACCTAGGGTTGTCGCATCGAACCCTCTATCGGCTTAGTAAGGAATGCTCCATCGACCAGGTTGCATACATGCAGCCCTGAGCATCGTACACCGCTTATATCCCTTGATAATTGATTCTGGAAGCTCTTCCCTGACGGTCTAATAACAATTGATTAATATTAAACAAATCACTGTCACTGATACTCCAGGTACATCATATCTTAACCCTTCATTCACTACCTAAGTTGTCAAAGTTCCAGCCGGATCCCCCAGAGAGGGAGCTACAACTAGAGCCAAGCTGTGGTCTATAAGCCAAGCTCATCCCAGATATCCAGGGATGGCGGTATCGACATCAAGCTCTATCGGCAAGGGCCAACTGCGTTTCCCCAGATGGGGGGAAAGGCCATGCAATCCCTTATCAAACCATTGCATATCAATTCTATCCTCCGCATGTTATAACCCTTTGTACAGTGCATGCTCCAACACCCAGGCAACTATCGATCAACCAGCATGCCCGTGCCTCATGCAACGTTCGGAAGATCCATAGCTGAGGATACGCCGCAATATATTCATTCCCACGCCAACTCTACTAGGACGATGGATGCTCGAACTCTGCTTCGACAGCCCTAGTAGAGCGAAATATGGAGCGCTCTCAAGAACTCTCCTCCATAAGACCCAGTAAGAAGCCCTTGCCTTGCATCGTTCTCCTGCATAGACACCCCACTTCTATTTTAAAGAAACCGGCTTCTGGCATGAACCTTACTGTTCTTCATTCATACCAGGCCCTGACTTCGCAACGAAGAGTGGGCCAACACTGTGCCATCTATGAAGCTGCACTCTGCAGGAATAGGGTGATTCTGGTCTCAGATCAGACGCAAGACATTGGTGTAGAAGACATATCCGGATCACAGACAGCTAGTACATGCCGCGTTTATCCCAACTCAATGTCTCATCCCCGTCCAGAAAATAAAGCAACAGCCCTCTCTCTAAAACACCTCTCAATAGTTCCCATCGAAACTCATACAAGCGTCAAACAGCCTCCACAGGCGAAAGAAAAGACCACCTATTCTCAACTCTAACCTGAGGGATCATACCACTCGGCCAAGGCAGCTCGCATTCCAGAACAGCGTCTCTTTTCTCCGAGCACGATATTTAGCCCAATCACAACGCCCGTCGGCAACAGGATAAATTAAGCGACTGTCAGGCATGTTGACCTCGATGTCCTAAGCGCCGTGGTATGCTCTCCACTCTGTGATGAGTTCTTCTCCCCTGTCCACGGGATTCTATTTCTGGATGCTACACGACAATCCGGCCGTATTTGCCAACCAGGCTTCGGCAGGGCATTCCGAGACTTGGAGATTGCAGCAAGGGGCGGTCTAGTTGGTTATATACGACTTCTGCAGCATGTGCGTATGTGACCTGGGCTTCATCCGGGAAGGGGCGTCCCGGTGGCACAAGGGATGGCGCTTTTGCTATTCCACTATTGATTCTATACTTGGTAGGTGCAACGCAATTGCGGGGGGAAGTAAAGCGAAGGTGCTTAACGGAGACAGCTCGGAAGAGAGGCGTAGTTCAGACTATGGATGCTAAATATATTTCCGTGGATGGGATAGTAGCAAGCGGTATATATCATATGATTGCTCTTGATGGGAGTCAAAAAGAACGAGGTCATGTAATCCAAATATATATTATCGATTCCCTCCGACAAACATGGACTATCGAATAGTCATAGGCATTGACATTCTACCATACACACATATATATATCTGACGATTGTTTATGCAGTGTAATCGACTCATGGATGGCCTGCCAGTAACTATTTTGCGTGCGATCCCGGCGACTATCTTGGATGTCGATACCTTGCTAGAGATTGTCTGTTCAATTCATCTGCCAGTAAAGCTGTAGACTTTCTCACGGACGTGGTAGCGTCGGAGCTTCTCAATTCGATCTGCTTCAACTCCTCGGCTGAGATTTTCAGAAATTGTATTCTTCACCATCAACCCGGGGTTTTGATCCTTAGAGAAAAAGGGCCAGCGAGCTGTACGACTTCTTGCAACGTATCATCAAAAACTATACCTCCTGATACTATCTGCTCTTGAATCGGCTGTCATTCTAAAGGCTCTAGCAGTAGGCAAAGCTGTCGCTGTCCCCAGCATGCCTTGCGCTCCCTGCGCTTGACGTGTCTGCATCACCTGTTGGACTTGTTGTCTGGCAAGCAACTGCTGGTGCTGCGAGGTGTTATGGGAAGCTCTAGCATCTGCGAAAACCGATTCCGGGTGGATAGTGCATCTGCCCCAGCGTAATCGGCGCCAAACGTCTGGTCCATAAACAGCTGCAAGACATGGAGCTGCTTTCTCTGTGTGTCGTTCAGTCTGGATATTGCCGTGTACCCATTCTGGCGGAGGGAGTAGAACCGATGGTAGAGCTCTCTCATGCTGTCTGGGCCGTCCAGGCTCTCGCGACTGACCAGTGTCATACCTGTCGGTTTCGAAAGTGCTTCTTTCAGTTTCCTGGACACCAACAACACCATGTTGGAGATTGGCACAGCGTCGTTTGCAAGTCCACGCAGACTGAAGTGGTGGGCCGTCCAGGAGCCTGCTTGCCGGTGCACTGGACGCTGTAGAGATCTGAACAAGGCGTCCATTTCGCCATGATAAGCATTGCAACTGTACATTTTGCGGACTACTATGCTAGCGTTGTCGTTTCGCTCGAGGAAATTGCCATCTTCGCCAACTGAGACCTGCCCCCTCAATGGGCTAGCTTTCTCATCCCCCGGGAAGAGGCGAGGTGGATCCAAGTAGTTTGCTTGTGAAGGGTGGTGCTCATGCAGTTTCGTCCTATCGCAAAACACCGTGTGGATGGTGATGTTCTGGCCGTCAGAACTCGTCTTGGAAGCACGGCTGTCACGTTGACGTCTACCTCGATGGTCCTACATGTTCCAAGTTGTTCTATTGCTGAAGGAGCGGATTCCATGGTATGTCTGTGAAAGAATATACAGGGAAGATAGAGTCTCTGCTCCTTCGAGGTCTACTTCTCAGTAAGGCATAGTATGGATGGTCCGAACATGCGAATGGGTTGGATTATGGGTGAGGTTGAGGAGGTGACGTGGCAGACGACGAGGCTAATTAAAGGGTATTGAGGGGTATGTCCAGGAGAGCATCTAAGTCTTGCTATTCTTATATGCCGTAGGAATTAGCTCGATCTCATGATCTTGGGAAGAGTTCATCACTGATATGTGGTCCGGATTTGGACCGTGACAGGAGAATGACCAAGATGTATTTATCTATGTGCATCAAACCGCGGGCTCAATCTCTGCCACGGCACAGATACCTCACCTACAGACTCCAGTTTTGCTCATAGTAAGGTGACAGTACCAAACCAGAGATACCGGCGCTCGAAGGAACCTGTATGGTAGTACCTTTGTCACATAATTGCAGCTGCCTGGATCGCTAAACACAAACAGCGTGTTCATCTAGATCCCTGTCTCAAGGATGAGAACACTCCACGGTCTTATATTCCGAATGCTATCAGATAATAGGGGGTAACGGGTCGGGGAGAAGCCCTATGGCGTCGCTTGACCCGGGGCCCATTGCACCGCTTGCATGTCGTCTCCGCGATATTGTGTCCCGTGTTTGCCACATAAGAAAGATCGAGGTGACGTCCCAGATACCGATAGTTGGGTATCAGTTGTAATATATGTACTATTAAGAAAGAAAAGTGCCCAATGGAACGAACGATACTTGCCGGACAATCATATTCATAGTTCATCAGACTGCGCCAAAGCGCAGGGCACAAGGGCCCATTGACCCAATTGCATTTCTAGAGGAGAAAAGGGATGTGTGTATATTTGCAACTAATCACGATATGGCCATGACTTCTCCCACTCGACTCTCTCTTCTTCAGAGCGTGCCAGATTATCAATCATTTCAGTTTTGGCCTTACTCATAAGCAATTTCACTTGATCATATTGATCATATTGATCACAAGGGACAACACCTTTCTCAGGCCATAGTTGACCCAACGAATCTTTAAATTTCTGAATCAACTTCATAGCTCTGATTGCGCCAGTGGCATCTTCGACAATGTACCTCGCTTCCTCAGTAGAAAACCTGAGTGGAATCGTTGGGTTTCCCGCAGCCTGGACACCCGGCAGACTAGACCACTCGCTTTCTAGCTCGAGCATCCTGCTCTGATATAAAGCCTCGCCGTCCACAAGAAGGTTCTGAGCAAGTAACATGATCTCGAAATTGGAGGACCCTCAGAATTCTACGGCCCTGAAGAGCTCTTTGTTATTTGCATATGTGAACCTCTGATATAACACTGAGAGTGACATATCGAGATACCTTCCCTGGGCATTAGCCTGCTCGAAAGGATCGAGTTGGTCCAAATTCCCTGGAAAGGGAGGCGTATCCAAACCGGTGTAGGATGGGCCGTCATAATCGAGAAAATATCGCTGGCGAGCTTGATCGAACAGCGGCAAAATTTCGCTTGACTGCCAATCAATGATACTCAGCACTTCTGAAGGCCGGTCAGGATGCACAAAACTATTCCCTGTGTGCAGGTCTGGGTGCCACAAGACAGCCGATGAAATATCTTTGTCTAAAGACAGAAGGGACATGACCACACGTATCTAGTTCTCGAGGGCGGCTATCTTTTTCGAGCGTGAAAGGGTATATGTCCCGGAACCATATAGTGACAAGGGAGATTTGGGTAGTTGGGCCATGTTCTGTATACAGGCAATCTCTCGATATCCAACTGCTGACTTGTACTGTCCGACATCATTCCCAAGAGTGCATATGAGTAGATCATCTTAGTATATTTGCTGGGGAAATCTTTCATGGGCCTCGATCAAAGTCCACTGTGATTCGGCCGTCATCGAGGACGCCTCGACCTGTTGATGGACCGATAGCAAAGCGCGGATCTGTGATTTCGTGCCCATAATCTTTCCAAAGAATCACCCATCGGTATTGTCTAAATCGGAAGAGTAATGTAGACTTCCGTACTGGGCAAATGAGGTTGACATCCGGGCTTTTCGGTATTCTGAAACTGATTTCACGACCTCAAACCTTCCCTTGATATCTAGCTTTGGCCAAACCTTGTCGAGTTGGACCCTGCAGCCATTTCCATAATGATGTATTCAGCTCCAAGAGAGTTCGCAGTTGCTTTGAAAGTCCAGGACAATAATCTAGGGGCCGGGGTCGCCAGCTTCGTTCTGACCTGGAGCGTTGCATTCAGATAGAATAATTACCCATGCGATCCTCAAGTGGCTTACAAAATCCATTGTTGCCACTTCGCTGGCCGTAGTATGATGGGCCGCCCAGCGCTGGGATTTGGGACTTTGCCCACCACTTGCATGCCGTTCTGCATTGTGAAAAGAAATGTCTTATTGAACGTTCCATCGGGGAACTTATCGATCCGGATGCATTCTGTCAGTGTAGAACCAACTGACTCAGCAGCACACTTTGCCAATGCATTCATATCAAACTTGGCGTAATCTATTGCCATTTCGTGAGATTCATTTGAGACAAAGCGACCACTCGTATAGCAGAAGAGGTCTGGGTATATGTTCCAATCTGCATGGATTGACATCCTCCCATTGACCCTCCCTTGACTATTAAAAATCCACAAGTGCGTTCCCCTTTTCCTCATCAATAGAGAATGAGAGTTGCGAAGCTTGAGATACTGAGACATGCTTAGACGGCGTATGACAACGAATATGGGAGAAAAAAGTGAGAATAAAGTAGATAGCAGTAGCTCATCCCAGATTTCTTCAAGTCCTGGCATGTTATTGCAGCATTGCCACATTAGTAATACCCAATCGATCACCTTGTGGCCGACTTGCGGTATGCCAGAGGCGTGCGGGTCTCCTTAGAAGTGGCCGAAAGGACGCTCATGTACACTTGGAGCGGCTCATGTCAGCTTAAATTGAATTAGAGAGAATCAATTGCGTGAGAATGAGAGGAAACCCATGAGATGACCCAAAAGATTGTTTACAGCGTCGTGATATTGTTTTGGGGGAGGTCGTGGTTGTATTACATTGCTTAGTCATATCCTGCCTCAGGCACCAGAATTTGACGCTAACCCGATCAGGCCCGCAGCTCATAATTTTTCGGAGCTCTGAATGCACCGACAACGAATCATTGCAACTCTTCCACCAGCAACAGCGGTGATTCTCCAATTCCTGTTGAGAGAATTAGGTGGCGTTGATTTCAAGTTCAACAAATAAAAGAGGAGAAAGCCATTCACTCCTTTTCGCAATGGCGCAGGACCACGCCGGTTCCAAGAAGCGGCGCCGCGAGCCGTTCAACGTCGATACCAAACTGGTCGAGATCTATGAAGACCTCGCCAGCGAGAAAGATGAAATCCGGCTGAAAGCCGCTTCAGCACTGGTATCCCAGTTTACTCCCGACAAGAACGCCGACGATGCGCAGATCAAGAAAGTGTTGCAGAGACTCTTCCGCGGTCTCTGCAGCAGCCGCAAGGCCGCGCGCATCGGGTTCTCAATCGCCCTGACGGAGATCTTGTCGCAAGTGTTTGCGACACCTAAGGAATCCTCGGAACTGACCATCTCGGCTGTCGTGAGTATGTGGGAATCCCAGTCGAATGCCTCGGGCAGCGAGTCGGGTCAGGTACGGGCAATCCAATCGTCATATTCACACATTGCTTTTGCTAATGCCCTCGCAGGAACAACGAGATCATCACTTTGGTCGTCTTTTCGGCGCAGAGGCCATTATCAAGTCTTCTGTCCTGTTCAAGCCGCAGGCACCTTTCTCCGAGTGGCTCAAGGTTCTGGATCTGGTTTTTGACCTTGCCAAGAAGAAGCCGTGGATCCGGGAAGAATGCGGCTGGATTCTCTATCGCTGTATCTACGAACTGGCTGCGCAAAAGTCTGACGCTAAATTCACGGAAAGCATTCTCGAACGCCTGGCTTCGAACGACCTCGCCCGGACGCCCGAGGGTGTTTCTATCTGGTTAGCTGCTAAGGAATTGTTCCCGAAGGCCAAATTCCCCAGCAAAGTCTGGAAGCATGACGACCCTCTGGATTCTCGGGAGAGAACCCAGCTTACCAAGGTCATGAAGGAGTCTTCGTCTACCGACTCGGCAGGCGGAAGCCAAGAGAAGAACGTGAAGACTTCTGGCGTGTGGAACTCCAAGCTTCATTTCGCCTGGGATGTCATCATGTCGAAGCTGGATGTCTCGGAGAGCGAGAAGTCTAAGAGCAAGGGCTCGTCTCTGACTTTTATTGACTTCTGGACTGAGGTTGTTGACAGTGAGTCTTCCCCCTAGTTCAGCATGACATGGATCTAACGCCTACACACAGATGGACTATTCGCAGCTGCTTCGTCCGAAGAACGCAAATACTGGGGTTTCCTGCTCTTCGTCAAGGTTCTCAACGAGCGTCCCTTGAAGATGGCTTCCCAAGTATTCACCAAGAACCTCGTACGCTGCCTGACCAACCAACTTGCCGTCGAGGATCGCTATCTCCACAAGATGGCAGTCAAGGCTACCAAGACGATGCAGACCCGTGTGTCGAAGGAGCCAGAATTCGCCGCCGCCTGTATCAGCGGACTGATGGGCTCAGCCGGTGCCGTGAACTTCGACCAGGCGACCAAGACGAAGACGATCGAAAAGATCGTGGTCGAGGCTAACCTCGACGCCTTGAAGCAAATCGTTCCCCTCTTCGAGAAGCTTGTTGCCTCGCCGGCGACCAGCGACCCGAAGATCGCAGCGTCCAACCGCCAGTTTTTGGCGGGCTTGCTCCTGTCTATCGTTAGATCGCGCGCCTCCGCCAGCGGTGAATCTGAAGACGGCATGCAGGATATCCTCGAGCACATTCTGTTTATCTTTGTGCGTTTTGCGTACTTTGTGGACAAGGAGGGTGGTGCGCAGGGTGTGAATCCGGCTTTTACGCAGCAGACCCAGGAACTGTTCCGCAACAGGATTAACTCGTGCCTGAACGCTCTCATTGCATCCCAGAAATACGCCACCACCCTGCCATATGCCGTTGTCCGCAAGATCCGCGACGCGGCGAAGTCTCAGGAGTACGGGAGATTCATCATCGACATGGACGACACCCTCCGTGAGTCGATCAAAACCGCTTTCAAGTCATTGAAGAAGCTTTCTAGCAAGGTATGGCTTTATCACAGGTCCCTATATAACCTCTCTCTAACAGCCAACAGGAAAAGAAAGACGAGTCTACAGGAGTGGATGCCTTCAAGCTGCTCTATTCGATGACGATTCTTCAGGTCTACAATGGCGACGCAGACGCGGTGTCCATGCTGGAAGAACTCGACTTTTGCTTCTCCAAGATCTTCGGCGACAAGAAGTCGAAGGACGAAGATGCCTCCGATGCTTCTGATGCCCTAGTCGAAATTCTTCTGAGCTTTGCCTCGAAACAGTCCCAGCTCTTCCGTCGGATGAGCGAGCAGGTGTTTGGCGCGTTTGCCGATAAGATTACCGAGACTGGATTGGACTCTTTGACTTCTGTACGTCTACTCTTTCCAGCCTGATAGCATGGCATCCATGACTAACCTGTGTGATAGATCCTCGAAGCAAAGGAGAGTCTTGCCGGTCAGCAAGAGATGTTCGACCAGCAGGACGACGAGGGCGACGAAGAGATGATTGATGTCGACGAAGAAGACAGTGACGTCGAGGTCATCGACGCCGAGGCTTCCGGAAGCGATGAAGAAGATGGCTCCGAAGCGGAGGATGACGACGAAAACGAGGGCAACGACGACGAGGAGGCCGTGTTCGAGGCCAAGCTGGCCGAAGCCCTTGGAACCCACCGCGCCGACCAGGACCTGAACGCCGAATCGTCAGATTCCGACGCGGACATGGACGACGACGAGATGGAAAAGGTGGACAATGCGCTGGTCAAGGTATTCCAGGCGCGCCGGGACGCCCTGGGTCAAAAGAAGGACAAGAAAGACGCTAAGGAGAACATGGTCAACTTCAAGAACCGCGTGCTGGACCTGCTCGAGATCTACGTCAAGAAATGTCATTCAAAGCTCCTGGCGCTCGACCTGCTGCTCCCGCTGCTGCGGCTGACCCGTCTGTCGAGCACCAAGCAGGTCTCCAACAAGGCCAACGCCGTGCTCCGCGAATACACCAAGCTCTGCAAGGGCTCTGCACTTCCCGCGATCCAGGAGGCGGAGCCCGTGTGGGAGCTCCTGCAGGCGATCCACAAGGAGGCGACGCACAGCGGCCCGCCGGCGCATGCGTCGGCGTGCAGCCAGGCCAGTCTGCTGGTGGTGAAGGTGTTGGTGGCGCACGATAAGGACGCTGTGGCGGGCGTGGTGGACGTCTACGCCGCCACGCGCAAGGAACAGCTCCTCAGCAAGAAGTGCCACGTGCAGCCGTCGTTCTTCACAGACTGGAACAACTGGTGTGTGTCTGCCGGCAAGCAGCTCAAGAGCAAGAAGTAGCTGCTCCTGTACAATAATACACTACTCAATAGATTTTGAATAGCTTCGTAACCGGATTCTTTTCAGGGACCTCATGTAGCACGATCAAAAACCCTTTATATACCGATGCGTGTTCGTCTCCTCGAGCACTTCGAACTTCATCCCCACCTCGATGTCCCCCTCATTGCGCGGCGCACTCAACATCCCAAAACAAGGCTTATACTTCATGCCCTCATCAATGCGCCGATAGCTCATGAGCGTATCCCACGGCTGAGTCTTATGTTTCTCAGCCGTATCCGGGTCCACATTGGGCACCTGGCAGCGAGTACAGCGCGCCACGACATCCAGGTCCAGCGGACGTGCCGCGTTCTCGCCCTGTATACGCACAAGCTTCCACGAGTCTTCAGACCAAGGCACGCTCCCTTTAATAATGATATTCGGCCGAAACCGCTCGATAGTGATAGGGTCCGCACCACCTGCCGCCAGCCGCGAATTCAGCTCCGCGATAGACGCCTCACTCGCGATGAGGACAGGATGCACATCGGAGAAACCTACGCTCTGCTCGCGGCCCAGCAGGCGGGGATCGCCGTTGCCCTGCAGGATGCGCGGAGTGGGGCCCTTGTAGACGAGGGCGACGTCGCGATGCAGGAACTCGGAGAAGAGTGCGTTGACGTCTGCACCGTAGACGTATCCGTCCGTGACGGTGTCCCACACCTTGACTGAAGCGAGGGTGGTGTTAGCGGCCAGCCAGGCGGCGTCCGGATGCGCCGGGATGCGCATGGTTTTGTGCGCGGGCGCACCGGAGATGCTGATCAGCAGTGATGCGCCGTCGGCGCTGAGCGCCGTGTTGATGAGGGTCATTTCGGGGATCTGCCGGATGGTGAGGAACTCATTTGTGGCGGCATCTACGAGCATCCAGTGGCGGTCAAGGTCGAGGCCTTGTGAGTGTAGTTTGGTGCGGGTGACTTGGAAGCCCCGGCAGGACTTGATGGGGTAGACGCGCAGAGCGACGACCTCGCTGGTGGCATGGGTGGTGCTTCTTCCGAATCGTTGGAGGATGCTGGACCGGTTGATCTGGGCCCAGCCGGCGAATCAGGAGGACAGAAATACGGGAACTAGGAGAAGTAGCAGGAGGACTTCTACTGAGAGGGTTGTTGAGTCTGACATTGTGGGGTTTGCGAGTTGTGATGAAGGCGGAAAAGCATTGGGGAGAAGTTGAACAATTATATAGTGAGAGTCGGAAGGTTGATGGCTAACCGCTTGGGGTTGAAATGGGCCCACTTCTCCAACCAACTTCCCAAAGCGGAAATCGTATCAAGCACCGACTGATCATTGCCAGTGAATTGCCCAAGGCCATTGATCTAGTTATTTGAATGTATAGATAGGCTAGTAGTGATTGAGATAGGCCGCTCACGATATATAGAAAGAACTAGAGAACCGGATACTCATCATGCTAGAAAATGCAGCAGCCAAAACGCCAGACTTGTTCTAAACCGACTGGTCAATCCAGCGCTGTATTAGCGCCTTGATCAATGCAATGGCGGCATCCCGGCCTTTCTGCACGTCGGCGTCATTACAGCCTGCCGGCACATGGAAAAACACAACGTTACGATCGTGACCTTCTTGGAAGGCCAGCGCCATGCTCGTATAATAGATAAATTCGCACAGGTAACGGCCAGCGTCGTGGGAGATGCGAAGGTCTGTTCCCAGGGCCGCAAAGGCCTTCCACGATTTCAAAAAGTCGTCATCCGGAGGATGAGGGTTCAACAGCTGCTTCGATGGACCGGTGGATGTCTCCTGAGTTGTGGTGCTTCCACGCCCAGGTCGGAGGACAGGGGGCAGGCCGAGATCCCTCCAGATCCGCTCACCGTCTTCGTACCCGGCGCGCCCCTTGATGTCCGACATATGGTAAGAGTCCCGGTGAGCCTGTGTTTCCACGGAGTAGTACGACCGCGTTGCTGCAATGCCCATGTGGATTACGATATCCGGCCGGCGGCCACCATGCGTCTTGACATAATCTTCGATGATGTTGGGGAGAGTCGACTGGACTGTGGAGTAGGCGACGGGGATCGGAGTTGGGTGAACATGAATGGAGACGCGACGGGACGTGACACCAGCTTCGGAGGAAGCCTCCAACGGAAATTCAAAGGATGAGGGGAGTGATGATGCTATTAAGTAGGAGGCGTTGACAAGGTTGGTTTTGAATGGCTACGAACTCGGTTAGGAATGGAAGTCCTTCATGCGATGTAGGATAGCAGTCAAATTTTGGAGAGAAATGGGAGCATGTGGACTTACACCAAAACCAGTCACCAGGACTGATATTTCATCGCGATCTGTTGAGGGCGGCGGCGGGATGTCCGTGATATTCGTCTTGGGAGGCAAGACGCCAGGACCATAGTCTCCCATGGTGATTGACGACTGATCTAAATCTACGGCAGGTGTCTGATGAGGGTTGTGTGTGCAAGAGAGGAGGGTCACTGGAGACAGATAAGCCAAACGCCGAGAAGATCAGGTCAACGATGAAATAGATGATGATGACGATAAAGACGAAAGGTGAAAGTTGGAGGCGAAGAAGCTTCCCCGCATTTGGTCGGTCTCTGCCCAATGCGGGGCTTGGCGTCACGAGACCATCTTTTATCTTTACGATTGATCGATATTCTCCTTGCGTATACCTTGTCGGCTTCTGACTTGTCAACCTCCTGGTGAAGCATCCTGGCAAGCAGAGTCGCTTAGTGTCGGTGTTCGTCTCGCTTTGAACCTCATACTTCTCCCGGATGTCGAATATCCGAATCCCCAGAGCCCACTTGGCATCGGCCGGTCCCGCAGCCACTCGAGGGGCCCAAGATCTCCAACCATGCCGTCTTGGGTGTGATGGTTGGTTATGAAAAGAGCAAATCATGAGGGTGCCATAGGAGAATTTTTATCTGCAACAGCATCCGACCCACATCGCTTAGGGGCATCTCGTCGAAGCCCTGCACACCGATCGTCTGATAGATGGACCAGCAGATCTCAATCCATACGCGAAGGTATGCGAATGCGAGAGCTTAACCACGCGTCACTCTATTCCGAGGTGTTCCCGGAATCCAAACACAACCTATGAGATAGTCCTCTTCACTGTCGCTACAGGCGCCACTGCACTACAGGGCCGACCAAGAGACAGGGGATAGTTCGATGGCCCGACCTCGACATGCCTTTTTGGGCAACGCCGATGTCAATCACCCAACCAGCAGCGGCCGATTTGGTTGCCGGATGTGCAAGAGGCCCATCCCGGGAATGGCTCACCCGCTCGGTTAAAGTCCATATTCATGCCTGCCAGGGCTCTTCACACGGCCCACCGAGAGGAAAACGTTATGGACCCCTGCTGCCCATGCGCTCACGGAGTCGGATTTGTGATCATCCGTCGTATTCCTCGTATTAGCGAGGGAGTCTTCTACGTCTCCGCTTCGGCTCCAGTTCGGTCGCCAGCATCTTGTCGGTAGTTTAAACAGATAGCCATAGGGTAGAAATGCACCAAAATTCCCTTCCTCCTCTGCGTTTCTGTACATCTGCGACAGGTGTTCTTCTGCACGCCGCAATAAACGGAACAACATGGCTGTCATCCTAGAGGTTTTAGATGCCCACCATCTGGTGCAAGGCATTGCAGTCGCTCTGCTTCTGATCTTTGTGTCTAGTTTTTATGGAGACCTCGCCGATGGCATTCCGTATCGCAATATACCCCTGGTGGGAAGAAGCAGATGGGAGATTTCCAACAAGAAGGCGAAGCAACGCTTCGTCTCCTCGGCAAAGGAGCTGATAACGCAGGGATTCAGCCAGGTAAAAGCCGGCAGCTTGTTCAACGGGAATAGCCGCAGTATAGAGTAATCTGACCGATAACAGGGAAGAACAGTCTTTCAGCTCATGTTTGCTCAGTGTGCCACGATCGTGCTGCACCCAAAATACGTGAATGAGATCAAGAACCACCCGAATCTCAGCTTTGACGAGGCCAATAAGAAGGTCAGTTCCCTCCATGATTTCTGGCAGCACAGCTGACGCGGAGTCCGGACAGTCCTTTTTTGGCTCCAAAATCCCGGGGTTTGAGCCTTTTGATGGCCTTGACAAGGAAGGCATCTTCCTGGAGGTGATCAATAAAAAGCTCACCCACACGCTTGGTACGGCGAACACACCTCTGCCAATTATCCGTCCTAACCGCATCTACCAGGGCAAATCACCATCCCCCTGTCAAGAGAGACAGCCACCGTGCTGAGCGAGAAGCTCCCCAAGTCAGACGGTACGTGGCCATCGACCCCACCAGCCTACAGAATACCATTCAGTTGACACACCCGATGCATCAGAATGGCAATCATTCACCTTTGCCCAGGAAATCCCTCACATAGTAGCCCGACTCTCGTCCCTTGTCTTCTTGGGCCAGAAGATCTGCCGCAACCAGGAATGGCTGAACGTCTCGGTGAATTACACGATCGACGCTTTCCTGGCGGCTCGCGATCTTCGTCTGTGGCCGTCCATCACTCGTCGTGTCGTGCACTGGTTCCTCCCCTCAGCGAAGCGCCTCCGTCACCACACCGCCGTCGCCACGGAGATCATACAGGCCGAGATCCAGAAGCGAGAGCTCATCCGCGCCGGCAAGCTACCTGAAGAGGATCCTCCACGGACGCATGCCGACGCGCTAGACTGGTTCGCCGAGGTCGCGGCCGGACGGCCCTTCAATGTCATCCGCACCCAGATCGGCCTCTCCCTCGCCGCGATTCATACCACGTCCAATCTGCTCACGAACATCATGTACGACCTGATTGCGTACCCGGAGCACATCCAGCCGCTGCGCGACGAGATCAAGGCGATTGTGGACGAGGACGGGATGCTGAAGAAGACCAGTCTGACGAAGATGAAACGGATGGACAGCGTGATGAAGGAAACTCAGCGGCTGAACGCGGCCGGAATCGGTGAGCGTTCCCTCCCTTGGATTTAATAGACCAGAGCACAGGATACACCAAGGTAGAGAGTACTGACGGGCAATCTCCTAGCCTTCCTCAACCGTCTCGCAATGGACGAGGTGATTCTCTCCGATGGCACGCGCATCCCCAAGGGCGCTAGCATCGCGGTGTCGGCGCACAACATGCGGGACGAGTCGATCTACCCGGACGCGCAGACGTACCGCGGGTTCCGGTTCTACGACAAGCGGCAGGAGGCGGGTAACGAACATCGGTTCCAGTTCGTGACGACAAGCCCGGATCATCTGGGCTTCGGGCATGGGATCCACGCGTGCCCAGGCCGGTTCTTCGCGGCCAACGAAGTGAAGATCCTCCTCGCGCACCTGCTCCTCAAGTACGACTGGAAGTTCGCCGAGGACGTGGGTGCTGGCCGGCCGCCGAATATCATGCACGGCGTGGAGAGTATCTGCAACCCGACCATCAAGCTGCTGTACAAGGCGCGTCAGCCGGAGGTTGACCTGGCCGCGCTTGGGGAGGGAGCTGTATAGTGGGCGGGTTACGTGATTTGCTTTTTTTTTTTTTCCTGTGCTACTGTGTTTGAGTGGAGTATGTGTCCATGTATAGCAGACACGATGTCTTGGATGATTGGAGTCGCAAATATATGTCTTTTCTCTTGAAAGTTGGCTTAGGACGGGTACAAGTAAGCATGGCCAGCTCAGACATGTCTGGAAACCATGTAAGGAGCAGTCCCTCGCAGGGAACCATTTCCAAACCTGGGCTGATTATCTGATCTGATGAGAGCTATGGGATCGAGGGTCATGGTAATCTGGGTATCGTTTTTCCTCTGGTATTGCACAACGTGCTCCTGATCGGATTGTATGAGGAAGCCCTATCTGCGCTCGTTGCGGCGACAGACGTGCCGTGTCGATGACGGGTATTCCGATGCCGCACGAACTGCTGCAGTATTGCGGCTGCAACCGCATTGTCTAAAGTGAGTACTGCATTTGCAGTTGAGAGACATGCATGAGGCAGTACATGATTGTGCTCCGTTGGACTGGGTCCAGCGACAATCAATCTGCTGCGTTAGCGACAGTTCCAATGCTGCCCAGCCGTCGAGCAATGAGAAAGCAACAAGTAAACAATTGGCTTCAGTCGGGGATCAGATTGGTTGGTATTAATAGATTAATAGCGATGCCCAGTGGGACAGTCCCAACACTAGGTAGGTACTGAGTGCTCCTTCAGACGGAGAACTGGAGACTTTGTTTGTAGCTTGCAAAGGGTTCCTGCAGGGACCCACGGAGTGGAAGAAGGCAAAGAAGACAAGAAGGTGTGTTGACTCCATCGACGGGTCGTTGAGGTCCATCTAACCAAGACTCGGGAGGTCCGTCCCTTCCAAAACGGGAAGACGGGACGGAGGTGACGCCAGAAATGGAGACAGATGATTGGTGGATGGCGTATAAATACGGTATCTTACCAGACGCGCGCCTACGCGTGTCAGACGCGTCGGGACGCGCCTTCCCCACCGGAGACGCGTTCTGACCAGTTGTCCCACACAAGGCCATTCACGATGCTTTCATCCTTTGACCCTTTCACTAGGTATTCTTTCACTCATTATGATTCATTCTTAGGTCAATCGGGGATCGGCCGGTCGGACGGGCCTTCCGTGGTGGAATCTTATTCTGACATCCCATCGCCTCAACACTGGAAGCCTGGAGCACCTCTATCCCCCCGTACTGAGCATGTCGAAGGAGTTGCTCCCGTTCTCAAGTGAGGCGGCTAGTCGCGTTTCTCGAATGTCGAGACGGTCAGGCGGTGGTCCGACTAATGCACGCCCCGTCCATCTTGGTTTTTCGCCGGCGGCGGTGTGGAGAACGCTTCTGCAGGAGACTGGAGCAACTACGACCATTTCTGGGAATCTCTCGAGACGCTCGAGACCACCGCCGGCGGGAGCGGACACAAACCATTGGTGTGAATTAATGAACGTGACTGTGGTGACTCGCTTGAAATTCCTGATGCACTTTTTTTCCCGTCCGCCCCCAGCCACCGTGACCTGATCACCCGGTCTTGACCGGTACCTGAACGAACAGACCGATTTTTCATCTTATGATGTCGATCCGAAGAGGGGAGAGATTGTAGAATTATGCCCACTCATCATCTCTGCTTGTTCCTGGTCGAGGGAGGATCTGGGGATGGCTCATGCAGCTCAACGGACAGAGCGCATCGAAGAAGCTGATTTGTGAAGGTTCTGTGGGAGTTACTCGCCATACATCGGGGTAGAATCACACGTTGACTTGAAAGTACGGAGTAGAGTCCAACGATCCCCGTACTATGAAGCAGGGAGCAGTCAAAATTTTCAACTAGGGTCCTTCTGGAACTCCTCCGCAGTGGACGACGTAGTAGTTCCGATACCAGCAAGTGTTATTGCTCCAGCCTCAGGAATTATAGTAGGCGTTGCCTCCAACGGGACTCCTGCCGGTTGGTCTTGAATGTAATTGGACCTTTCCTTTTCCTTTTCCTTTTTCTTTTTATCAGCGCATAATCATGAAATATGAAAATACCTGAAGTAATCAGATGAAAGACTCGGTGACCTCACCTGCGAGCTCCGCATTCCAGAGACACAGCGTCATTCTTTGCGCGTGTTGTGTTTCGAGTTATTTGGGGAAGTAATATAATCACAACAGTCTCTGTCATACTCGATATCCTCCTCCTCATCATCATCAATATCGTCTTCTCTGATCATCGACATTGACAACTAAGTAGTCATCGCGGCCTGACGTGGAGCGTGATCGGGAGTGGAACCCGCTGGAAAAGCGAAATCGTTTAGGCCCGGCGAGGGGGCAACTCTGAACTAACTGACCTGGCAGCTGCCCCGACTCCCGCCCATTTTCTCTCCGTCTCTCGCGCTCTCTCTCTTCCCTTGCGTCCCCCATCGTTTCCACCTCACCTTCCCCCCCCCCTCCCCTCGTGCACCGCCCTTTTTTCCCTACGAGCGCGTGGCTCGTAGACTTCCGTCCCTTCTGTTGTTTCTTTTCCTTTTCTTTTGTGTTGGTCTGGCGTTTTTGTGTGTCAATGTCGAAAGCTCTCCGTCGCCGTACGAGTGATTGATCCGATATCTACT
Source organism: Aspergillus aff. floccosus IMV 01167 (assembly GCA_001931935.1). Taxonomy (NCBI): domain Eukaryota; kingdom Fungi; phylum Ascomycota; class Eurotiomycetes; order Eurotiales; family Aspergillaceae; genus Aspergillus; species Aspergillus aff. floccosus IMV 01167. The sequence continues at coordinate 961,464 of MSJE01000318.1, forward strand.
TCATCCGTACCCGAATGAAGCCCGCGCTTGTCCTGTCGCATCGCTTCTTCTTTCACACGAACTCGGTCTCTTGTTAATTCATCCGACCACTCACATCCTGACGAGTTGTATTTCCTTCTCTCTGTTTTGTTTTGTTGTTTCTTTGCAGTTCAGTTACGATTCACGATCCTCCCCCCTGTTACGCGCCCACGATCTCGCCGAGATCTCTCGAGTCAAGAAAAAAACCCCCATCAATCCAATACCTCCCCATTGTCTTTGCTTTCTCGTCGATCGTACTTGGGAATCCCTCTGACTATTGCGCTGGCACGACTGTTCGCGCAACCAAGTGAGCAACGACGCGGTGTGTGAGATTCGACACCAAGTTCGCGCGGCGCCACCAACCTCGAGGACGTCCGATTCAGCTGTGCGCAAAGGGTTTGACCGAGCGAAATGATCCAGATATAGTCAACTTCATCTGATCTCTGACACGCAAGTCCATACCGCAGAGACCTCGTTGATTTCGTTTTCGCGGAAGTTACCTCAAGCTACCTCGCGCACCATGGCTTTTCGACGACAGCCCGGGCTTTCACGCACCCTGCCGAAGAATTTCACCTTTCCTTCGGTCGCGGTCGAAGAGCCCAGAACGCCGGAACACTCATCTATTCGCCTGGACACGCCTCCACCGCCTCCGCGTCACTCAAGTTGTCGCGTGCGGCGATCGCGCGTGCGTTCAGGGACCGATGTGTTCGCGCAAGCCGAGTATGATCGGACCATCTTCAAATCCAATTCCCCCGACATCCCCTTACCGTCTATTGAATTTCCTCCTTCGCACGACTCTGCAATCCCACAGCCGGGTCCGATCGCGCCCGCGAGCAATGACCAGTTCTTGGCCCCTCCGCGGGATCGTGTGGCCCTCAAGACCCCACCGGCCCAGATCCGCCCTGACCCCGTCGATCTCACGCCCACTGGACTGTGGTCCATGGGAGAACTGCAAGCGCTGGGAGAATCTATCCCACGTCCCGGGTCGGCATGTTCGCAGGCATCGGATTCGTCTGTCTCGTCCATTGAGACCTTTGCGTCCCGTCGCTCCGTTGGCGGAAGCTGCACCAGCGCCGAGAGCGATGCGCATGACCCCTTTTTCCATCTGGAGATTGCGCCTAAGCATGTCCCCGAGCCCCCGCTTCCCATCGCGCGCCAACACAAGCCTCGTGCGTCTCGGACGCGAGAGCGATGGACCCTGGACATGGACAATCACCTGTGGAACACCTATCAGATGTACATTCAGGACCCGACAATCACCCCCTTCAAGATGACGCCGGGTAGCATTCCTCCGTTGGGCGTGACGCACCGCGTTGCACGAGAGGCGAAGAGAACCTGGGAAAGGAGGCGCTTAAAACCCAACAGACGATCTCCATTCACACCTCAACCGTGTCGCAGCGGCGACTCCACCCCTACGCCGAGGGCGGATGCCGCCAAACCCCTGTGGCCCAAGTCTGAATCTTCAACCCGGCGTAGACTGAAACTGCTGTGCAAGAAGAAGTTCTCCATCGCTCCACACTACCAGCGAATGATGCAATCGCGAAGCCCAACGCCGTTTCTGGACATGTTCTCCCGTTCCTCACGAGAATCCTCTCGGGTCGATGGCACTGGCACTTCCGCCGCGTATGCCACGCGGGATTTGGGCGTCTCCCTGGTCTCCTCGTCGGTCCCAGGACCTTTGTCGCAGTTGGCCGTGGAGGAATCTTCTCCGCAAGGCGCTACCGGCCAGTGGTTTAACCATCCCGTTCCCGTGCCCGGCTCCGAACATGAGATGGAAGATGTTTTGCCCAAGAGACCGTACAGTTTCGACGAAAGAGAAATGGCCCCACGCCTCGGCTCTCCGTTTGACTATCATACGTGGGGTCCCAACACGTCGCGGCACCGGGTTCAACGCAACACGCCGAAACAAAGAAGAGAAACTATTCACGTGACTGGATCGCGGCTGCGGTCTCCGCCGCGCATGGAACTGTTCAATGCCAACGTTAACGCGAACCTCGAACAGAGCCTTCCTCCAAACCCGCCACCGCCGGTTGAGGACTCCGGCGACCAAGACACACAACGCCACCTGGAAGAACTCTACCGCCAGGGGAAGCTCAACGAATCTGGCCAGCGACGTGTGCGCATTCGGAACCGTGGAGCAACCACTAGCTCAGTCAATCCCAAAGGCCTCGAGCAGCTCTTTTCCCCGCCGTCGTCCTCGTCTCGAAACGAGGAGCGTACTTCAGAAAGGCCAGTAGACCACCCGCTGCGAAACCTCATTGGAGAGCACATCAAACGACTTGGATCGCCCTTTAAATTGCAGAGTGGAACTCGTCCCGGTGCTACCCCCAGATTCATCAGACATGCTCCCTCACGCTCGGAGCCCTTTGCGGGTGGCTTGCTACCACCATTCTTGACACCAATGCAGGACGCCCCTCCCGGGAACCCCGAGACGAACTTGCTCCCATACAATCCAACCGAGCAAGGCGTTTCTGACGCAGAACGAATCCGCCGACAGATATTAAACCTGTCTTACACAAGACAATAGGCGAGGCCATCCGCCCACCTACTTCATCAGCACTGTTTTATCTTGGTGCCCTCGTTGCGATCTTTTTCTTGACTAATGAACACCTGCACGATTTACCTTGTCATATTAATGACCGGGGGGGAATAATGACAGAAATGGCGTTGACGACTTTTATGACATTTCAGAAAGAGAAAACACGAAAATCTGCTCTTAGACAAGACATTCAACGACAGAGCATTTGTTTGACTATACATGGCATGATTTGAGCAATCATGTCTGCAGTTACCACGCGCATCGTGCTTGAATTTCGACTCCACCTCGCGATATCTGCCATCTTTGCGAAGCATACGATGTTTGGAGTCTGCGATTGCAATGAAGGATGCGGATTCAACTACTTTCGATTCGACGACTGTCTCTCACTCGATCTCCTTTTCTTTTTTGTGAAACTGCAATATCACATTCTGGCCCATCCGACTAGTCACGCTGGATTTTGGAACCACCTCCACTACAGTGTGCTTGCAAGCCAACTACATTCTTTGGATTTTCTTTTCTCTCAAATCCTGGCTCATCCCCATGATGAACCAGAATCATCCCAAACCTCCCACCAAAAACACCAAAAAATCTATACTCGGATTGCCCGAACCCACTGTCACTCACTACTTTCCTTTTCTTTTCCTTTCTCTCTCTTTACTTCTTCCGACTGGATCTTGCTCCAATACCCGACATCATGTCGTTGTTTTGTCTTCCGATGAGCAGTGTATGCATTTTCTTTTTCACCAACATGCGTGATGATTGGAATGGAGAGATGCCGAATTGATTGAAACGACTCATAGATGGATGATTATGATGCTGCCTAGCAGATGTTATGACGACGCAGCGTTTGATTCAGTTTGTTTTATCGAGACTACTTTCTATGTTCAGGTCTGTTGTTCCTGCATGGGTTAGGCCGTTTTAAATATTACTTGACTCGAAGATTTCCACAACGTAAGTGGTTGCAAGAAACAGGATTGCCTGGGAGCGATTGCCAAATGTAGTGAGCTGCCTAGGATTGTGGTACAATTAGGAAGCAGTAGGATGGAAAAGGACTGGGTGTGAACGCATCAGATAACCTGATTAATCGACCAGTTCCGGGAACATCGGCGACCCCGGCAGTCTCAACAAACCCACTCAACCTGTATGACTCTTCCATATCGGTATTCCATAATGATATGTCATGGGCGTTGTGTTGAGGTCTCCGACTAAGAAAACACAGCCGTCCTTAGCACGGTCCTACAAGGCCTCTCTCAACCACAACCATATCTACAACTACATACACATCCACACACACACGCACAGTATACAAAACAGACTACACAGACACACAATGGACTACCCCCTAGACCTAAAACACACCCTCCTCCACACTCCCCACCCGAACATCCTCCTCCTCATCCTCAACCGCCCCTCCACCCGCAACAGCCTAACGACGAGCGCGCAACACGAGCTCGAAAAGCTCATCCTCTGGTACGACAAGCACCCAGACCTGCGCTGCGCAATTGTCACGGGCGCTGGTAGCTCCTTCTGCGCAGGCGGCGACCTCCACGAATGGCACCGGCTGAGCCAGACAACGCTGGGGTCGGTGGATATCCTGCCGCGCCGGGGCTTCGCAGGGCTGTCGCGACGGCTCGGGAGGAAGCCCGTGATCGCGGCGGTGAATGGGCCGGCGGTGGGCGGGGGGTTTGAGCTGCTCATGGGGATGGATTTGATCGTGGCGGCAGAGACGGCGGTGTTTGCGTTGCCGGAGGTGAAGAGTGGGCATCTCGCGTATTCTGGGGGCCTGCCGCGATTGATAAAAAATGTGGGACGGGTAAGGGCAATGCAGATGGCGCTCTTGGGGGATGCTATTACTGCGGAGCGGGCGTGCCAGTGGGGACTGGTGAATGAGATTGTGAAGCAGGGTGCTGGGACGGAGGATGTGCTCAAGCGACCTGTGGTGTTGAGGGCTTTGGAGTATGCGGAGAGGATCGTGAAGAATAGTCCGGATAGCGTTGTACTTTCGCGAGCAGGGATCCTCTTGGGGCATGAGCATGGCAGTTCTGAGGCTGCGTCGTGGTTGCTTCGCGACTTGGTTGATCAGGGATTTGACGAGAGCCCGAACTTCCAGGAGGGCGTGTCGGCGTTTGTGGAGAAGCGAAAGCCAGTGTGGAGGCCAAGCAAGTTATAGACGATGAAGATAGACTAGAAGATCTGGATTAAGAAGATATACTGTGACTATGAGACATGCTGCAATAAAGAAGGCAGCACTTCAATATTTCCAGGAGAACGACGAAAATCCTCAAAACGTAGAAACAAACCGAGAGGATCACCGGGATGAACATCACCAACGCCAACGCTGTACGGCGCTAAACTAGGGTATAAAGTGCTTCGTGATACATCGTAAGGCAGAATGAAACAGACTGAGACACCCGGAGTATCTCCCTTCAATGCTTCTCCAGCTTTCTCTTCTTATCAACGAGAATCGCCTCCAACTTGCGGATCTGATGACCAAGACCTTTCTTCTCTGCATTCGCCAGCAGCCACGCCTCCATCTTCTCCCGCACGTATCTCATAGAGTTCAACACCGGAAGGACGGTAGGGGCTTTGGCGTTCTCATCCAACAGGGCCGCTGCAGGGTTACCTCCGTCGCATTCCATTTGGACCCATCGGTCGGCACCCGGATTCAAGAGAAGATCGAAAGCTTCGTTCCAGATCTCGCGCTCCCAATACCGTTTCAGGGTCTCGCGAATCCGGTATGATCTCGTGCTGGAAGACCCAACCATACCATCAGCAGCACCTTCGCTCCGACGCACAGGAGAAGACTCGATATACTTCCCAAAAAGCATAATGTGCACGATGCCTGCAAGGCCGTAGAGATCAATCTGATGGGTCCATGGGCGCATCTCCTGGATCTCGTTGCATTCATGCTTGCTTATCTCCCAGTCTGCAATGAACTGGACTGTGGGCTCGAAAGCGTGCATATCAATAGCTCGGCCGAAATCAATGAGACATAGTCCCTTGCTGTGCCATCCGTGCGACCCACGAGGGGAGTAGTGGGATTCACGGATGTCCAGCGATTCCTCGGAGGGACTGAAAGGTGTACTTGGCTTGTCGAATCGGACAAGACAGTTGTCGGCCTTGAGGTCGCCGTGCAGGATGCCGCAGGCGTGAAGGGCTTCAACAGTTCGGAACAGTTCCACCGTGAAAAACATCGCAAGGACTTCACCAATTCCTCCCTCGCCATTATTGTTCGCCATGGATGGCTCGTTGCGGACAAGGTTGACCAGATCGAGTAGTGTTCCCTGCCCGCGATAATCTTCGACAAGGACAGTTTCCTTTTCGAAGATGTGAAGTTCATGAGCACGAATGATACTTTCAGTAACACGAGACAGCTCCGCGTTGCGGCTCAGACGCCGGTGTGCCACCTGGATCATATAAAATTCCCAAGGGTTTGGTGGGCCGACTTCAAGCTTTATCGCTTCAAAGCCATAGCGGGGGGTAGTCGCCTTATCGCCGACAGGGCTGGAGTCTTTGCTGTCGCCATCGACGGACGCTGTCTCCGAGTCAGATGTATGGTTGTCGAGACTCTCGGCGAGGTAGACAGGAGCATATGCGCCCGCTCCGAGCTCTCGTCTGATGATGTAGCTCCGCGCTGCGCCTGGGAGGTCTAGGACCGGTATGTCAAACGACTCCTCATTGCCACTTTTCAGACGTCTCGCATATGACTTCATGAACTTCTGAATCTCGTGGGCGTAATGGGTTTCAACATCCGCATGATCACGGTACCCAGGAAGCGACGTAAACTCTGACCCCGCTGCCTCGAGGATTGTCTTTCGGGTTCCCTTGTCGGTAGGGTTGCATTGACTATCCAGAATGACTGGTCCCTGGGAAGGCTCATCCGACAGAGGTGTAAATCTAGGGATTAATCCAGCTTTCTTCGCAGTGGGACTGAGTGCCACATCTTCCGGCAAATTGACGGTGTTGTCAGAGGCGTAGGGCGTTTTGGCGATGAACGGAGAAGAAAGAAGACTTCCCATGTGAGGAATCTGTGGCGTTCTGTTGCCCTGCGCAGGTTTGGATGGAGTTTTAGCGTTGTATAGTGCGCTTCTCGCTGCGGTCATCGAGGCAAGCGAGTACTCAGTCTGCTCCACAATGGGCGTCATGAAGGGCAGACGATTTTGGGCGACAACAGCGGGATCACGGTACGGGCCACAGGGTGGGTTGTAGTCTTCAGGCATCTCTGGGATGTATCGCTGTCGCTGGTGTTTCTCAGGCGGTGGGAATTGATCGTGACTTTCGGTTTCATCGTCCGCATCTTGATACACCGTCGATTGTGTTATATCGGCATGTTGTGAATAGGAAGGGGCTGATTCAGTAACATCCCCCTCAGTGAACTGTGTCCATTCACCATCTACAACACTTTCGGCTCTCGTGTGATCATCGAAACCCTTGTGGAATGTTGTGGTTTCATCATCGCCAAAGTCACTGGACGCCGCTGACAGGTGTCCTGTAACTGTGCTCTCTCCCGCACTGGTGTAGTCATCGTCGTCAAAATCACTGCTTTCAGCATTCTCTGTCTCTGCCTTCAATGGCTGGTTGAAGATGCTGTAAATCTCGTCCGTGGCGGCGCGGGTGTGGATGGTCATTGTTGGCTCTGCCGTGCTTTTACGACGGATTTTGCCTCCCGTCGGAGAATCAAACTTCATTTTGACTGTTTCTCGATTAGTTCATCCATCTGCTGCGCTGCGATAGGGGATGTAGTACCTGTTTGCGTCTCCCCTCGGACTTCACGGAGCTTCAGCTTCTTCACCTTGCCAGATTTGCCCTCTAGGCCGTCGGAGCCGGTGCTTTGGTGTGATTCCGGTCCATCCGCATCTTTGACGGTCAATTTTTGCTCAAAGTCTTTCGGCAATTTTTCTGCTAGAACTTGTTCAACGGCGCTCTCGTTTCCGGATATCTGCTTGAGAGGTTCCTTGACTTGCCGCCAGTTCTTCTGCATCCAACCACGACTGATGGCCCTTAACTCCTCAAAGCTGACCTCATGAGCTGGGTTCGAATACTCGGGATATACAGCGTCGAGGTTGACGAAGACACGCTCGCGTCTTCCAGTACGAGGGTTTACTGCCTCCCTGACACGATGCTCGGGGACATGTTTCCGTTGCGTTGACTCATTCTCTTGAACGTTTGAATTGGAACTTGACTGGATACATGAATCGTAAACCAACCCGGTTTATGCCACCAATTAGTCCTGTGATCGTAAATATATGGAAGATCGAAACAGCAAAGGAAGAAACATGGACTCACCTCATCCCGGAAAATCGTCATCTTCTGCACCGGCGCGGGCTTCTTCCCGGCCTTCAGTGTTTCTCCCACCCATGGCTTGGCTTCTACCTTATTCTCTTTCCGTCGCTCGTGTAACGAACCGAGGCTGTCCCACCCCTTCGTCTGACCAGAAAGAGCAGGCTGACTTTCCGCCGAGTCGGAGTCCGAGAAGATCGCCATTTTCGGCTTACCCGATTTCGTCTTGGGTGCAGCCGCAGGAGCAGTACCAGATCTCTGGGCCGGTGCGTCGGCCGTCGAGCTCGCGAAAGGATCGACCTTGGCGGCCAGTGCAGGACGCACCACAGGCAAGGCAGGGGATGAGGGCCCAGTGTCCTGGGAGCGTTGTTCGTATCGCTGCTGAAATTCACTGTATTTGCGGACAAGACGCTCAGCCGGTCTTGCCTCGCGGTCCATCCCAAGTCGATATACTTCATCGGCCTGATTCCACCGCCCCGCGCCTTCCAACCAGGCAGCAAACTCTTCGTAGAACAGGGCAAGACCCTCGCCAATGTGATGACGCGCAAGGAACGCGAAGGTTTCTCGTGGCGAATCCGAAAACAAACGAATGTAGTGTAACCATAGTCGCAGGTAGCGGGGGTCATTTTTGTAGTGCGGAGACGACAGGAATGCTCTAACGGCTCGTTCCAACAGGGGAAGGAGGCCCGACTCTGGTGTGGCCTGGGTCGATGGGTATGCGTTAAGGGTCCATTTTACGTATCGGTCGTAGATATCCAGCGGGTCGTCGGACTCCGCAATTGCTTGTAACTCTGCCTCGTACTCTTGTTTTATCGCATCGTTCAGTGTTCGTGTATCGTTTGGCGAGGGTGTTGCTAGGATGTCCTTAGGGTCTTTGGGGGAAAATATACGCGCGAGCTCTCTTGCAGATCGTCCACCGGGCAGCGACTGGATGTTTTCCTTCTGGTTCTCGATGATATCGAAGTTGATGAGGTCCTCGTTGGCCGCCATGGCGGCTAAGGGTCATGAAATGGCGACTGAATTGGATATTATAAGTGATTGATCAATTTATGTGACTGAAACTGCTGCTTGGTTAGTCGTCAGGGTCGACTGGTGTCGAAGATGGCGGTGGTGGTCGTGGAACGGAAGAAGATGTGGAATTCGACTTTCTTTTTTCGTCGGTTTATCGATAAACATGGGAATGTGGTTGCTACGGCAATGTATCACGTGAGTTAGCTGTGCAGCTAGTCCGAATAAGGTAACATGAGCTACCGCGCTTCACGACGCGTTAGGTGCACATCCGGTCCCTGCATCCTCTGGGAATTGTCAACGAGGGATCAAGTTAACTCTTTCGCATCATTGAATCCCAGTATTTTAATTGGAGCTTTCCTTCATCTCACCAGATACTCCGTCACGAGTCAACGCAAGTTGCTATGCCGCCTCGTGAATCCCGCAAGAGAACGTCGGATGCTGTCTCTGCAGAAATCAGCAGTCCAGGGTCTCATAAGCGAAAGGTCGAGCAAAAGGCCGACCCGGCCTCACCAGTACGAAGATCTAAACGGGTCAAATCGACGGACGAGCATCGCGGTACTTCCGGAGCCGACACGGGTTCTATTTCTGTCAAGGCGGAACTTGAAGAAACCGAATTATCTATTGAAGCTCCGAGCAACGGAGCCCGCATCAAAGCCGAGGAGGCAGACGAAACTCCCGCCCCCAAAGGCAAAGTGACAAAGCGCAAGACGAAGAAGGAAAGGGAAGCAGATCTCATGCCGTTGAGGGTCCGGACACAGGGATTGCGCATGTGCGTTGGTGCTCATGTCAGTGCAGCAAAAGGTTCGACACTCAGCCTCGTTTGCTTGATAGGCCTCTGACATTCCCAGGCGTCTTCAATGCTATCCATAACAGCATGCACATTGGGTTAGTCTTTCCTCTCGCTCCTCGTGCCACCCTCGCAAATGACCAATATTAACGTCTCTACCAGTGGAAACGCCTTTGCCTTGTTCCTCAAATCACAGAGGAAATGGGACAACCCAGCTCTGCAAGACGACCACAGAGACAACTTTCGGAAGCTCTGCATAGAGCACCAATATGACGGCGCCAAGTAAGTCTTGCCTGCAACCAAACCAGCTCACTCTCTGACCCTGCAGACACATCCTCCCGCACGGCTCATACCTCGTCAACCTCGCGCAAGAAGACAAGGCCAAAGCAAAACAAGCCTACGACTCCTTCCTCGACGACCTCCGCCGCTGCGAAGCGCTCGGCATCAGACTCTACAATTTCCAGTAAGCCTATCTCACCCCTTCCCCCGAGCAAACCAACACCGTCCGACCCAACTAACAACCGCAGCCCTGGAAGCGCCAACCAAAGCCCGCTCCCAGAAGCGCTCTCCCGCCTCGCAAAGGCCCTAACCAATGCGCTCGCCGCAACAACCACGGTGACCCCTGTTCTCGAAACCATGTGCGGCCACGGCACCACGATCGGCGGCTACCTCCATGAATTCCGGGACCTCCTCGCATTGATCCCGCGCGAGTATCACTCTAGGATTGGAATCTGCATCGACACCTGCCACAGCTTCGCGGCAGGCTACGACCTCGTAAGCCCCGCGGGCTTCCGCGCCTTCATGCAGGAATTCGACGACATGATCGGCCTACAGTACCTGCGCGCGCTGCACCTCAACGACTCGAAAGCGCCGCGCGGCAGCCGCCGCGACCTGCACGCGAACATCGGCACGGGTTTCCTTGGGCTGCGGGCGTTTCACAATGTCATGAACGAGCCGCGCTTCGAGGGTCTGCCGATGATCCTGGAGACGCCCATTGACCGTCCCGTGGCGGGGGTGTCCAAGAGTGAGGAGAGCGGGAGCGAGGACTCGGACGCGAAGCCGAAGAAGACCAAGAAAAAGCAGACGAAACGTCCGGCCGCGGCGAAAACGCAAACCGTGCCTGATGCGTCGGTGTGGGCGCGCGAGATCGAGCTCCTGGAGTCGCTGATTGGGATGGATCCGGAGGGCTCGGAGTTCCGCGCCCTCGAAGCGAAGCTGTCCGAGGAAGGGAGGGAGTCGCGCGAGAAACACCAGGAGCAGTACGAACGCAAGTTGGAGGCGGAAGAGAAGAAGAAGGCGAAAGGTCCTACGAAGAAACAGAAGACGCTGGTGGAGGTGATGAATGGCTCTGCGGGGAAGGAAAAGGCAGGCAAGAAGGCGGCGGACTACGAGAGTGAAGATGAAGGATGTCAGAGTTGTTGAGTTCTTGACGATCATATGAAATGGCCACTGGCATCGCAATAGGCTGAGCTCGGATACCCTGATAATGAGCATAAAATAGTCCACGCAGCTGTCTCCACAGATCTTTACTTGTAGAAACTCGTTTACTTCAAACAACGCAATCAGTCCAATCCAAATGGGTATTCTGTATGTAGGTGTGAAACAATCAAGGCTAAGATGCAAATGCGCCTCCGACCCCGGATCAGCGAGATGGACAACATGGTATCACATAAGAATCACTGTCTATACAGGACGTCGTCTCCCCAAAATATGTGCGGGGGCCGTCATGCACTTCGAACACATTGGCAAACGATCACAGGTATAAAATGGACAAGAAAACATAAAAGCTGCAGCGCGCTGAGACTATACTCAAAAACATCTGATGGTGTGCCTCTTGGGCGTTTCACATAGTAAAAAAGGGTATCAGGTCCAGCTCCGAGATATTTTCGGAAAGCTAGGATAACGAAGACACGGGATATACCGCCCTGGTAGCGTCCAGCACAAAACCGTAAAAGGAAAAAGAGAAAGTATATCCACGCGGATGGCTTGAGAAGTTGCATTAACGACCAACAGGAGGAGACAGCCTCTCCGGTGATGACTGCAAGTGATTTCCGGGGCTCGGACCGCGGCCCGCTGCTTGAAGCTCAGCTTCGCCGGAGAACACGATAGGAGGAGCGGATCTCAGTGGTGAGGGTCCAGACGCCCGGGGAGAAAATGGCCGGTTGTCACCATCGCTCAAGTTTGCAGTGGAGATTTTGAGTCCGTGAGTGCTGCTGCTCGCGCCGCTTGCACGAACCCGGAATGATCGGTGACCACCTTCAGTCAAATCGTCCGCAGGCGTAATATTGACGTTGTCCTCGGAGTCGGGTGAATGCACCATTCGGGTTTCCGGGCTGGAAACGTGATGGTAGCCTCCACGCCCGCCAGGGCGATACGTATCCTCGCTGTCCGATTCAAGATCTGGGCTCCCCTCCCACGAAGCCTGTTGAGCGTCGGAGCGCATTTTGGCGATCTTCATGTAGTTGTAGGAGCCAATGCTGCTGATGGTGATAAACAAGCCCGCAATGTTAATTAGAGTGAGCTGATCATGGAACACCACACCGGCTGCACTGATTGTGACCACTTCTTTAAAGATGCCGCAGATGCTGAGAGTAACGACGGAAGAACGCTTGAGAAGGGCGAATTCGGATGCAATCATGCAGAATGCCAGGATGCCAGGGAAAATAAGAAGGAACACGGCAAACATGCCTCCATGGGCGTCAGTCAGTGCGACGAATCCAGTGACGATTTGGGAGGGGCCCTCCACGGCCATGGCGATGATAATCAGAGAGATAAACATAACGGGCGTGAGAAAGAACAGGGTCGAGAACGGATTGGCGGTGGCCGGGTGCCGGAGAAGCAGGATCTGTGTGAGACCCCATCGGAAACCCGAAAAGAAGGCGGACGCAATCACCAGCACAAAACCCACCGCGTTGAAAGCGGTCTCTCCAGCAACCATCATGACGACACCGACTGTCATCGTGGCAATTATGATGATCAACTTGACAGACGGGGTCTCGAGGCGGAAGAGAAAGGCGAAGAGGAGAACGAAGGCGAGAGCCGAGGATTTGCACATGGTTAAGAAAGTGAGAGAGATGAATTTCAACGACATGTTCCCGAGACCGATATCCAAGGAGGTTGCTGCACCACAAGGCACTAAACGCGTAAAGTAAAAGACTTTGGTGAGCACCGGTCTGGACTCGAGGGTATCAGTGTCCCTCGTAGGAGAGCCGCATGGCGACGCGACGGGAAGGGACCTCGGACGGAGGGACGGTATGAAGTAGAGGATGATGGAGGCGAGAGAGAACTGGACCAGCATATGCAAGCTAGTAGTGAACAGAGGGAACGGGAAAACGACCTCATCTTCGGAGAACATCCATTTGTTGTACTGTAGGGAGGGTGCAAGTCAGTCACGTTGATTCGATTGACAAGAGGGAGGAAATGGAGACTTACAATCGAGATGGCGAGCGAAAAGAAATACCACAACAGGATGAGACCGAGGTTCACGAGGAGTCGCCGCATGACATTTCGATCTGCCAGGCCCATGGACAAGAAGTCGCGAGAGGCTTTCACATCGGCGATACGGGCATCCAACTGTCTCCGTTGTTGTCTTCTCCTCCGTCGTCTCTGCCGTCTCTGTTTGGCCGTGAGACCGGTTTCTTCGTCATCGTTCAAGTCATCATCCGAGTCTATGAAATCCATCTCGACGCTTTCCGCAATTGACGAGAGATCAGAGACATCCGCGTCCTCGGCGGCCTTTTGTTCGTCTCGTCGAAGGGCGGCACTGTCACTGACGGACCTCGGGTTCTCATCCCTTTGGTCGATTACAGCTGATTGGGACGGGCCTCCGGTGCCTGTCAGCACAGAACTGCGCCGTCGATGGTGGTTCCCGGACGGCGATAGACCCATGCTGAGCGAATAGAGAGGTTGGAAGGTAGGATGGGGGGAGGAAATGTATGGAAGTCAAAAAGAAGGATTCGCTAGAAGAGAAAGGGCTCCATCAGCGGTCAAACACGGTGAAACTAGCTCCCAGGACAACAATTCGCCGTCTGAACGGTCGGTCGGTCGTTGTGAGCGATGACGGTGATCGAGGATGCGTGATTGGAGACGGGGGGGTCGGATGGACGAAAGGATCGAAAAGAAGCGGAGCTGGTAGACAGGTCGGACAGGAGAAATTGCAAAAAGGAGATAGGCAGACAGGAAATTTCAGGATGAAGGGAAGCGGACGTGGCGCGGGGGAGAATGCAAGGGCGCAGGATGCAAGAAGCAGCAGCAGCAGAAGCAAGTCAGAGGGAGCTCACACGGAGCTAAGGAGTGGAATGGACTCGAGGAGATACACAGGGCAAGACAGCTAGGAAAGACGAGACGATAAAGGAAAGAAAGCAGCCGATACGGGCGGGAGGGATTGGAATAGAGACGAAGGTCCACGATCACGAAAGATGGAGAGAACGAGACGAGAGGAGGAAGTGAAAGTGGAAGTGGAAAACAGACCGACGGGCGAGGGAGAGAAGGGACTAGACCCGGTTGAGGTGGAGTGGAGAGAGAGGGAGAGTCACAAGTCCATCATCAGTCATCATATCCTCCTTCATCTTGTGCACTGGAATCTCCAATCCACCAACAATCCACTTTTAGTCATAATAACAGACTGACAACGAAAGGATTGAAATCATCCAGCAATACTACCTTATCCAAATCACCAGTCAAATCACCAGTACCATCCCCAGTCCAACTACCTGTGAGATGAAGGCCAAGAGGATCCGATACTCATTAACACTTGCAGCGGGGATTCGATGCCTAATTCTAATTAATCTCGGTAATTATTCTATCACTAGAGGGACCAAACCAGGGCCGACCAGGGCTTTCCGGACGATCCGGGGTCGACGAGATTTTCGTCTTGTTTAATCCTCCCTCCGATTGCTGATCGCATGCACCATCAGCCGGGGGTTTTGTCTCCTCGGGTCGATAATCGTCTGCTGTATATCTTATCGCATCTCACCAGCCTCTCTCTTCTTTTCTCCCTTTCTCCCTCCCTCTTCTTCCTTCCTTTCTTTCTTTCTCTTCTCATATCCCGTCCCAACCCACACATCCACCGGTCCCATAAGGCCCAAAAGGGGGGGCTGAGGCGCCGAAGCCTCACACCGACTCTTGGCAATTAGACCACATCGATCTTTAGCGATCTTTTAGTCTTTGCGACTAAATGAGGGGGCCCCTCGCTTTGTCCGCCCCGTGATTCGTCCCAGGTCAGACCCTCCAGGACCCTCGTCTCCTCTGAGCATATGATAGGTATGATCGCCCGCGGCGGGTGCAGAGAATAGTGATTATCATTTTGCGAAAGGAATTGCTGCCCAGGCCCCAGATCAGACCTGCTGAAGACCCAGCAGCACTGCGGGTCAGGACGGACTTTGGTAATGGCGGGATTCCAGGCATCCAGGTTCTGGGCCGCAGCTTGACCGACTCTTGCGGTGGGCTGCGCTTCGGCAGAGGGCTTGTTCATGTCATGTGCCTGAGATCGTTCTCGCGTGGGCTGCCCCCTCACCCGTCGGTGGGGTTGTATAGAGCCCTCATATGCAGATAACTTTGTGTGGCTCATGCGCCTTGAGTCTGTTGATGTTCGGGCTGGGATTAGAGACTTATAGGCCCTGTGTAAGCTGCATGTGATATGGTCGGTTGTAGCCGTAGCGAAAAACATGGGGCTGGGAATCCTTCTTATATCAAGACAGAAACTAGAGACGGATCTAGACCGCTGGACCTGCGCAGGGTCAAAACTGCACGGGTCACACAGGTTTGCACAACCATCAACATCCGGTTCATTGGCATTGTATGACAGGTATATCAGGCCTTTCATCCAATTGTTGCTCATGCCTCAAAACCCAATCCAGTCAAGCAGTCTTGACTGTTGCTACTCGACGCTCACGGACAAATTGAGTCGCCTCATATTCCAGCTCACATCAGGATGCTATATTCTATCGAATAGGAACAATGTCCCGAGTAGCTAGCATCCTCTTACCGTTTATCATAACACCGGCCCCAATTCATGATCCATGGATTCAATTCAATTCTTGCTTCTGTTTTCTAGAGGCGCTTATGATCCTCGTCAAGTGTTCTCATGTGTTCATCCCACATCATATAGCAACCCAACCCATCAGACTGGCCAACAACACCTCTAATCAATCAACCCCCCTTTCTCTGTCCAGCCGCACCCGGTCCCGGACTGGGGTTGTTCGCACTCGATGCTCGGTTATCCTTCGGGGCACCCGACGGCCGCGAAAATGCGGCGCTGGCATTCCGTAGCTCAATCTTCTGGCGTTCCATCTCAAGCTGCACGCATTCCGATCCATTAGCCAGGGTCGCGACCACATGAATCGTATCCAAGAAACAATTTGTATACGTACCACCTTGCGCACGCGGAGAAGTGCCGCAGTGTCACCCGCAACCAAGGGCCGGCAGTCGTCCGGACGGTAAGGTGCGGCGATTGCTACCGCATCCGCCACGACGATGTTGGTGCCATCCCACCGAACAGGCATCGTACGACTAATTGCATCGAAAATATCCTGCGCCTCGCGTGTGACGCCCTTCCCGCGGCGCGCCTCGTTCTCGTGTAACTTGCCGATGGCCGTGGTCTCGCGGTTCTTCAACGCACGGATGTCGAGCGCGTGGACGGACGGGACCGCATCCGAGAAGGACGGACCGTCGGCGGCGGTGGACGGCGGAGCAAGGGAGAGGAGCTGAAAGGATTGTATCCGCGACACCGGGAAGATGTGATAGTCCGCTTGCGCCTGTTTAGGGTCGGCGGTGTTGATGGCAACGAGGTTCGTGATCGGATCGGCTGTGAATAGGGTGCCTTCGATTGTGGATTGCTGAGCTGTGGTTATCCGCACACTAGTCATTTGAGAAGCAGATATCAGTACTGCGTCGATCCAAAGCCACTTTCATAGCATTGAAGGGCATGGACTGCTTACCGGGCGCCAATTGCCCCGCTCAGCGCAACTTCTAAAGGTACCATAGCTCCCGCCATTCCCTGCTTTGGTGTTCTCACTCGGGGTTGGCGTTTATTATCGGCCATCCGATGACGGCTTCTGGATTATTGTAGAGCCGGAAGCCTGACCCAATTCAAGGATAAGTCAGGCTGGCGGCAATGAAATGGTGCGGTATGATCGATGACCAACAAGCAGTCCTGCCCTTTGCGTGCCACGTGTGTAAGCAGCCGACAGGAGACAATGCAATCGGCCGGTGACGGACTCCGCTGTATTTCCTGTTCGCAAGACGACGGCGGAAAACCACGGCCGAATCAAGCTAGGGTGGGATGGGAAGCTTGGTTAGGCAAAGGAGCGACTAGACCGGCGGCCAGACAAGGAGGGGGACTAGACGAAAAGGACGACTGGTGACAGCTGAAGCGGTCAAGCACACGAAGAGCGTCTCCGATCACCGATACCAGAATGAGAAAGGGGCGGGGAGGGTGACGGGGAAAAGGGTAGAGTGAGGAGAAATGATGTCTTATGGGGCGAAGTTGGACGTTACACCGGCAGGCGATGGAGGAGACCCAGCCCGATCCAGCTTAGCCCTCCGATCGACACAACACGACTTCCGGTATCATCCAACCCTTCTAAGTTGCAAACTATGCCAACAGTTTTGCTTGCGATTTTCCTTTATTAAACCAAACGTTTCATTCCATAAACTTCATTTCCATGAGAATAACGCGAAACATATCATCTAAATACAGAGGATTACATCCTTTTTGAGCCTTTTTTTACGGTCGTCATGTTTCTATATGCTCAGGAGAACTCACTCTCCCATCACCCTTTCAGGCTTAGGCTCCACGTCCAGCGTAGCGGTGTGATGTCCTCATTTAAGCCGAGTAAGTCGAAGCGGACACCTCACCACCACGTCCGGTCCAGTTGACGTGGATATCCTTGTCGACAGGGTACTTCTCGCTGGCGAACTCAGGCTTAATACGGAAGGTGTGGGCACCAAAGTAGTCACGCTGGGCCTGCAGCAGGTTGGCGGGGAGGTCCTGGGTGCGGTAACCGTCGTAGAAGCTCAGAGCAGTGCTGAAAGCGGGGAGAGGGATACCCCAGAGAGCACCCTTGCTGACGACGTTTCTCCAGCCCTTCTGGGCGTTGTGGATGGCCTTGTTGAAGAAGTCGTCGAAGAGAAGGTTCTCGAGGTCAGGGTTGTTACGGTAGGCGTTAGTGATGTCCTTCAGGAAGACGGAGCGGATGATGCAGCCACCACGCCACATGAGGGCGATGGAGGGCTTGTTCAGCTTCCAGCCGTACTCCTTGGCAGCCTCCTGGATGAGCATGAAGCCCTGAGCGTAGGAGATGATCTTGGAGGCGTAGAGAGCCTGCTCGAGGTCGTCGATGAAAGCCTGCTTGTCACCGGAGAACTCAGGAGTAGGGCCGTTCAGGAGCTTGCTGGCACGGACACGCTCGCTCTTGATGGCAGAGAGGCAACGAGCGAACACGGACTCGCCGATCAGAGTGACGGGCATACCCAGGTCAAGGGCGTTGACGGCAGTCCACTTGCCAGTACCCTTCTGGCCGGCCTTGTCGAGGATCTTCTCAACGAGGGGAGTGCCATCGTCGTCGTTGAACTTGAGGACGTCGCGGGTGATCTCGATCAGGAAGGAGTCCAGGACACCAGTGTTCCACTGCTCGAAGACCTTGGCGATCTCAGGGACAGGCAGGCCCATACCACGCTTCATGATGTCATAAGCCTAGTTGCTTGTCAGCAAATCCAGACTTTTGCAATCTTCCAACAAAACACCCAACAACTTACCTCACAGATCAGCTGCATGTCACCGTACTCAATACCGTTGTGGACCATCTTGACGAAATGGCCGGCACCCTCATCACCGACCCAGTCGCAGCAAGCCTCACCGTCGCTCTTGGCGGCGATGCTCTGGAAGATGTCCTTGATATGGGGCCAGGCGGCCTCGTTACCACCGGGCATGAGAGAGGGGCCGTAACGAGCACCCTCCTCACCACCGGACACACCGCTGCCGACGAAGTTGATGCCCTTCTCGGCGAGGTATCTGGTGCGGCGGTTGCTGTCGGGGAAGTGGGAGTTACCACCGTCGATGATGATATCACCCTTCTCAAGGAAGGGGAGGAGGGCCTCGATAAAGTCGTCGACGGGCTTGCCGGCCATGACAAGGAGCATGACACGACGAGGGCGCTTCAGCTTGGAGCAGAACTCCTGCACGGAGTGAGCACCAACGATGGGCTTGCCTGGAGTGGGTTAGTTTTGCGCCTCACGATGCCATCGCGCTGACTGAGAGATGGTGAAGCTCACCCTTGGCCTCATTGTTCAGGAAGCGGTCCACCTTGGAGGTGGTACGGTTGTAGGCGCAGACGGTGAAACCGTGGTCGGCAGCGTTCAGGATCAGGTTCTGACCCATGACGGCCAGACCGATCAGACCGAAGTCAGCACTAGGCAAAGGACGCGCCGGAGCGCCGACATTGATGCCGGCCAAACGGGCGCTTTAGTCAGTTACCAATTCTGTCAACAAGTATAAAATCATGGGTTGATATGTGGGAGAGCGGTTGGGGAGGTTATGGGGGCAGGAGAAGGTATGGAAGGGTAGCAGGAGTTATGACGTTATGAGACGAGGGGCACCCCGCGATGGTGCTTGTCGAGAGACCATCTCGAGTTCCAATGGCTTGACGCCCATCGCAAGTGGATAGACTGGAGAAGCGAGTCTCATAACCGCCGGTGCATCCAAAAGGCATCAAACCCGATGATTCGGAATATGGGGGAGGTGAAGAGATGTTAAAACGGTAGAGCACTTACACAGCTTGGTCGGCCATGATGTCAGGTGGGGTAATTAGTCGAGATGTGAAAGGATGTAAAGTGAATATGTACAGCAGAAAGCTGTCCCAAGAATTGGAGGATGGGGAGGGAGATGAGGAGGTTATATCTGGAGAGGAAAGAAAGGAGAGAGAGAGAAGAAGGGAAAGGAAAGGAAGAAGAGAAGAAGATGTCAACCATCCACGGCTTACGGAGCAACCCTTCCGTCATGGTGGGACGAAAGACGGCGGGGCAACCACCCAAAAAAAAGAGAGCTAGGGGAGCAGAGTCGTCCGGTGAGAGTGGAATCCCACGGATGGTTCAAGGATCATTGCATCGATGGGATTAGAGAATCGGAATCGCTACCGGAGTTGTCATGCATTGTCCGTCTCTCATCAACAGTTGAATAATCTCTACTCGTGTACTACATGAATCTATTCAGAGTGCAGATGTGTCCTGTACGAACTGGATCGATGACAGCGTCATGCATTCCTCGGAGATGACGGAGGATGCTGTCCTGCAAGCTGGCCGGATGGCGGGGCACCCATGGAGGGGCTCAATAAAAAATATCCCTTGACTTGAAGCGTGTTCGGTGAGGCAGATTTGGGCATGGATCCTCCACCAGGGAGTTATGCCTCTGTGGAATTCCACGCATTCCGGTGATTCTGGGCCTGGGATGACTGGATCGGATTACATTATGATTGATTTATCACTTGATTATTGTCTTTGGTACTCTTGTTCTTGACCCCTCCGGATTTTAGTCGGATCGGGGAGATATACTCCGATCTCGCAATCCATAGTAGAAAGATAGAGAGATTGCCAATACTCACGTACACTCAGGCAACTTCATCGCCGCGGAGAAATTTCCTCCATTAATAGATTGACCGGCTTGGGTCACTATCACAGGAAAAAAGGAAAATAATCCTGCAGATGGAAATACCCAGCTATTTCCGGTTTATTCAGCCGGCTACTGCTCTGCCAAAAGCGGTTTAGGGTGGGGGTGCTCTTTCATCCAAGAAAGGAAATCTTACATTACCATGCAGCCAATCAGATAACGTCTCCGCTGAACCATGACCTTCCCGGATTAACATATCCCCCGCTCTCTGCCCGAACCCTCAGGCAGCTAGAAATTTCCATACGGCAGCCTTGTTACCCCAAAGGCGCTTTTTCTTTGCGACAACCGCGAGACTTTCCTGATCGCTTCGCCATCACCTACATCAAACCCATTGAGTGCTCAACCCTCTGTCACATCCGCACTTTACTATAAACATCCTGACTGCCGCCTATTCTCTCAACCTTCAACTCCACTCAGTCCCTTCTGCCGCCATCCTTCAAGACTCCGGATCCTTTTCAGGCGTGACGTCTGGCGTATGACTGCTGCGTCAGTCAAACCCTGAAGGTACGTGTCTGTTGCTAATCTCTGCACCTCCACACGGCGCTTCATACCATCCAATCGCTCTCTCTCTCTTCTTCGAACTCTCCATTCATCATGTCCTTTCCGCCACCTCCAGGTCTCAAGCAAAACCCATCATCCCTTCCTCCGCGGCCTCCACCGCCAGCAAGCTCTGCTTCTGCTTCCTACCAGCCAGCATATTCAGCCGCGCCGTCATACGCGTCCGCCGGAACACCCACTGGCGGATATGGCGCAGGCAACAGCACCAACCCACCTCGCGCGGGCGGGTACAGCGCGTTCACAGCATTTCAGCCACGCTCCGTAGCCGCCAGCCAACCCTACCGTACCAGTAGCCCCGCGGTGTCGACGCCCCCCGTCTCGTCTGCGGGTTATTCTACCCCGACCACCACGGCCGGCTACGGTACCTACTATTCGCAACCTCAGACATCCTACCAGGGCAACGCCTCCTTCTACGGCGCGGCGCAGTATAACGATAACACATATGGATCAACCGTGCCGCAAATCCAGAACCCGTTCGGAAACCCGGGGGATCAGCGCGGCAAGCGCAACGATGGTCTGGATCCCGAAACTGAGGCCCAGATTGCACAGTGGCAGAGCGCATACGTGAACAAAGACGAGGCGCAGCCCCTTGGCAAAGTGCCAGGTCGTCGCGATGGCGGCCCGGCCATGACCAGCGGTGCGAATACCCCGTCTGCCGGTCCTACCGCCGCCAGCACCCCTGTCTCCATTTCTGGACGCTCGGAGCCCGCGCCCAAGACCGTTGTGCGGTCCGGCGGTGGTCAGACCTGGCAGGATTCCACCCTTCTTGAATGGGATCCGGCGCATTTCCGCCTCTTTGTAGGAAACCTCGCGGGCGAGGTCACCGACGATTCTCTACTGAAGGCGTTTGCTAAATATTCGTCGGTCCAGAAGGCGCGCGTCATCCGCGACAAGCGTACGCAGAAGAGCAAGGGCTACGGGTTCGTCAGTTTTAGCGATGGTGATGACTATTTCAAGGCCGGTAGAGAAATGCAAGGGAAGTATATCGGCTCGCATCCCGTCCTACTCCGTCGCGCTACTACCGAGGTTCGTCCCGTGTCGAACAACAAGAACGGGAAAAAGCACGGTGGCGGGGGGGGCTCGGGTAGTGGTCATGCTGGAGGAAAGGTCAAGCATGACGGTGTGAAGAAGTCTGGAAAGACAAAGGGTGGACTGAAAATTCTCGGTTAAGGTTAGTCCAATGGTTGACTCAGTATGTACATGGACATCTTGAATTAATGACAACCTGCATTGTGCTCAGACAATTGTCTCTTTCCAGTACTCTAGTACTCCGTACTCACAGGCCACTAACCGCATGACTGCGTAGACTTGCGTAAACCCAGGTAAGCTACCTAACTATGTAGGAGGGTCTCTTCCAGGGAAAAGATCGTACGGTACGTGAAGACCAACCTGCTTTTGAGGGCAGTGAGATCCAACTGAAGCGCAAAACAGAATCATTCGTTATTCGTCAAGCCGCCAGGAATATATCATCAACAGTAAGTAGGAAGTCAAAGGTAATATACAATCTCAGGACCCCCGGTATAGTATATGCAACCAGATCAAAATATACGAGCATTAACATATCAAACCAAGACGCCTGCGTGTTCCCATGTAAATATCAACAGCATAAACCACTCAAAAAACATGCAAGCGTAGTGCATGCCACATCGTCGAAAGGAGACCATTGAACCTCGACAGAGAGCAATCGTAGCCGTGGTTGCATAGCCAGTAGGTCACCAAGTCGTGTAAAGGAAGAGGTAGCTCAAACACGTGCGTGAGGCATCAGAAACATTCGTATGAGGTATTGGTGCGAAATTGGAGTAGTTCGGTACGTCGTGAGACATCAAAGCAACAAATAATTTTTCCAAGCGTAACGTCGTGGATAGTCGGTAGGTGCAAGAAATCGAAAGAGGAGAATCCGTAGAAGAGGAAGAGAGTAGATAGGCAAGGAGCATCGTCCGCTCAACCAGTGTCACCCTTCTTCTCCACTTTCTTCGTCGACAGCTCGTTTCCTCGAGAAGATCGAGATGTGGTTTTGCATGGCGTAGATTCCAAACCCAGCGACGGCCAGAATCAGGAACAGGATAATAATGATGATGGCGATGGTGATGTTCTTCTTGACCATCTTGACGGGTGTATATAACAACCCCTTTGTATCTTCAGCTAAAAAAAAATAAAAAATAAAAATAAAAATAAACTCAATCGGATCCAGTGACCACCCCAATGGAACGTGACAAGCGGGAGAATGAGGGGACAGAGGTCACCCCTAGATACAGCTGGGGAATGGGATTTGGAACCTCCAGCGACAATTCAAGGGATGTTAAAACAGGAAAGGGAGCATTGCTCGGGACCTCCACTGTCTTAAAGGGAACAGAAGGTCGCTGCCCAGCCATGTTGATTTTGAATCCTTTTGCTGGTGGCTGGGCGGGTGAGAGCGTGTTTTGAGCGGTGGGGGTTGTCCACTGGGAGCTTACAAGTGGGGCGGGCCACGGGTAACCATTGGGTCACGGATACTTAAGGTGCCACGCTACTCGTTAGGGCGATCAGGTACCAAGTACTTTATCCCCAGCCTCTGGACTTTTGAGATGGATTTCCGGTGAGATCGTGTCCCAAAATATTGGGCTGTCATGTCGCAATTTAGTTCAATCGGAGACTTTATGTCACTTTTGCATCATCAATCGAGCATATTACCCTCCATTTTGAGTGTTCAACACTAACTGACAAAGTCCTTAAACTCTGTCACTCGGTTGCTCAGAGAGACTTGATGGACACTGAGACACAACAAACACACACAAGAAAGATCAACTTCTAGATTGCAGCTTTCGCGGACACCGATACACAACCTCCTTGGTAAAATCATCAATCAAAGGTAGAGGATCATATCCATGCCCCTCGTGCATTTCTGCAAGTCTCACTGCCAGACTTGTATCCTGATCCTCAAATCTGAAAATCCGTGGCCGTCTAGATAACCGAAATACGTAGACAGGAACCGGGGTGGTAACTTCATGGGCGGACTCGTAGTCATAGTCGGTATTGTTGACATCTACCACAAAATAGGAGTGGCGTCCCGTAAATATATTTGCTGCGAGGAAACGTGTGTGCATCTCGGGACGACATTCATTAATGGACCGCTGAACTTTCCTTGCAACCTCACTGATTGACTCTGGGTAATTTTCAGAGTCAAGAATCTTGGTGGGCGAGTCGCCGAGGATTCTAATGGGTGTCGAGCCGATGGTTTCGACGAAATTTCTCACAATGTTGTGGATCTGGCCCATGATTAGGGCACGGGTTTGTTCTCTCTGTTGCTCTCTTTGCTGCTCCATGGTGAAAAGAACAGTAGTCGGTACTCTCAAACTGTTAAGAGGAAATTGACCACGAGAACGATAATTGAAAATCCGCACCTTGGCCCTTTGTGAGGCCTAACAGTGCCAATGGGGGTTCCATTGGAGAGTTTTTATAGAAGTGCTCAAGAAAAAGTGTCAACAAAGCGCAGTATAATATGTAGGCTACACCGACAGCTGCCTGGTGCTTCTGAGGCTGCTGGAATGCTTATGTACTCAGGTCGAATAATTTGTGTTACCCTAAGACTGCTGTCTTTGGTAGAATCTACTCGGGATCATCCAAATTATTGGAGCTTTCTCAGAAGTCAGAGTGAAGGAAATATCTATGATAGTCCAGTAGTCAAGAAATCAGAAAAATAAGCGATGATGTGAGAAGATAGTCTCCAACAGGGGTTATAGCCTGAGCCAGGTATTCTGAATATGTACCGAATATAATTATTGGATGACATTTAAGTAAGATGAGGCATATGTCTCTATGTCGGGGAAGCCGCAGATTAGTCCGTCAGGACAATTTAGGGGCCAGGGTATAATATACCCCCCTTTAATAGTGATTGGGATCAATTAGAATAGAGCAAACAGCATAGTAGGTATTAAGGGAGTCTATTTAATTGTTAGTATACTTTCTCTGCTAACGGCCCCCTGGTGGTTTCAGCTGAATGGAATGAGTCATGCTCCCCAGTACACTCTAAAAGCGTGGACTGTCCTGTTTCACTCCTCTGATAAACACATTCTCGGAATACCATCAAATTAAGGTATGTTTCCCTCAATAATCAAGGCCCAATCCGCTACTAAAGCTGAGAGGATAATCTAAATCAATTGTATAGAACTTGTTTTGATTCGCGGACCAGAAATTTCCAATACCTTTTCAACCTGCCCAACTGCCAACTCCCCAATGACTCAGACTCCAGAGGCGATCTTGCATCTAGAAAAGTGCCTCTTACGGCCCCAGTGTGAGAGCGACGCCGAAGATGTTGCCAGAGAAGCAAACAACCCACGGATAGCAAAATGGATGACCAATCGGTTCCCCCATCCATATCGTGTCGAGGATGCCAAGAAGTGGATAGAGTCTAGCAGGTCGCAACCTGAAGTGAACGCCTTCGTCATCTGCCGCAAAGACGACAATAGAGCGATTGGCGGAATTGGTTTAGAGAACCGGACAGACGTGAACTATCGGACGATGGTACTCGGGTATTGGCTGGGGGAAGACCACTGGGGCCAGGGCATTGTAACGGAAGCTGTTGCGGCTCTCTCCCAGTGGGCCTTCGACAAGTTTCCCCATGTGATCAGGTTAGAGGCGAGTACGTACGAGGGGAACAAAGCAAGTGCTGCGGTACTGCAGAAGGCGGGCTATCGGTATGAAAGCAGAAGTAGATGCGCGGTTGAGAAGAACGGCGTGGTGATGGATTTGGAGACATACTGCATATTGAGGGATGAGAGAGGTCACATTTAGCCTTTGGGGAACTATATCAGCAACGTGCATGCATGATTCGTGCAAGAGTGGGTAGTGGGGGCGGTCTCGGTCTCTTGTTATAGACACATGCAGAACTGCGGTATACAGGAATTGAGCAGCGGTCAGTGAAGTCTAGACGGCATCCCACACCATATTATATCAGATATGTCTCCTGCGAGCATACCTCTAGTCGCCTTACATTCATGCGGAATGTGGCATATAATATATACTGACAGTGTTGGGGGACGGATTGTCGACTCGCAGAGTATCCGGGAGAGCCTAGACTACGCCACTGAACTGCACCTGCTACACCTGCTACACCTGACAATATGGTGCAATAAACGCACCCGAACCTACCTGAGTAAGAAGTTGGACTGCGTCAATCATGTCAATCATGCGTGGTTGGGATCGGGCACTGTGTCGGGTGATGACTTCATCATGACAGATGCATCTCCCCGAACCCAAAGAATGGTCTCATTGCAACGTTCCTTTGCAGACCATCAACGGATCGGATATCCAAGGATCGGTTCCCGGATCTCGGGATTGACATGTCCCGAGAGAATTATGTTCACGATGCTCTTTATTTCGGTGGATCGGGGTCGGAGCTAACGATATCACCGGGAGGAATGTACTACGATGCTGGCCTATATGCAGCAGACCTATCTGATATACAATTATTAATATGTGTACTTGATCATCCCTGACGTAATCTAAGTCAATATCCTTGATTTACTCACTTGGTCTACATACAGCCGTCGCATTCAAACTCCGGGGAGACCTACCGATCTAAAAGACTCACCTCCTTCATTCTCCGCACTCCCACGTTGATACACAACATTTTGCAGTTTTAGGCGCATTAAGTCGCTCCCCAGCGAGTGAGCACCGTTCAGGCTTCAGATGCGCGCACCTGCTCACCAAGTGATCACACAGCAATGGAGCCCGGTCGCGTTGATGGGCACATGATGAATCAAGGGCGGGAGAGCATGGAGTCTCAAGGCGCAAAATCACATACACCCTCGACGTCCTCCTCGTCCACAGAGAAAGGCTCAGAGTTCGCTCCCATCCGCAGCGAGCCTGTCCCTCCGCAGGAGACCGCGAGCCGGCCACCCATCGGCGAGAGGAAGTCCTCGCTCTCCAGACCGCTCACAGAAGATGAAATTGTGCGCTCCCTAAGCCGGCGCCGTAGTGCTGGGTCTGGCACGAGCGATGATAGGGAAGATCTAGCTCAGATCGCGCGACTGATCTCTCGCATGTTTGGTCAAGACCGGAAGGCCCATTCAAATGAAGAGAAAACCAGACATCTTGGAGTCGTGTGGAAAAACTTGACGGTCAAGGGCATTGGTCTTGGGTCCGCCATTCAAATGACGAATTCTGATCTTCTCCTTGGGATTCCGCGAATGATCAAGAAGTTTATAACTCGAGGCCGAAGCAAACCGGCCTTGCGAACCATTCTGGATGATTTTACGGTAGGCGCACTCCGTATGTCTTGCATAATGAGGTCCGAAGGCTGATATTGTATGTTCTAAGGGATGCGTACGACCTGGTGAGATGCTTCTTGTCCTTGGACGGCCTGGATCTGGATGCTCGACCTTCCTGAAGGTCATCGGAAACCAGAGATGGGGCTACAAGAGCGTGGACGGGGACATAAAGTACGGGGGAACAGATGCAGAGACAATGGCCAAGAACTATCGCTCTGAAGGTATCTGACCTTTATATATGGTGAAGCAATGCATGCTGACAGCTCTAGTGCTATACAATCCCGAAGATGATCTACACTATGCAACGTTGACTGTGAAAGATACTCTGATGTTCGCATTAAAGACCCGAACTCCAGACAAAGAATCTCGACTTCCCGGCGAATCTCGAAAAGCATACCAGGAGACGTTTCTATCAACCATCGCCAAGCTGTTCTGGATTGAGCATGCACTTGGTACCAGGGTGGGTAATGAATTGATCCGGGGAATCTCAGGAGGAGAGAAGAAGCGTGTGTCCATTGGAGAAGCGCTGGTGACGAAAGCGAGCACGCAATGCTGGGACAACTCAACCAGGGGTTTGGACGCAAGCACTGCCCTCGAATACGTTCAAAGTCTCCGGAGCTTGACCGATATGGCAAGTGCGTCGACGTTGGTGGCACTCTACCAAGCGTCCGAGAATCTCTACAACCTTTTTGACAAGGTCATCCTCATCGAAGATGGGAAATGCGCGTACTTCGGTCCGACTCAAAATGCAAAAGCATACTTCGAACGTTTGGGCTTCGAATGTCCCCCTCGATGGACCACCCCCGACTTCTTAACATCCGTCAGTGATCCACATGCCCGACGGGTAAGAAAGGGCTGGGAAGACCGGATTCCTCGCTCTGCAGAAGACTTTCAAAACGTCTACCGCAAAAGCGATATTCAAAAAGGCGTGGTGGCCGATATAGAAGATTTTGAACAAGAGCTCGAATCGCAGGAAGAGGAGCGCGAAGCGATAAGAAAGAGTACACCGAAGAAGAACTATACAGTGCCTTTCTATCAACAAATCCTCATTCTCACCGAGCGACAGTTCAAGATCATGTACGGTGATAGACAAACACTTATCGGGAAATGGTCGCTCCTTGTCTTCCAAGCTCTCATCATTGGAAGTTTATTCTACAATCTCCCGGAGACAAGGTAAGTCAAATGACATCGAGTCTGTTCAGGAATTATTCTCACATATTCAGTGCCGGTGTGTTTACTCGAGGCGGAGTCATGTTCTTCATCCTCCTGTTCAACTCCCTTCTCGCTATGGCGGAGCTTACGGCTTTCTTTGATAGCCAACCGATCATCCTTAAGCATAAGAGCTTGTGAGCACTCCCGCATAGTTTCAAAATGGCAGTGCAGTAACTGACCCGACCAGTTCTTTCTATCGTCCATCAGCATTCGCACTATCGCAAGTGCTGGTTGATATACCAGTGATCTTTATTCAAGTTACGCTTTTCGAATTGGTTGTTTATTTGTATGGTTTCTATATTCGTGAAATATCTTGTCTGAAGTGCTAACATCTATCAGCATGTCCAATCTTTCACGAACCCCGTCCCAATTCTTCATCAATTTTCTGTTAATCTTCACTCTTACATTAACTATGTATGCCTTCTTCCGAACTCTTGGGGCTCTTTGTGGCTCGCTTGATGTTGGTATGTTGAAGTAATCTCCATTACAAGCGCTTGTACTGACTGGCGAATTTAGCAACGCGCCTTACTGGAGTCGCAATTCAAGCTCTTGTGGTCTATACGGGTATGTTTCAACTCTGGGCTCTATGGTCAATAACTAACTGACATCTCTACCAGGTTACCTCATTCCCCCGTGGAAAATGCGCCCATGGCTCAAGTGGCTGATCTGGATTAACCCAGTTCAGTATGCCTTCGAAGGCGTTATGTCCAACGAGTTCTACAATCTGGATATCCAATGTGAACAGCAGAGCATTGTTCCACAAGGCCCCAATGCAGTGGCTGGTCATCAGACATGCGCATTGCAAGGGAGTAATCCCGACCAACTGGTGGTTCAAGGAGCCAACTACATAAAGGCTGCTTATACATATAGTCGCTCTCATCTGTGGCGGAACTTCGGGATTATCCTCGGATGGCTGTTTTTCTTCATCGCACTGACAATGATCGGGATGGAAATACAGAAGCCGAACAAAGGTGGAAGCTCTGTGACTATTTTCAAGAGAGGACAGGCACCAAAGGCCGTTGAAAAGGCGATCGAGAAGCAGCATGCTCCAGAAGATGAGGAAATGGGGAAAAAGGAAAACAGTTCCAGCGCTGACTGCGACGGAGCTTCGAATGATTCTGAGGACATCCAAATCGCACGAAGCACGTCCGTCTTTACATGGAAGAATGTCAACTATGTTATCCCGTATGGCGGAGGAAAGAAGCAGCTCTTGAAGGATGTTCAAGGCTATGTCAAACCTGGTCGGCTCACTGCCCTAATGGGTGCTTCTGGAGCAGGGTCAGTTCCTTCAGCCCTGATCTTGTCTAGCTCTACTGACCAGCTCGTGACAGAAAAACTACTCTTCTGAACGCCCTAGCGCAGAGAATCGACTTTGGCGTGAGTACCGGTTCTTTTCTAGTGGACGGAAAGTGTGTCTTCCACATGCCTCTTTACCCCAATAGTCGCTGACCGTTCTAGGCCACTTCCAAAAAGCTTCCAGCGCGCAACCGGCTTCGCAGAGCAGATGGACATTCACGAGCCTACTGCCACGGTGTTGGAGTCACTTCGTTTTTCAGCGCTTCTTCGCCAGCCCCAGGAGGTTCCTATCCAGGAAAAGTACGACTACTGCGAGAAGATTATTGATTTGCTGGAGATGAGGTCCATAGCAGGAGCTGTGATAGGATCTGGTAGAGGCGGCCTGAACCAGGAGCAGCGCAAACGACTCACCATCGCGGTCGAACTTGCAAGCAAACCACAGCTATTGCTCTTCCTGGACGAGCCTACGTCTGGCCTTGACTCATTGGCCGCTTTTAACATTGTGCGATTCCTTCGACGGCTGGCAGACGCCGGACAAGCAATCTTGTGTACCATCCATCAGCCGTCGGCTGTGCTTTTTGAGCAGTTTGACGATCTTTTACTACTCCAGAGCGGCGGCCAAGTGGTCTACAATGGGGAGCTGGGATCTGATTCTAGCAAGATGATCAATTATTTTGAGAAGAACGGCGGCAAGAAGTGTCCGCCCCATGCGAATCCTGCGGAGGTATTCGATCCCATATCTTATTCTCGCGTACCTTTTCTAACCCAGCATCTCTAGTACATGCTCGAGGTCATTGGCGCCGGAAACCCAGACTACAAGGGGCAGAATTGGGCCGACGTGTGGGCTAAGTCCGAAGAGTGCAAGCAGCTCTCGCAGGAGATTGACAACATCATCGAAACACGCCGCGACAAGGCCGACACGGAAAAAGCAGACGATAATCGCGAGTACGCGATGCCCGTCATGGTGCAGGTTTGGACCGTCTCGAAGCGTGCCTTCGTCGCCTACTGGAGAAACCCTCAATACGCCCTGGTTTGTCCATGTCGGATGATCCAATCTCCCGTCAACATAACTGACAGAACCTAGGGCAAGTTCATGCTTCACATCTTCACCGGCCTCTTCAACACCTTCACCTTCTGGAATCTGAAGAACAGCTACATCGACATGCAATCGCGCCTCTTCTCCATCTTCATGACGCTCACCATCGCGCCACCGTTGATCCAACAGCTGCAGCCCCAATTCCTGCATTTCCGCAACCTCTACGAATCTCGCGAGGCCAAAGCCAAGATCTACTCGTGGGTCGCCTTCGTGACGAGCGCCATCCTCCCGGAGCTACCCTACGCCGTAGTCGCCGGGTCGCTCTACTTCAACTGCTGGTAGGTCCTTCCCATCCCCCTACCCAACCCCCTCCACACTCCTATTCCATTCTGACAAATGAAAAAGGTACTGGGGCCTCTGGTTCCCGCGCGACTCGTTCACCTCTGGGCTCACCTGGATGTTCATCATGCTGTACGAGATGTTCTACATCGGGCTTGGCCAGTTCATCGCAGCCTTCTCGCCGAACGAGCTGCTTGCCTCGCTGCTGGTGCCCACCTTCTTCACCTTCGTGATTAGCTTCTGCGGTGTCGTCGTACCGTATGCCGCGCTCGTGCATTTCTGGCGCTCCTGGATGTACTGGCTCACCCCGCTCAAGTACCTCGTCGAGGGCATGTTGAGCATCGTCATCCACGACATCCCCGTCTCCTGCGTCGAGCGCGAGGAGTCCTTCTTCAGTCCGCCGCCCGGGTTGAACTGCCAGGAGTATGCGGCGTCGTTTGCGCAGCAGGCCGGCGGGTACGTCCGTGACGCGGGCAACGGACTCTGCGCTTACTGCCAGTTTGCGAGTGGGGACGAATTTGTAGGTGGTCGTGTGCTGCACTTTGGGGGGTGAGGGCTGACGTTTACGCAGGGCAAGTCGTTTAATGTGTTCTACAAGCATAAATGGCGGGATTATGTGAGTGTTTGCACCTCTGGTGAACGTTGTAGGACGCGATAAGCTAACGCTGTGATCAGGGCGTATTCTGGGCCTATGTGCTTTTCAATTTTGCTGCAGTTTATGCTTTCTCCTGGCTCTATCTACACGGTGTTGGGAATATCAAACGCTGGCTCAGCGCGAAAAGGACAAGGACCGCTAAAAAGGATTAAGGCATCAGACTGTGTTGATATACGGGATCATAAGGTAACTATGCCTGGAGGTTGAAGTTTGGTGGTGAGTGTTTTTGATGGCGTTTCGGGGCAGCAATATATGTACATCAGATAGGCAAACAACGTCTCAGTCACAGGCGAACAGCTATTTCAGTAGTGATATCTAGGTAACAATATTATTTAGAACATGACAACGTAGACATACTTCTGTGTCTATGCTCCACCGGGCGGAGGAGAGGACTGCTCCGCGGTCTGTGGTGGATTCCACACCCGAGGGATACCGCTCGGCGACGACACCGAAGCCCCATCACCGCCGCTAGAGGGATTGCCGGCGTTATGGCCGTTCATGAGACGCGGGCGTTTGGCAGGCGGCCCCGCGTTGGGACTCTGGTGTCCGTCCTGCTGCTGGAGGTAGGGAGAGTTGTGCTGGCTCGAGGGCGCAGACGGACCACCCGTCTGGGACGGGGATTGGACCGAGGGGCTGACGGCCGCCGGGGGTTGCAGGATTCTCGGCCTGGAAGGGTTCGCCGAGTCCTCTCCGGTGCGGTGTCTGGCGTCTGCGTCATCCACGATCGGGCTGGAATAACCGACGCCAATGCGGCCCATGCTCTTATCATGCATCACCACGCGTTTCCACTTGGCCACCACACTGTCGTAATCCCAGCGATCTGAATCGGGACTGATCTGGCTCTCCTTTGCATCCAACTCGCGCGCGACGTCTCGCGGCAACGGCAGCGTATCGGGAGGGAAAAGCGCAAATTCCCGGGGCCATTGACACGAGCCCAGCCTTTCGACCTGAGCGCGGAGCTGGTTGGCTTCCTGCTGCACCCGAGCGAGCTGGTCGTCCAGGCTCTTACGTTTCTCAATTTCTCGGGCGAACGCGCGAGTGATTTCGAGTTGCCAGGCATCCCGCCTCGTGTCGGCTGGTAGCGACGCCCAGTGCTTGAATGCCAGATCCAGGTGTCTCGAGCTAATCTCTTCATGCTGCTGGGCGCTTCGCGAGATCATGCTGGAATCAAGCCCCGGCCTATTGGACTGAGTGGTAGTCGACGACGATTCAGCTGAGAGCTGGTCCGACTGCCATCGGTCGATCTTCGCGTGAAGCGCCTGTCGGACAATCTCCACATGCTCTATGCCTGGGGGTTGGAGCGGAAACGATGTGGCTGATGGGAAAGGGTTCGACGCGAATAGGCTAGGCGGAGGAGGCAGTAACTGCAGGCAGAGCGAAGGGAACGTCTGAGACTGGATTTCAAAGTCGAACGGAGATAGACGGGGGCGCAACCGGGAACTATTGACAAATTGTTAGCACGATTATCCTTCATGTTTCGCATGGCATCCGAACAAGGAGTAAGGAAAAGACTCACGTGGCAGCTTTTATGTTGTCCAGCACCTCGCGCAGTGCCAACTCTAGCGCGCGCGTGGTGTCCGGATTGTTCGCAGTCGCGCCTCGGCTCGCGTAGTCAGGGAGGTTCAGAGAGCCAGTTCGGGACTGCGAAGGCGCGAATCTGGAGCCTAGGCTGTCCTGGGCTTGACTGGGATTAGGAATATCGTTGATGACACCGGTCGCGTGCCACGTCGGCGTATTGAACATCATCCGCACACCATCCCTCGACTTTCCACTGGATTCACCGGCATTGTATGCATCCAGATGGCCCTTTCCCGAGGCGCGTTCAGGGGTGTCGCGTTTCGCCGACGAGGTCCGAGCCTGTCGACGGGTGATGCCACTCCGAATGCGCCGGATCTCCTCGACATCATGAACGCCATCGGGCTTCTTTTTGAAGAGAAACTGATCGAGATGGCGACCAAGCGAAGATGAGGTGAAGGCCTGTTGGCAGTACTGACATTTGCGGTCCTTAATGGCTGGGTTTTTCGCCGCACTGGTCTGGGGGTTATTTTCGTCGGCTCCGGCAGAGCCTTCGGGGGTGTTGATGTTGGCTGGACGGGGGGTGTTTTCTTCCATGTTTCACGGGAAACGCGAGGGAGTGGTCGCTGCAGGCAGAGCTGATATCACGGTAGGGGATTCGGTAGGGGGAGAACGCGTTCAGAGAAACACAAGCAATGGCATGCACTCAATAGGAGTTCTGCAGGTCAATGCATGACAAGACCGGTCGCGTACGATGGGAGGAGGGATGCGACTATCGACAGAAGAAGCGAGGAGGCGAAGAGAGCAAGGAGAGGAGAAGTGGAGGAGGAAGAGGAAGAAGAGGGGGGAGAAAAGAGAGAGAAAAGAGGGCGAGAGGAGAAAAGAAGGTGACGATCGATCGCAGTGCCGCCAAGCTTTGCGGGTGGAGACCCAGAGCCTCTCTGTGTGAGTGTCTCGCGATGCAACATCACCCCTCCATACATTGCAATCATTTACAGCTATAGATTCCTCGTGTTGGTGCATCATGCTGAACATTGCTTCATTGAGCCTATGCAATGCACTCCTACCTGCGTTGTGACCTGTGGCTGCATACAACCCGTGATTCACGAGGAATACCCCGATGGTCTTGGAATACAACGAAACCCCGACTCTTCTCTGATAGATACTATGGCGCATCCTCCAGCTCATGCCTTCTTCACCTGCTCCCCAATATAATCGGCTAGTGTCAACATCTTCTCCTCCTGGAATCGACGTCCGATGAGTTGGAGTCCAGCCGGAGCTCCATCGTAAGCTTCCGCGTCGTCTTTCCACTTGTCAGTCACCATCCACAGCACTGTCCAGGCAGAATGTACTTACAGTCACCTTGCACCTTCTGGTCTAGGTCGCTGAGGAACTCAATGCCAGAATGAGGCACATCCACGGTTTTGTCGGCATTAGTCACGGGGAATGCCACACAAGTGTAGTCCAGCACGTTGATGATGGCGGAATATCCGACGTGGTCATACTTGGTCGGGATAACAGCGGCGTGTGGCGCACATGGGCTGATCACTCCATCGACTGGTCGACCCGTACCAGTCAGCTCTGCTGTGCTGTTCCAGTAATCCATGTAAAGCTTCTGGTACTCTCGCTTCGCGACATTGAGAACAGCAATATCGGAAGCCTTCTTCTCGTCACCATGTTCAATAATAATTTGAGACGCCCCTTCTTCGCCCGACAGTCCATAGTGATATCGCGCATCTTTTCCCCCGTCGAGATTGTAGGTCCTGGACTACTCTAGTTAATAACAGCGTGATCATGGAGAATGGAAGGTATACGTACGGCGAGGTCATAACCTGTAGTCCAAGACGGTGGTTTCCACTCGATAACCTGACTCGATATCAGCATAGTCTCTCTTGTGACAGCACCACGGCCTCTTACCTTATGCCCAAGTTTCTTTAGTGTCTGCTCAACAATCCTCAAAGCTCTTGCGATGGGCGGGTGAGGATGGACAATTCCATCATGATACACGAGTCCAAAAGCAAGCTTAGAAGCACCAGCAGTCGATTGTTCGATCAACGCACGGGCCTCTTGCTCCATCTCATCACGCCAGGGCAGCTCAGTCACGAGCGGATCATAATACCATGGTTGTTGGCTAAGCACCGCCTTGAAGAGCAGCTTCAGCGAGCCCGCCGATGCGGCCAACGGTCCAATAACGGAGAGAATAGTATTCTGTCCATCCATGGAGTTTGCAGCGCCTTCATACGGCATCCGGCCCGATGAGGGCCGTATTCCATATAGACCGTTGAAGGAGGCAGGGATGCGAACGCTGCCCCCAATATCGGTACCAAAACCGGCCGGAGACCCCTTCAGTGCAATCAGGGCCCCTTCGCCCCCAGAGCTTCCTCCACAAGAAAGCAGCCGGTTCTTCGGGTTTCTGGTATACGTGATGATATTGTTCACGGTTTCTCCACACATCAGCGTAGACGGTACCGACGTCTTGCAATACAAGACTGCCCCGAGGTTACGGAGTTCGCGGACCAGTTCACTTTCAAAGACGCCCAGTCTTGGGTCGTTCTTAATTCCCTGGAACGTGCCGATCCAACCAACATACCCCATGGTGGTTTCGACTCCTTTAACGTGGAACTGGTCCTTCAGGCTGATGGGAAGACCATGGAGGGGCCCCATGGGTTTCTTGTGTTTGGCGTAATAGGCGTCCAGACGCTTCGCATCTGCTATGGCTGCGTCGAAGAAGATCTCGTGCAGACAGCTCACCTATGCGATTTGATGAGTTTCCTGACACGTCCAGACAGCTGGTGGAGTTACCAATTGATGTGCAAGAGCAGCCCGGTGACAGAATGCCTCTGTAACCTCCACGGCAGTCCACTGTCCCGAGGTTGTCTTCTCTGCAACGCCCACTGCATCAGTTTCGGTGATCTCTATCTCTCGTGGGGTCAGGA
The DNA here is from genome assembly GCA_001931935.1 of Aspergillus aff. floccosus IMV 01167. Classification (NCBI taxonomy): domain Eukaryota; kingdom Fungi; phylum Ascomycota; class Eurotiomycetes; order Eurotiales; family Aspergillaceae; genus Aspergillus; species Aspergillus aff. floccosus IMV 01167. The sequence goes on from MSJE01000318.1 coordinate 997,557, forward strand.
ACTGTTGAATGTAAGCCCCAGTGACATCGCGACGTTCCTCCGGAGGTGGTATGGGGTCCTTGATTCGCCACTTGGGAGGGACGGCGTCTAGAATGGATTGTCGCTTGGCCGCTGCCGCCTCTTGCCAGGAGATCGCCGTCATTTTGTTGTAGCTATCGAAATGTTTGGGAGATTGTGTACGAAGGGATGTTGATCAGGAAGAGGGGTAGGGGTTTCTCCGATGCGGTGACTCCAAATATATACTTCTCCAACGCAGAATTGGAACCTCCGTTCGTTGCCGACTGAGGTGGGGGATTCTCAGGCGCGGAATGCGACTTTGGGAAGTGGTATTCATTATTAATGCATCCTTGGCGATGTTATCTCGAAGGAGCCATTTCAACGACCATATTAGGTGGGGAGTCGTTGGAGTCGTTTGATAAGGGCGTGGAGGATTACAGGCAATACCCGAGGATCAGCCATACACCTAGAGATCTTACTGGGGCATGATCTGATAATGGTACGAGCATTGGAGAAGAGATCCTTTGGGCTAAATTCCCTGTGCTGTCTGAATTCCGCTGATTCCGCTGATTCCGCTGGACCCTGTATATTTGAGCATCCTATCAAGGGCATCGCTTCGGCATGTACGATATTGTAGGTCAGCCGGAGAATGCAGGATAGTTCGATAGTCAGTCCTAGTCCAACTATAGTTCTATCACCGTAAACCGATACAAACGCAAGGCCCTAGCCAGGAGGAAGAGAAGATAATCGATCTGCATGGTGCCTTGCAGTGCTTGCACTGGAGATCGATAGTAAATGCTCCGATGGCCAGGTCAGGTGTAGACGCGCTCACCGCCTTCCGTTTGACGCGCGGGCTTTTTTGTTTGTGTATTTCCTCTTGTTGATGTTGACCGCCTTCGCTCCCCCACCAACAAGTACCACTAGGGATAAAACCATTCTTTTGCTTCATCCATTCATTCCCTGCCTCTTGCTGGATTCTCTTCTGGAGTGCTCGGGTTTCGACTCATCTTCAGGTTACGTCGTCGATTACGCCCGGTATATCCCAAGACCAGCGACTCTTCCCCTGTGAGGACGCTCCTCGACGCCAACCAAACTTCCCTGTTGTTTTTCCCATCCTCGCTTCTTCCCCGGGCAACACCACGGCGACCCCTGTGACCTGCCATTTGGATTCCGCTTTGTATTCAGCGCCTCGTTGTCTCAGGCCATCGTCACTCTAAATTCATCCTTTGACGGAGAATCTTGCCCTGTGTGATCTTGGTGATCAGAGAAGCCGCAACCTTTTTGCCGCCATGGATAACTACCAGAAGATCGAGAAAATTGGAGAGGGTACGTTTCTGAAACATACCCAAGATCTTGATTGGGCCAATTCCTTTGACTATGTTGATCACCGGGCTTGAATCGGCCGAACTAACATCACCGTGCTCACTGATAGGAACTTACGGTGTCGTTTACAAGGCCCGTGAGCTCACCCATCCCAACCGTATTGTCGCCCTGAAAAAGATTCGTCTGGAGGCGGAAGATGAGGGTGTCCCTAGCACCGCCATTCGGGAGATCTCGCTGTTGAAGGAAATGAACGATCCCAACATTGTCCGACTGTTCAACATCGTCCATGCCGACGGCCACAAACTCTACCTCGTCTTCGAGTTCCTCGACCTCGATCTGAAGAAGTACATGGAAGCTCTTCCTGTGAGCGAAGGTGGCCGTGGAAAGGCCCTACCAGATGGTTCAACCCTGAGCAAGGATATGGGACTTGGTGATGCTATGGTCAAGAAGTTTATGGCCCAATTGATCGAGGGAATCCGGTATTGCCACAGCCATCGTATCCTGCACCGTGACCTTAAGCCTCAGAACCTTCTGATCGATCGAGACGGAAACCTGAAGCTGGCCGATTTCGGTCTGGCTCGGGCATTCGGTGTCCCTCTCCGCACCTATACCCACGAGGTACGTTGAATATTTCTGCTGTGCTGGCCAATCGCTAACAACGCCTCAGGTGGTCACGCTGTGGTATCGCTCCCCTGAGATCCTCCTGGGTGGACGTCAGTACTCTACTGGGGTGGACATGTGGTCTGTTGGTGCGATCTTCGCGGAGATGTGCACGCGGAAACCACTGTTCCCCGGAGACTCTGAAATCGACGAGATCTTTAAGATTTTCCGGTACGCTTTCCCATTGCTCTCCCTACAAAGGTATACTTCTCGAACACAAACCCTGACTATCCTGTTCAATAGTCTTCTCGGTACTCCGGACGAAAACACCTGGCCTGGAGTCACCTCCTTCCCCGATTACAAGTCCACATTCCCGAAGTGGAAGCGGGAAGAAACCCGTGCGCTCGTGCCCGGCCTTGAAGAGGATGGGCTCGACCTTCTGGATGCTCTCCTTGAGTACGATCCTGCTAGACGCATTTCGGCCAAGCAGGCCTGCATGCATCCTTACTTCAAACATGGCAGCTCCTACTACTCCGGACGTGGCCGCAAAAACGGATTCCACTAAACACGCACACTCATGAGGGTTTCTTCTCCGTGTTCTTTTTTTACGTGTAATGTATTTATGTGAATGGTCCTGGGACCCTCCAGCACCGGGGCATCTGACTGCACGATCCATATCTCTTTGTCTTTCGGCTCATGGCCGGCCTCGGGTTCATTCCCAACGCCGGACAGTTGGTGTGCCGGTGCAACGCTTACGTTTGTTTCATTTCTTTTGTTGATGGCGTTGAGCGGAGTCATTTGGAAGGAGCTTAGGCCATACTGGATATTCGATGGAGTGTTTTGAATTCTACAGTACATACCCATTTGAGTCTGAGTTGTTGTAAGAGACCAAAACGAGCGCATAGACAGAGTAGGTTCTTTGATGGCCAACAATGGTTTCTATCTATAACTCTTGTGTGACCTGTATCGGTCGACCAGGGACTTTGTTACACCAGATTCCCTGGTTTTGGTTTTGCAAGAACCATTCGGCTGGGGCCATAAGCATGAACCCCCAACACTGCCTCAGGCTAACAAGCCCAATCCGGAAACGATAACCCGGGGCCAACTATTACTCTTAGTCTTCAGCCCAGTTCATCAGTCTCACATTCGCAAACTCACGCCATTCATTGTCTGGACGCCGGCCGATTCATCAGGCTCGTATTCCTATGCCCTTGGGGCCGTGATGCTGACGCCCGTTATGACTACTCCGTCTCGGCACTACTGCAGCCAGTCAGCACGGGAAAAAGTCATGATCAGCTGAAAAGGGATCAATAACGGCCAGTCTTAGTTCGTCGTTAGCACCGACTAAGAGGGCCCGCTAAATTTCCCACACCCACGCGTGCAACCCTGTCAGCTTGGTGAGTCAAGGCGTGTCCTCGGCAGAGTTCAAGCGATCACTGACTTGGCTGTCATTTTGCATACCGTGGGTCCGGCTGAGACGCGGCCGCAAAACTATCTACAGTGCATGCTCCGTCCATACATACTGGGGCTTATCGCGAGCCTTGCATGTAAGGCGTCCGCCCGAGCGGGGAACAGTTCAAGCGACCACGCGCCCCCAAGTCAGCCTATTGGCCCCATTCCCGGTTGTTGCAGGTGCTAGAGGAGGGGGACTTTACGGTTCCTACAGCTGGAACGGTCTAGAGGGTCTGATTTGCTGACTCGGGGATGCCGAACCCAGGCCGTCGGAATTAGTTGGATTTTTTTATTTAAAAGCGATGGGCGACTCTTGTCACCGTCGACGGTAGTAAAAAGTTACTTTCCTCCTTGACGACCAGTTGGTGAAGCCAGTTCGCGACATCCATCCAGATGAGCTACTTAGGCATGGACCTTGACGACGACCTCGCCGAGATGGCATTCACCACCCCTCCGTTGTCGTCCCGCTCGGACTGCCGCATGTCGCAAAAGGCCAAGCAGTCTCCCCAGGAAACCCTGCGCCAGTTCTGGGATCAGTTCACTACCAAGTTTCCGGGCAAGGTCTACACCGTCCTCCCAGACAACCCGTATGCGCGGGCCAAGGCATCCCGGATCCCGAAGGGCGTCGTGCAGGCCCAGGATGCCGGCAAGTCCTACGAGCAAGCGTCAGGGGAGTGTAAGCGCGCCGTGGAGCGCATCGTGAAGGAATGCCAGCGACTCAACCAGAAATACACTGATCCGCACTTCGATATTGAAGTCGATCTGAAATCCGGGCGGAGAGACTTTCTCGACGGCTTGAATAAAAAGAACTTGGAGATGCTCCCGCGCGGAGTAAAGAGAGTGACTGTGAGTTGTGCCTGCGACAAGCCTGCGATGGTCGTGGATTGATGATGGATGCTTTGTAGGAAATCTTCGAGAACCCGCAGTTCTTTGTCAACGGGCCGACGGCGTCGGATGTGCGACAGGGTCGCGACGGCGACTGTTGGTTCATGGCCGCGCTGTGTACGATGGGCAACAAGGAAGACTTGATTGAAAAGATATGCGTTGCCCGTGACGAGAAGGTGGGAGTATATGGATTTGTCTTCTATCGAGGTAAGTAATCTGGCATCTGACATTAATACATGATTGATGCTGACCTTTCAGACGGCGACTGGCAGCAATGCATTGTGGACGACAAACTGTACTTGCGAGCAGCAGACTACGATGAGTCGGTGGAAGAACGACCGGTCTGGGACAATATCACGCGAAATGACACCGAAGAAGAGTACCGTCGCGTCTGGCAGACCGGCTCTCGAGCCCTCTACTTCGCTCAGTGTGTGGACGAAAACGAAACGTGGCTGCCGCTGCTCGAAAAGGCCTTTGCAAAGGCCCACGGGGACTACTCGGCCATTGAAGGGGGCTTCGTGGGGTAGGCTGCGCAGCTTCTCTTCAGCCATGCACACATGCTGACTCAATCATAGGGAGGCAATTGAGGACCTCACCGGTGGTGTCACCTCGGACATCTTGACGAGCAACATCCTGGACAAGGACAAGTTCTGGGAGAATGAGCTCATGAAGGTGAACAAGGATTTCCTGTTCGGCTGCGGCACTGGGCTGTTTTCCAACTGGCTGGACCCCAAGTATAATGGTCCAAAAGATAGGAAAGGAATCGCCGAGAACCATTCGTACTCAATCATGGAAGCCAGAGAAATCGAAGGACATCGACTTCTCCGACTGAGGTAAGTTCCCCTACGCGCTGTTGCGACTGGCGTCTAGGCTCACCAATAAAGGAATCCGTGGGGCAAGAAAGAATGGAGCGGAGCCTGGTCTGATGGATCCGAGCAATGGACGCCCGAGTGGATGAGAAAGCTGGGCCATAAGTTTGGCAACGACGGTGTAAGTGGCGTCTCTTCTGGAAGCATTCACCACAAGCACTAATGGAGCAATGAGTAGTTCTTCTGGATTTCCTATAACGACCTCCTCAAAAAGTATCAACACCTCGATCGAACCCGTCTCTTTGGCCCTGAATGGGCGGTCACCCAGCAGTGGACCAGTTTAAATATTCCCTGGACCGCTGGATATCATGGGACGAAATTCATGATGAACGTCACCAAGCGTGGCCCCAAGGTCATTGTGCTCTCTCAGGTAATCGCTCTACCCGAATGCCTTATACTACCATCGTTAATAACAAGTAATAGCTCGACTCGCGTTATTTCAGAGGCTTGGCGGACGAATATGGCTTCAAACTGAAGTTTCGAATTCAGAAAGACGGCGAGAACGATTACGTGGTGCGCAGCAACAGCGCCCTCGATCATTTCCGCACGCGTTCAGTGAATGCAGAAGTCGATGACCTCGAGCCTGGACGCTATCATGTCCTGTTGAAGGTCACTGCGGAGCGGTACGATGCCGAATCTACCGAAGACGTGGTCCGGAGCCTGGCGCCTATTAAGCGGGAGAAACTTGTCCAAATCGGGCTTTCGTATGACCTCGCCCACGCCAAAGGATTGGTGGTTGAGACCGAAAAGGAGAAGAAGGCACGGGAAGAGCACGAGCGGCATCGCAAACACCTGGAGCGTCAGAAGCTGAAGCACGAAACAAGACGGAAGCTCGAAAAGGAATACATCCGGGAGCGCAAGATGTCCTTGCGGAAACAAAGAATGACCGAAAGGGCTGCGAAGAGTCGCAGCTCTAGAAGCACTCTAGCGGATTACAGGAACGGCGGTCCTCCGCCTGCTGAGCAGATTCTCCCCGATGGCCCCGTACAATCGCCATCAGATATCGCCCAGGGCCAAAACGGCAATGGCTCCGATGCTGATGCCTCGAACAGACCCCGAATACCTACCATCCAGTTAGAGGGCGACCACCACGCGGACTCCTTGAGAGCCCGGAAGCGAAAGCGCCTGCTGCAATCCAGCATTGATACATCTGGCTCCACTCACTCCTCGTACTATGACCAGGCGAAGCATCAGTTCCTGGAAGGGTTCGAGTTTGACTCGGACCTTGATATGCCTCCGGAGGAGCCATCGGAGATCAAGACTCCTCGCATTGGAACGGGCCTGTCACTCGAGGAAACCAACAGTGACCCCTGGAATGCAGTCTGTGTGGTGGGTCTGCGAGTATATTCCAAGGATCCGGGGCTGTCGCTGGAAGTTATTCGTCCCCTGCCAGACGACGGCGTTGAGGCCGCCCTTGATATGGATGACCCGGCAGCGAGCGCGACTTCTCCCAAGTTTTCATTTCCCCGGAGCCCTTTTTTATAACCGGGCACGGGGTGTCTGGTCTTGAATAGATGGCGGGTAGATTGTTCTATTATCTTTCGGTTTTCCAGCTAAAAAATTTTGTGTCCTGATTGCAAGCGCTGTTGATTGCTGTCATTGCTTCGGCTTTTCTAAAATAATGTACACTGACACATGGCCTGTTTCTGTTTTAAAAATATACCATTTAATCAGATTTTCAAAGTCAATGGAAAATCTCCACTGTCCAAGTGATCTAGCATGGAAATGGCGAGTGACCTTGGATCAGATCACATCGTATATGCCTGAAGGTCTCAAGAGCGAGCATGTCTACATGCCCATCTGGCCTAGCGAAAGACCCTTTTCAGTGCAATCCAGATCCAGTATTTCCTTATCGATTCATTTAATCAATGTCATTTCCTTCGTTAATCGTCTCCCGAAAGCCATGGAACCGACACCGTACAATGCCCGAAGAAGACCGCCCAGAGATAAACACAATAGAACGCTCGGATCAGCAAACTCCCTCCGTCACGAAAAGTAAGCTCGTATAAAACCTTTAGCTTTCATCCTCCCAATTCATCTCAATCTGAGCCAGAATGTCCGGATTCTCGCGAAACGCATCACCATGAACCATGTCCTGAGCAAAGGCCAAGTCCCGCTCAACCAAGCCGCCCGGCGCACCAGGCGTGGGCTTCGACCCATCAAAAACCCTCGCCAGAAACCGCATAAACGCCGTCAGGACCCTGACTCTGGAGGCATCCGATTCGTCCGGCACATTGCGGAGCGACTCGGCGAGGATACCGGGCGCATAGTACGGCAGCACGGCGACACCATCGTCGACGCCATCGACATTCAACCCATTCACCAGATTCTCACGCGACGCTGCATCCAGCGCCTGGAGCGCCTCGTGGAACAAGCGCGCGTGCTCCTTGTCCGCGACCCGGCCCATACAGAACAGCCGGAGCAGGGCGCGGTCTTCGGCCGCGGCGGGCGACAGACGCGCGTAGCCGGCGCTGTGCAGAACCTCTGCGCGATACGCGAGGATAAGGTCGTAGCAGGCGCGCGGGGTGGGGATGTCGCCCTTGCGGAAGTCGTCTAGGATGGTCAGCGTCTCCATGTAGGGCTGGAAGACGGGCTCGGTCATGACGACGCAGCCGCGGGGGTTGCGGTGGGCGGCGGCGCCGGCGACGTCGAGGAGGGTGACGACGGCGCGGATGCTGAAGCCGTCGAGGTGGTTGCGGTTGTCGCTGAGGATGGTCAGGCTGGCGGGGGCGGTCTCGGCCTGGACGACCTGGGCAATGTTGAGGCGCGAGCCGATCTCGAGGTTGTGGAGGACGGCGGCTTGTTTGGACGCGGGGAGGGTGTTCAGCGCCGGGATGAGGCCTGCTTGCGCGGCGGACAGGACGATGATGGAGTGGTCTTGTGCCGGGGCGGACAGCTTGGATTCTAGCTCTTTGGCGAGGGTCGGGTCCTTGCCGATGTCGTCAATCGCGAGGGCAACGAGGAGAGCGGAGATGTCCTCGGCGGAAGGGTTTCTGTCCAGCAGGAACTGGCGCAGACGGGCGAATGACTCGCGCGTGAGTTTGTTGCTGGCGGACTGGCCGCTGGTGAAGACGTCGTACTGGTCGGCGAGCAGCCATTTCACGGCGAGCATGCTCACGAGCGTGCGATTGACTTCGGTGAAGTCTTCACCGAGGGCGACGCGCGAGGGCGTCCAGGACGGCTCCTGGGGGGACTTTGAGCCTGATTCGACGGTGGGGCTGGCATGCTTCAGATGGGCCAACTCGGCTGCAAAGGTGGTCGCAAACGAGCGCAGCACAGCGTCATCGCTTTCACTTTCGAGGCCGTCGAAGAGAGACATGAGGCTGCAGAAGGGTAGGTTGTGTAGGGTGTAGGGTGTAGAGTGGGAGTGTAGATACTTGTATGACTGTTGTGTCGCATTGGGAGGAGCAGTTGGATATTGTTGATAAAAATGGGCAGTAAGGCGAACTGGAGGGCTGTGCATCAGCCGTAGATCAATCTTGCTGCTGAACTGCGGGGCGCAAACAATATAGCCTGCCAAGCCAGCGAACTTGTACTGTACACTACATTCAGACTAGACCCTCAGGGATTTTCTTAGTTTGCGATGAATTACATATTGCTCAAGACAACCCACCCTACAAGTGCAACTCTCTTTCGACATCCTAGCGCGATTATTGCTGCCAGAAATACATGCCCAACCAATGCGTATAGTCGGCCACTAAGAGCCGCCTTCTTGAACATTCGGATCGATACTCAGGAGTCTATCCCAGGGCCGCTGCCAACACGCTCGCATATTTCCTCGCTGATACTGCCCCAATCCCTTCATGCAAGTTCGTATATTAACCACGCCGTCCCTCGTCTTTAAACTCAAAAACCGGTTCAGCCGCTTCACCATCTCGGACAGACGCACCCGGTCGAAGGGGATCCCACGGAGAATCCCCGTTGATGAATGCAATCCGCGCATCCTGTGTTTGATGTACGCTCGCCATCCAGAGGACTCTCTGAGCTTTCCCTCAATCAAATCAAGGGCTGCGTTGAAAAAGGACAGGGTCGTTGACACCATGATGTGCGGCGCCCGCGACATGGCACTGGGGTAGATTTTTCCTACCATGTAGTGGTCGAGCATTGTTGCAGGATTCCCAACGAGGATTTCGCGGAGTCTGCGTCCACTGCGGCATCCAACCGGTCGTACCGATGCTGATGCGCCGCCAGATCAAGCGGTCCAATGCTGGGCAGAACTCCAGTTGCTAAGATAACCCGTGAGAAGAGGGGATCAGGAAAGAGGGACAGGTAGCGACAAGACACAGAGCCAGCGCTCGTTCACTGGACGATAATCCGGGCCGGATCACCCCCAAAGTGGCCGATGAAACGGGAAACCCATTCGATTGCCTGCAGTTGGTCATGGAGGCCGTAGTTACCGACTGGCTGGCCATGAGACTTGTTGAAGGCAGGCCGCGAGTTCTTTAGACGCAAGGAATCCAAGCGGTCCGACCCTGTAGTTGATGGTCACACTGATAATGGGCTTGCCAGTCTGCATGCTGCACTGTACCACGTCGTGCAAGTCAAACGTCTCCCGTCCAGCGTTTTGAAATGCTTGACTGCCGCCGACAAAGGCCCCGCCGTGGATGAATATGAAGACAAGCGACCTCGGTACGGTTTTCCAGCGCGAGAATCGTTGTAGGGCTTCTTGACCTGTACTTGGACTCCCATAGGTCTCCTAAATAAGTATACTGTAGAGGTCCCGTCGGGTGCTTCCGGGCTCCACTACTCAGCCATGTTCAAACACATGCGGGGATGGAAGTGGCACGGATTTACCCCCAAAACGGCACTTTGCCGATATCTTCAGGGTCAGATTGTATGAGCGGTCATGTATCCAACACTACTAGGGAACGCGTGGAAGAAGGTCCTGTATGCTGAGATTGTAGTTGAACGCTTTTATCCCTCTCTTCCATTATCGATACTTCCGCTACATGGGGCGTTGGCTATCTCGATTGCGGGGGTTAAACCCGATGAGGGCAAAGTCAAGACCCGTAGCCGACTTATTCCAAACCAGGCAACAGGGGGTCTCTCTGCTAAGTGTAGCTACAGTTTCACGAGAATCACGACCCACCAGGGCTAGAGCCGATGAGTAACGGATGTAACATGAGCTTAGTCTATCACCCTTTTTCGCACTCCCAGCATCACAATTGGTCCTCCAGATTTCTCATCAATTCTTATTGAAGGCAGAATACGCGTTCGCTCCCATCATTTCCTTCCGGATGGCCAGCAACCAATCTCTAGGCCATTACAACTGCTGGCGTCCTCTTCATCACCCGTTGCCGGCGAAAGGATGGATCAACGACCCCTGCGCGGTGGGATACAATCCAATGACCAAGACTTACCACTTGGGATTTCAGTGGAATCCGGACGATTGCGAGTGGGGGAATATCTCCTGGGGGTCCGCCTGCTCAACAGACCTCCTGCGATGGGAGTTCATGGCCCAGCCGACCCTCCGTCCCTGCACGTCTGGTAGTCTGCAGGGTGTGTTTACCGGTTGTATGGTGCCGCACGACCGCGACGGAAAGCAGAACGGTTCGATTACGGCCTTCTATACAGCTGTCTATCATTTACCAATCCACTGGACGAGGCAGTATGTGCGGGGGGCCGAGAAGTTGCATATGGCTGTCTCACAGGACAGCGGTAGGAGTTGGAAGGCACTTGGAGAATTAAATCCTGTGCTGGATGGTCCACCTGGCTTTCTCGAGGTTACAGGCTGGCGGGACCCCTTCGTTGCTCCATGGCCCCATGCGTCGCAACGTATGGGCTGCGCCAATGCTTGTCTCTGGGGCGTCGTTTCTGGTGGCATCAGAGGTGTCACTCCAACAGTGTTTCTCTATCGCGTCAACCCGACCAATCTTCACGAGTGGGAGTACGTCGGGCCTTTAGTGGAGCTGGGCTTGAACTTCACCCTTTCCCGCTGGAGCCATGATTTCGGCACAAACTGGGAGGTGGTGAATTTTATTTCTTTATCGGAGGAGTCAGAAGCAAGCTCGTATGATTTTCTGATACTCAGCGCCGAGGGGCGGAGACCACAACCTGGAAGTACTCGGTCACCCAATCGAGATGAGAGAGCCCAGATGTTTCTATGTGGGGATTTAGACAAGACAGACGATGGCTCACTCCGCATGCAATTCAAGTATGGGGGTGTGTTGGACTACGGTGCCTTCTACGCGGGTAATTCCTTTTGGGATCCTGTTGCCAATGCTCATATCCTCTGGGGCTGGGTGCAGGAGGACGATCTTCCGCTGGAAATGCGCCGTTGTCAGGGTTGGGCAGGGGCTCTGTCTTTCCCGCGTGTCATACGCCTGGTTACACTGGACAGCGTGGAGAGTGCTCTGGTTTCATCTATTCCGTCAATCACATCCATTGGGCACAGAGCCGATGAGCGCCATCCGACTCTGTATACCATCCAATACCTCGCCGCACTTCCGGACCCGCGGATAGAGGCCCTGCGCCAGGAAATGGCCGAGTCGCCTCTTACCACTCGGCCAGAGGAAGACGGTACCCGTATTCTGATTCAATCTGGTACCGCATGGAACCTGGAAGCCTCCTTTGACATTGACTTGTCAGTTAAGAATGTAGGGCTGCTCATCGTCCATCCCAAGGGTATGTATCTGCCACAGATCAAGTCGCTCAATTACCACCCGAAGCCTTTACTGATAGTGTCACGTTCTGTGAACCATCAAGAACAAACCAAGATTTACTTCACCCCCAAGACTGAAACTCTTCACGTCGACCGAAGTCACTCCACGAGCATACCTGGCCTCTGTCTCGCAAACGAAGCCGCCCCGCATACTCTCTTTCGCCGTCGATGTAAAGATGAGGAGAATGACGTGGTCGGGTTAGAACCTCTGACCCTCTCCATGTTTTTCGATGGCAGTATCCTTGAGATTTTTGCCAATGACCGGACGGCCATCACGACCCGGATCTATCCTTCTGACAACTCGCTCAGCGAGATTCGGCCGTGGATTGAGTATGAGCCGAGTAAGGATGACTCGGCTACGGATTGCAGGCTTCTTTCCTCTCAACTCTGGAGATTGCGCTCACGTACTTGAGAAAGCAGTATCAGTTTATCTATTTTCGTCGTCATCACTTGCAAGCGTTTCCAGCTATGGTAGTCATGGCACTTATAGAGCATTAGATTCTTGATCTATGCTGACTGAGCGCATCTACTTTTGGATCTTTGCCAATTGTTATGTCTTAGACAACTTGGGAATGTATATACTCGACATATTAGGGCGCCAATTAGTAGAGCAGATTATACTACAGGATGTTGGCCATTATGGCAGTCCTTAATTTGTCCACATGCCGGTCCGTTATGCCGGCCAATAGTTTCCGATGCTGCTATTCTTGTTCGAGGTATATAGGTCTGGACACTCGATCCCACGTGGACCTAAACTCTACCTACCCCGACATCAGCGTTTGGGGAGCGTCGCGCTCAGAGATCTAAGGTATTTCACAGATTGGGGATAATGGGGGAAGTTGGCTGATAAGGACAGTGCAATCGTCCGCGAAGCGGCGGGGCGACGGTCAACTTTGTCAAGTAGAGCAATAGTATGTCTCCTGGAGAGAAGCAGACTTAGAGGATAACCCGCAACTGATCATCCGACGCTTATTTATACCTCTGTCTTATGGTTCGCACTACAGACGTGCTGGGCCTAATCTGGCTACCGCCTGGGGCTGAAACCACGATTCTTTCGCCAAAGGCCACGCACAGTCATCCCTTTAACTCCGTATTTCCCCCTTGACTCACTCTTCCTTCTTCACGCCGTGCACATCACGGCGGGATGCGCCTCTCAACCCTCAATCCATTGTCAAAGCTCGTAGCTCACTGTCGGTGCTTCTCTGGTCCATGTTTCAGGGGACTTCGTCACGTATCAACAGGCACACAATACTATACTATCCCCGTGGGGAGCAGTGGCTATATCGCCTTAGAGTACGGGATTCGTCACCTAGCTGATTGATCATCGCTAACGACTGCCAGTGTCGTCCAACCATTTACCTCGTCAATACAGGGTCGCAATGTGGTCATCTATCTACCACCCGGTCCCTTGTTTGACTGTTCAGGGAACGGGTTCCACGTGCCCAAGATCCCAAGAATTCTGGCATCGACCACCCATGCAACAATCGTAACCATCAACTACCGTCTGGGAAGAGCCTTTCATGACTCACACCAATCATTGCCTGAAACTATACCCAGTGACGACCCATTCGGTGACCAGGCCTACTATCAATACCCCATTACAGTGCACGACAGCCTGGCAGGATTCGACTGGGTCACCCAAAACTTCCAACCTACCCGCCTCGGGGTCATCGGCGCGCACATCGGCGGCTCCTTGGCGCTCATGCTTGCCCTGACTGAAGCCGCGTCGGTCAAGGCAGTGGCGGCGTTGGATCCTGTCTGTGACTGGCCGGGCCTGGACGCATTCTGCACACAAGCCGCACAACACAACTCCAAGACTACCTCCGCGAGGAAACGACCCAGCAAGGCGACAAGACACGCCCCAAATGACTTGGTACCGCTGCTTGAAGCGCGGGAGAGACTGTTTTCCACGCCGGAACGGTACTTTGACCCGTTCGCTTCCCCGGTGCTCTTTCTCCGCTCTGCAGGAAAGGATGTTCCTCCGACATTTCCAAAGTATTTTACCGGGCCGGAATATCCGGTCCCTATCTTGAAGCCACCGTCGCAGTTTGAGGAGCAAACGGACTTTTGGGATGTGTATATGCCTCCGGACGAAGGTAATGATACAAGTACCGAGTACCCAACAAATGATAGTTCCGAGCGAGATGATGATGCCAACGAGCACTCTATCCGACGTCGAAAAGCCCTCAGACGATGGCCTCCATATGGTCTCGATTATGGCACAGGAGGCGCGTCTGGTTTGCACTATCAGCTAGGGGTGAAGCGTCTTCAAGTGACACTCCCTTGGGTCCGTATCTTCTCCAGAACAGACCCTGAAAACACCGATTCACCGCAAAATGTGCGTTCTCGGAAGTCTAAAGCTGCCAATACCTCAACAGTACTGGCCGGGCAGGCCAGTGAAATGGTTGATGTCATGCAGCGGGCGTGTTTCTGGGGCCATGAAAAAGGGGTTGGAGAACGCAGAGTGACGTTGGCTTCAGTCCCATCCTCGGGATCAGATGAGATGCAGGCTGGGAGTGCTGGGGAATGGATTAGGGAGACTTTATCCGCTGACTGAGCTGTGGAAGGGGATTAATCATGCTGCGTATCCAATTGTCGTGAATAATCTTCCATTTGCTTGCTCAGGAATCAAAAAAATCACACATAAGAAGATCGTACATCAGGCTTGAGAACCCACACATCAACTTTACTTGATCACCACAACGTAGCACCAGACAAGCCTGTATCTTGAGCCACCCGAATTGCCTTATATGTCTCTCTCCAGCGTGATCTTTGAGCAGCCACTATCTTCCTCAGCATGGAAAGCTCGAATATGTCCGAAATAACCCCAGGCTAGCAACCAGACAACCCCTACGCTGTCCGAACCCAATTTCATCCATTACCTCAATCGATGTCTCCGGCAGCCATAACAAGCCCTCATGCGGCAGTTCTTACATACAAATATGTATGCATGCATGTACGTGTTACAAACTTCGCAGCGCAGCCCTCTATCTCTCCAAGCCCATTGGGAATGTCGGTGGTGCTGACAGCCAACATCCTCATGGTGCAACAGATCCTCTCTGATCCTGGCGGCGGCGTTACGGCGCTGGTCAACATTCGCGTCTGGTGCGACTTCCTCTTCAACCGCCTCATTCACCACGGCGACGAGCCGGTCTTCGTGCCAAAGGGGACGGTCACAAGTCTTCCAGGCTTGGCCGCACACGTAACAGAGTTCCTTGCCGCAACTATCGACAGTCAGTTCAACAGATATACATATTGTTTGGAAGAAGCTCAGGGCCTACCCACCGACAGTAGATATGATTACACCCATGCTGAAGCTCCACCATAGCCCGGCAATGGTAACACCGTCTCCAATGCTGCGCCTCAGCCATATCCAAGACGTCATGGAGGGCGACATCCATCGGACAGTCGACATGCGGGTGCGCAAGAGAGCGAGACAGATCTTAATAAGGGACTACAAGGAACAAGATCTCTTTTTGAATCAGGTTCTTCAAGTGTTGATGTTAGAGGGCAGATGGACGGCGATCTAAGATCTATGAATTCTATATCGATCATCACATCATGTAAGCTTAGTAAATCCAGCCCACGCTTAATATTACAACAAGATTCGTATTCAAACAAGACAGATACTATAGAGACGGGCCCCCGAATCCATTCCCACCTGGAGAATCCCACCACGGTTCGATATCCGAAAGATTGGGTAAAGTGGGATCCTCCCCGTATTGCTGAACATTGCCAACACTAGAGATAGCACCTTCGTCAAAGTTTCCCGACAGCAATTGCAGATCAGAGCTGCGTATCCAGTCGAAATCCCCGGGCTGACAGGCACCCGCCTGCTGGGTAGGGTCAAGAGGTTGTAAAGGGAGTTGAGGGTGACTGGTAGGGACGCCTGCGATGGGCGGTGAAGTTGTAGGCATTGAAAAGGGATAGGTAGACTGGCTCTTCGGCGCCGTGACACGAGATTTCTTTCTAGATGGATCCGACTCTGGCTTGCTTTCCCCGAGATGTTGCATGGATGGTCGGTTGCTTATCTGTCGCTTCAATGCGGAGCCAGACCTGCGCATACGGGCTTGCCATCTCCGCTGCAGGCTGACGAGGAAGTCCCTCGTCCGCTTGGCGTTTTCGAACGACTGACCCAGTTCATCCAAAGCGCGGAAGCAGAGATTGAGGTATGCGACCATCTCAGCGTTGCTGTTGTTGGAGTCGCTACCACTGCTACTTGGGCGAGGAGAGTTCGAAAGGGTAACATAAAGTAGCATCAGAGCCGCACTGAAGATGATAGCCACAACTTGGTTGTTCATGCGACGGAAAGTGTAAAATTTTTCGTAGATGTGAAGCAGCCGTGCAATGGCCATCGATGACTCGATGCACATCCTGCGAGCATGATGGTATCCGGGACCCTGCCGCGGACTACGCGGCTGAATGTAGCTCTTGGAGACCCAGGGCCGGTGGGTGAAGATGACTATCTGATGGTATTGCATGCTGTAATCGTCAGCGTGGACCTTTTATGGCATAGAAATGGACAATCGACATACTGTAGCATCAAGAGGTGGGGTAGTTTCGGGATGCTGTCGTTTTCAAGGTCAATGTTCAGATTCGAAGGTAGATTCGCTTTCCAAGCAAACAGATCATCCGTCACTCGATGACACAATCTTTGGAGGTCATGTCGGGGAATATCAGAGCACCCATACCTGTAACAAGTCAGCATCTGGCCAGCAACAGCGAATGGATATGTTATAGGACCTACAGGATGTGACCAACAGGGGATATTATCTCCCAGAGAATAGCGAATTGACGACTAATCAATTCGTGGGGATTTCTCAACCCGGTTTTCATCAGATCAGATTTCACTGGAAGCCCATATGGATACCAAATGCCTTCCTTTCCTGAGCCCAAGTTCGACGCTGGCTTAGGAACAGTGATATCTCCTGCATTCATTCGGAAGGGCCGTCCAAGATAGAAGCCCCAGAAGCTGAACCCTAGTCAATATAAGTCTATCAATGATGAAAATATTGCTTACTGATCCGCGACGTAACTTCCCCAGAACGCGATCCGGCGAACATCTGCTTCGAATGCACTGATGTCGCCTCTCTCTACATAAGGGGTCATGTCGAGGTGCAAACCCAGATCAAATGCAAGTCTCATAGACATGCCTAGAGCAAAGTCAACATACGCCGGTTGATCAGGTGTAGATGCCAACGTACCACTATACAGCCAACCCCGCGCATCTCGATTGGAAGACCCTTCATGGCAGCTCAGGATTACGAGTGCCTGGACTGTCGCGACGCATGGAGAATCCAGCTCGATCTCCAGAAGCGCCTTCGCTCTGTCTGCGAAGAACTCGGACAATGACTTGGGAAAGGTGATAAAGGTAGGGTGATACCTAGCCTCGAACGCACTTCCGATAGCGCACCTGAAATATATCAGCCATGGAACGGAGAATCATTATGTCACATCGCATCATACATGGCATTCGTAAGAACTTCTGAATAGAACGGAGTGTCATCCAGCTCGTTTCTCCACTTTGCCCTCGCAATCATGAACATTTCTTTGTCAACGACATAAGTGCTCGTGTTCTGCCAAGTAAAGTACAGCTCCACAAGGTGGTTTTCAAGGGCCTCGTCCACCGCTTGACCAACGCGCAGGTGGTTCAGAATATCCTGACCATCGTGACGCACAGTACGCGCGTCAGGGCGCTGGCGCTGTTGGGTAGCCGAAACATCGACCAGATTGAGGTTTGACGTAGCTCCGTAGAATCGCAAATGGCCATCGCCTGCGATTTTCAATGTCCCGATGCGGTGGGAGATTTGCTCAATCACGTCTTTTTCGGCCTCGTCTTCCTCCCCACTATCAGAGTCATCATCCTTCTCATGTAATCCTTGCCCGAGTAGTACTCCTGGCTGGTGTTGCATGTCCTGGGTCAGTTGGAAACTGTCAGGACTTAGGCTGTTTTCATGCGCTGAATTGGGTCTTCCATTTATGTTTGCATATATGGTATCCAAGCTTTCGGCCGTTGGGAGGGTGAATCCCCAGTGAGTAGAGGGATTAGGGAATGCTAGACCCGGGCTTATACCCAGCGACGCTGGTTGCTCTGGACTACTCCCAACCGGAGGAAGAGTTGACTGGGCGAAAAGAACATTTTGCTGGGGTGATGTGACTCCTGCTGCTGCATCCGACGTGACTCCTGATCGCTCTTCAACGAGTGGAGGTAGTGGTGGGCTGTGGACGGGTTGCGCCGGTTGCGCCGGCTGCGTAGGGGCATTTTCCAATGGCGCAGAAGTATTACCTTCCCCAGAAGCTCTCTTTTTCGCCAACCCACGAGGAATCTGCAGCGTGTCCAGAACCCTGTTGATACCCGATTCATCGTCAGGGTTCATCGGGGGTGGCTCTAGCCCATGGTCATAGATGAACTGACACAGCTGGTCAATCCGGGCCGAAAAAAGCTCCGTGGCCGCACGAAGCGAGACTCTGCATAAAGCACGGTCAGTTTCCGTTGGCTGTGCGACAAGATTTTCCTTTGCGCGATTTCCATGTTCGCCGAGATGGACCATCCCCACAGATCATAAAGCCGATGACAGGCTCGAGGCTCCCGCAACGCACGACAATACGAGGTTCATTCGTAGACACAAAAGAGATGGCTGGAGCGAGCTGACAACATACTTCCGTTTATCGTCCCCATGTTGATACCTGCAGTCTTTCCCTTTTCTTTCGCAATTGTGACAGTGGGGAGTGGCTCCGTCGCACTGCGCAAGTCAGTTAGCATGGAATGTATGCGATTCGTGGTTGCGGCGGCAGACAGCATTGTGACCAACATACCCTGATTTTGCTCTCCCGGCAAGGGACACACGCGGTGGTGACATGCTTGCGCGGAGCCCTTTTGGGCTTCTCATCCTGCGACTGCATGGCTTGAAGCTAGGGTGGCGATGGCGCGGGGGTAACTTTGCTTTTCCTCTCTGGAGACGAAGACGAGCGAAAGTTGCCTTCAAGGAACGGGGACAAGCATCTGGTCAACCGACATCTCTGGACAGGAGCAGAAAGACACTGAACATGATCGGATTGCAGAGAGGTGTAAAAAAATCATCGCGCTGGGTGAAGCTGGGAGAAATTGTGGTGGTTCTGGGGAGGCCAAGCGGGGGAGGAAGAGGACCTCCCCCACCGCCATCTGCCTATGAGATGCGGAGCAAATGGTCACCAGAGCATCAGCAGTCCACCGGGGGAAATATATTCCGCAGGCCTAGATTCTGACTTTTGTAGCCAGGAACCATTACAATCCATAGTAGTAGGTATTCATTATAATATTTATCACTCCCACATGCTGTCCAATTTTATGTCGCTATAAATACTTACAACGAAGACTGCAAAGGTCGGAATTACCAGTTGCTGGTGCGCTTGAGCGTCTCGTTCTGAATCACCTCGATCCAGTACCCATCCGGATCCAGAATGAAAGCCACGTTCTTCATCCGTCCGTCCGTCAGGCGCTTCTTCCAGTTGACATTCAGCGACTCAAACCGCTCGCAGGCGGCATTCAAGTCATCGACCGACACGCCTGAGCAAGTACCGATCGGTCAGTCACGATGATCTGGTGGTATGGCTAATTGCCAGGGAAACTTACAAATATGACCAAATCCCTGAGGCTCGGAGTTACCGTCGTGATACACCTTGCCCTCCTGCTTCTCCGTACCATAATTCCAGGTCAACTCGAGGAGACCTTCCCACTCGGCAACCGGGTTCTTGGCATTCTCGCGCGTCTGCGGGTTAGACGCCGGGTATCCCAGGAAATACAGGTTGAAGGCGGCATCCTTGTTCTCAATGGTCCGCAGCAGCGTCATACCCATCACCTCCTGGTAGAACTTCAGACTGGTCTCGGCAGACTTGACGCGAAGCATGGTGTGGTTGAGGCGGTAGTTGGCCGTATCAGTAGTAGTACCGACATCCTCATCGTGGCGGCGGATGATTTCTACCCAGTAGCCATCGGGGTCCTTGGCGAAGGCGATGTGCTTCATGCGACCCTCGGTGAGTTTCTTCTGGAATGGGTAGCCGGCGTCCTCGAGTCTCTTGCAGGCGGCCTCGATGTTATCGACCGAGATAGCGATGTGACCGAAGCCACGGTGGGGTTCCATGTTTCCATTGGCGACGCTGTAGTTGGGATCGCTCTCGGTGCCGTAGTTATGGGTGAGCTCCAGCACGGCGTTACGATCCGTCCAGTGACGGTCACCCTGCAGCGACTTGGGGCCATTGTAGGCGAGGAAGTACAGAGAGAACTTGTTCTCGGGGAAGTCCAGCTGCTGGATCTGATTCAAGCCGAGGAACTTGTAGAATTCCACTGAGGTGTGGTTAGGGGGGTTGTCAGTGGGTGGTGAATGATACTGAGATATTACCTGATTTCTTCGGGTCTTTCACCCGAATCATGGTGTCTGCCAGCCATTGTTAGTTCTGAGTATGTAGAAAAAGAACCCTTAAAGACATAAGGAGACATACGGTTGAGCTTGTATTTGGAAGTTTCGGACGCCATGGTTGCCAGGGATCTACTAGATCCTGTGGCACAAATCAGATGTTAGCAAGCAATCGAGCCTAATGGAGAACTCCCAGGCGTATGGAACCTACCAAGAAAGACAGAAAAGCTTGGTTTGGGGACCCTGAGAGAGGCGAGACGAAGCGAGGAGAACATGGAGATGGAGAGAGAAGAAGAGGGGTTGAAATGGGCGATTAGTGAGCAGCGTGAGGAGAAAAAGCCATGGTGGGGAAGACTATGACGCTATCGGCCGGATAGCCAGCAGCCAACTGATTATAGACTTGAGTATACACAATGTAGCGTTGCATAGCCGACTCTGATAGATCAGAAGGTATTTATTTTATAGTCATTTCCAAGCTACTACGTACAAGTAACTAGTAGGAAAGTTCTCATCACATCTTACGTATGAATACATACCTGAATTCTCAGGCACCAAGGCGGTGACCAACGGCGGATGACATAATCCGTCTCCCCAATTGTGAACTAACCATCGGATGGGGTCGATAACTGATCTACTTCTCTCCAGACCTCCATATCTCTCCTCTTCTCGTCCTCATTCGCCTCAATCGTCTGCATCTCTTCTCGGCTTGCAATTGCGTCCAGTCCATTGTGCTCCTCGATCGTCTCTCCCCACCGCTGTCGGCCCAATCTAAGGTTCGTTGTTGATCCCCGGTTCGTGCTGTTGGCTCGTCGACTTCTCCGCCCTCCTCGTCCTGCCTTGTCCTTTTGACTTTTCGTTTCTTTTTCTTTCCTCTTTTGGCCCCATTGTTGTTTTCTTTTGCCCGTGGCTTAACCTACCAGAAATGGCTCTGGTAGTCGAATTTCCTCCCCTCCACGCCGTCGTCGAACGGCCTTCGGCGCTTCCCCCCACGGTGCTCTTTGTCCCCACGTTCTGCCTTCCGACGTAAGTCTCTCGGCCTCTCGTGTCAGCCAGCGCGGATTCCACGATGGGCGGCGAGACGTTGGGCCTCGGTGTGGATCAGAGGCACAGTTCACTCCCTTACCTCCTGGTTGTCAAACGGACTCCATGTAGTGCATCTTTTGTGCCACCACTCCCGCCGGGATCGATGTCTACATTGTGTTCTCTTCGTTTCTTGAGGACTATAAAATTGCACATCTTGTGTATCTCCGTTCGTGTTGCAGAGCACCCAAAGCTCTACTCAACTCCAAATCACACACTACCCTCTCAAGCCTGCCCATCGTCGCTTCCAACCCCACAACTCAACTATACATGAGAAATGGCTGAATTTCAACTCCCAGTGCGTCCGAGTTACACGCATGAAACTCCGCCTCGGGGAGTCCTCTACGTCTCAGACCGACCATACTGGGCGCAGAGCCAGTACCAGTACGCCCAGGACCTCCTAGAAAGCTCCGACGAGCCGATCGAGTACGACCACGACGACTGCGACTACTGGGACAACTGCTTCTTCTTCCCCGAAGACTGCTCCTGGTCCCCGCCCAAGGGCTGGCGCATCGACGAGGAGAAGCCCGAGTATCGTTATCATCCTCCGGCCTGTGGTGACGACCACCATCCCGACACCATGATTCCCGGACTCCCCGATATCAAAATGCTGGATGCAGAGGCCCTCAGCGACCTGTTAGAGGATAACCTCTCGCCGCCCGAGATCACCTCCATCCTGTACGGCACCAACACCTACATCCTGTCTCCCCTGCAGCCTCCACACGCACTATACCAACCCCCACATACACCCCGCTAACTTTCCCTAAACCAGAGTCTTCGCTACTAACGGCGCCATCTTCGCCTACGCCTCTCCACTCCCAGCCCGCCAACTGCGCAACCTGAGCGCCACCTACGGCGCCGCCTACACATGCTACGCCAAGAGCGCCTCGACTGGTAACCTGACTGGCGTCAACCCGGCCAGTCATCCGTCCTCCTACGTGACCGCACAGTCCGTCTCCCTGGGCGACGTGGGCTCCATCGTCTTTGAGCTGGACGACCTCGTCGCCGTGGTGACCCGCATCGCAGACAAGGTCCTCCTCGCGGCGGTAGGCCCATCGAAGCTGACCCCGCCCGCCGTCGTCAACGGGTCCGCGAAGCCAGCAACCAACGGAGCCGGCTTGGACAGTGAGCCCACCATCACCGGTCCAGACGCCGAGCACGCGCAGACCCGGACATCATCGGCGAATCACACCCCCGCGAACGGCACGCCGCAGAGCGTGTCGCGGATCCAGAGCGAGACGGTGCTGCAGACGGACGCGCAGCTCGAAACGCAGTACCAAATCGATCGGAGTAGTGACCTCCAGCGGCTGGCGAGTTTGAATCTTTCCGCGTCGCCGGCCATCCTGCTGGCTCTGGAGTCCAAGTCGGCGGCGCTGGGGCGGTTCTTGAGTCAGAAGCTGGATGATCTGGAGAGTCCGGAGGACTTTTAGCGTGGGTATTGGCATTTTGCCCTTTTGTTATATCCCTTTTGTTTCGGGAGGATGATGCTCTTGGTCCTTCTGGTGAGGGCTTCTTTTGTGATAAGTCACGGATGTGTATGAATGTCGCATATTATGGTTTTTTTTGAGCGCTGTTAGGTATCAAGTCGATTGTCTAATTCATGACTGCAAAAATGATTCGTTTTTCATGTAAATGTAATAAAAGTCATTAATAACTCATCAATATGGTCGGCTGCGGCCAACTGCACGTTCAGTGAGTACGACAATCCCATTAGTATATACTAGAGACGATATAAACGAATACTCAAAGTCGAACATGAACAATAACGGATACCAATGGCCATCAGTCAATAGACCAATCTGGATATTAAACAATGTTTCCATTAAAGAGACCCGTTCACGACTTCTCACCAGTAGCAGGAGCACTCGTAGTAGGAGCACCGGTAGGAGCACCAGTAGCAGGGGCATTCGTGGCAGGAGTGTCAACCGAAGCCGAGTACAGACTGCCCGTGCCAGCTGTACCAGCAGTACCAGATGTGTTGGTGCGGTTGACCCCAGGGTGGGTGGTAC
This sequence comes from Aspergillus aff. floccosus IMV 01167, assembly GCA_001931935.1. NCBI lineage: Eukaryota > Fungi > Ascomycota > Eurotiomycetes > Eurotiales > Aspergillaceae > Aspergillus > Aspergillus aff. floccosus IMV 01167. The sequence continues at coordinate 1,020,826 of MSJE01000318.1, forward strand.
TCGTGGCGCTGGCGGGTTCCTGGGGAGACTGAGGGGAAGCGGCCTCGCCCGCCTTCTCAGAGTAGGCAGGAGGTTCGGCAGCGGCGGCGGTAGCCACAGCAGGACTGGTCGGTTGCGAAGGGTTGGAAGTGGTGCTGGTGTGCACGGGGCCCCGGCTGGCGTCCTTAATGGCGTTCCACCAGCGCTCAGCTTCGCTGGCGCTCGCTGCCTTGAAATTCAGCTCGCTGGTGGTGTGGAAGGCGTTTCCGACTTTGCCGCTGGACACATCTTTGCCCTTCACGGTGAACTTGTTTCCGTCAATGGCACCAATGACGCAGTCAGGGAGGTACAGCGACAGCTCGGGCGAGGGGTCCCGCTGGAGGTCATCGTTGTCCTTGAATTCGTGGAGGTACCGCGCAGGAGTGACCACGTAGTGCCCGGAGCTATAGCCCCTGATGACCGCGCGCGATTTGCGCTCAAGGTTTCCTTCAATCAGTGCCTGCGTGGAACGGTGGTCCTGGTTGGGGAAATTAATGCTGGCCAGAGATCGTGGCGGGGCGTCAGGGTCGACGAGCGTGGCATGGTTCTGGGTGATAAAGTTGACCCATTCGAAGTCCGGGGGAACCCGCTGGGCAGAGGCCAGCATGTCCGAGTACATGGTACGATGGCGGTCCAGCTGACCGTTCATAAACACCACGAACTGTTCCAGAGCAGACTGAAGAGTCTGGAGGACGTGCGCCTCGAACTGTTGGAAGTTGTTCTGCACGGCGATAATGTCTTGGCGGTTGTTATTCTCCTCAATGACTTGCTTGTTGAGACGGTGGGTGACACCGCGGCGCAGGATGTATGGGTCGTGATGCGATTCGAGTTTGTTGCCAGACGATGCGTCGAACGAGGCGGCCTGTTGCGCCAGAAGTTCAATGTGTTTCTGGGTAACGCCGCGGGCCTTTTCGACAGCCTTGGAGCTCTTTGAAGCGCCGCTCTTCAATTCCTTCGACTTGTTCTTAATCTCCTTGTGAAGGCGCTCCAATGTCGGCATAATGGAACCTTTCAGGTTCTTTTCCGTGTCAAGATACATGTTCACCATTCCCTGTCGAGGTTGTCGGGTCAGCGGGTACTGCGACGGCTGCGCACTGGTAATTAAGCTCTACCTGAGTATTGGAGCGGACGGACTCGAACATCGAGGACACTCCGCCGACACTTTGAGAAAAATGGTGACCCTCCCGCAGAGGGTCGCTCACGGTCTATTCGGAAGGAGCCCCGCGTTAGCCTTTGAAGATCAACAACAGTAGTCGGCGAGAGAACGCACCTTCAAGACCTTCTCATAGTCCTTGGACTGGGACTTTTGTATCTTGGCCGTGACACTGACATAGTCTTCCAAGTTGCCGCACACGTGCTTCCAGGCGCGGAGACGTTCGAGGAGGAGGTTTGTAGTCTGCAGCGCAAAGGTGAAATTAGTTACCGGCGCAATCCATTGAAAGCAATTCAATGAGCGATTGGGAAGTCGCATACTTCATTGCTGTCGGTATCTGGGATCGCCTCATCGTCGCTCATGGAAGCGCGACGGTCGGGGCCGATCGAGCTCCTCATGGTGGAGGATCGATGAGGGAGTTTTGTTTCCACAGGACTGCTGGTTGCCGACATAGTGGGCGTTGTTTGTAGCACGGATCACACAAAGGCAGGGGAGAAAGGAGGTTCAGACGGCCAAATTAAGTGTTTTCAGTCAGGGCGGTACCTGGGGCTAGTGTTGAGGGCACCGGATGGGGGACAAATGGAGCTATTGGTGTTAGATCGGTCTTGTCGAATTTGTTTCCGGCGTAGCGGGGATAGAGTGGGGCAGTAGGTGACCCCGAAAGGAAGTCAGGATGGCTAAGGAATGACCGAGGAGAGGGTAATCGTGGTCGTGGTGCTGTACGGGGAGAGAGTGAAGGGCAGCAGATGAAGGAGATATTTGCAGAGAAGATAGTTGAAAGCGGGGGGAGGGTTTGGGTAAGAAGAAGTGGTGGTGGTGTGGTGTGGCGGCCGAAGCGGTGATGCTGTTCTGGGTGATCGACGCCTATGAGGTCATCAGATGAGGTAATTGGAGTAACCGTCTTTCGCTGCCTGAGGCACCATATGTCATATATTTATGATTACCAGGAAAGAATCAACAAGAAAATAAAAGGAAAGAGAAAAGGTCTCTCAAATACATGTGCATAACTCGTGCTGACCCATGGTCTCAGCTGGTTCTCGTACCTTTTCTGCCATGCAATTTCTGATCCAATGCACCGACAAATATAAGTATTAACCCGTCTATTATATGGAATTAACGCCCAAGAACAAACCCATCTTCCCGATTCTAAGAAATGAAACCAAAGACGCCGCAACCCAGGATCATATCTTGAAGACAGTCAATCTTCACATGCGCATAGTAAACGTCGAGTCCCGAGGTGTGCTTTTCAAAAGAATAGAGATGGTTCCCAAAACAGTCCCCGGTGTCCAGCACCGAGGATTCATGATCATCATTAGAGCAATCATCCGAGGATAAAGCAGCCCGACAGCCCTTCGTAAGCCCGGTTGAATCGAGTATCCTGGTTGTCTATATAGATATATGTGCCGGAACAAAAAGCTGCACTAAACACGGGCGCGAGCCTGCACAAGACGCAGTCGGCGCTCTTCGTCGTCGCCGTGGCCACCAGGATAGCCTGGTCGGTGGTGAAGGAGATCCATCGGGTTAAAGTATGCCGAGCTGCGGTTGGCGCTGCGAACATGAGCTTGCTGAGGTGACTGAGGAGCCGGGATCGCGACATCCTCGGCAATCACTGCTTGGTAGTCCGGCAACTCCGAATCGTGCGGGCGCACAGTAGTGCGGACTGCCGTGGAATAACTTGGGACACGGCTAAGAGTCTCCACTTCCGCGTATTGCGGGTGGAAGGGCGTAGCCATGCCGGATGGGACATGATCATGATCCACCTCGTCGGACGGTCGTCGAGAAAGCTCCGGGCTGGTCGGGCTGTGGGTGTTGGAGCCGGACGAGGGACCGAAATAATCTGTCGGAACGCCGAGGCGGCTATCGAGTTGGTTGTCGTTCTCGGACGGTGATGGATTACTATGACGGCTGGCATGTAGATTCGACAGACGGCTATGCAATGCGGATGCGGAGATATCGGTGTTGGTCAAAGCGTTCATGGACGCAAGGTTCTCGGCAGAGAGATTGCGACTAAGAGTGCCGAATGGCGTCCCCGGTCCGCTGCCAGGACCCGGAGTTCGGTAACCAGCCGGATCCAATTCGCTGTACAATTGATCGAACTGGTGTTCACCGTAGAGGGGAGGAGCCTGCTGCGCAAGGTCGTTGACTGCTCTCTGGGCAGTCTGTGGGGTTTGGTCGACCAAGTTGTTGTTTTCGTCGATCGCGAGGTTAGGAGAGATGAAGATGGACACAGGGAGGGTGGCTCGCAACTGCTCCGTTCGTTAGTATTTCCGTAGTCAGAAAGATATCATGGCATGCGCACCTCGCTGATATGACCGTCTGGGTTCAGGAGTTGGACACGGAATTTCAACTTGTGTCGGATCTTTATGCCCTTGGTATCGGTGTCTTGTAGACAACGGGTCAAAGTCTTCGGGAGGTCCAGGAATCGCGAGAACTGGTAACCTTCTGCGGCCTCGTCAATGATTTCCAACGCGTTGTCTGCGTCGAGTTCATGTTCGTCGTTGATGATGGTCCTCGTGTTCTTGTACGTGTTGCGGATGGAATCCGGGTCCTCGGGGTTCAACGTGAGATCGTGACTCTCAATCAGCTGTGAGACAATCTGTCCAATTTTGAGGCCCTTCAATAAGGGAATGAGCTTGAAATCGACACGAATGCTGGTTCCGAAGATGACGGCTTTGGTCGGGGTGCTAATCGAGTACTCGATCTTGTTGGGCCAGACGTTCTCGACAGACTGCAGATAGGTGAGTAACGATGCCAGCAGATTGGCGACCATGTTGAATCCTTACCATGGCATGAGAGAGTTCCAGCGCACTGGGTTCCAGGGTCCGAATAATGCGCAACGGCCTCCGAACAACGATATCCTTTGCATACTTGCGGCCAATTTCGGCCTTGAAGCGGTAGGTGACGTAGGTATCGCTGAGGCCTTCGACACTCTCGGGCATGGACCCTTCGAGGACGATGTTGAAGGGATACTCATAGTTGCCGGCAGGGAGAATCTCGGTCTTTCCCTTGCCGGGCTCTCTGAATCGCCATGTCTTCTCGTAGAATACGCGCTCTCTCCAGGACTTTCTACCGCCTCCGGCGGAACTGCTCGGGAGGTGCCAACTATTGACGCTCGTTAGTCGCCGGTTTCTTCGGCAATCTTCAATGGGGGTCGCTGAGGAGTACTCACCACACACGCGAAATGCCGGTCAGGTGAAGCCTAATATGCTTGATGGAGAGCGGTTCGGACAGGCAAAGGATCAGCTTCCCGCTCAAATGGGCGCTAGCGGCCTCTTGTTCTCCCCCTCGAAAAACAATGTAATCTTCATCGAGGCTGACATGGCATGTTAGTAACCGAATGCTTTTCCCCCTCAAAATGCAAGGGATTGGAACGCACCGGATGTCGAAATACTTTGCGTGACTTGCACTCCCTCCGCCACCGAAGAAACTGAGGGCCATGGCGGATCAACCAATAGCCGCAGAGACGGGTGACAGGCGCGATAAGACGGAATGATGGCGACGAGAGCGGAAGGTCGCACGACAGCGGTCGGGGTGGGCGATAGAATGGGGGAGGATGGTCTTAACGGGGAGAGCAATAAATAAAAGAAGAGGAAGAAGAAAAGGGATCAGGAAAATATGACACAGATATGGATGGATTTTTCTGGTGCAAACGCAATGAATGGAACCGGGCACCGATCTACCGGTGACTGTCCAGACTTGCAGGGTCGACAAGGAGGTATGGGGCCCACCAGGCCAAAAAAGAAAATGCAAAAGATAAGTACTTGGGTATTATTAAATAAGAAGAGAGTGGGGGCAGCAGCCGTTTCCGTCACCCCCTTCTTCCTCTTGGGTACAACCAGTACGTAAGATTGGGAGTTCCCTTCTGGGTCGGCGATTCCGTGGCAAAGACAGGCGCAAGGTTGAAAGAACCGCCGATAACGCGAGCTTGTTCGATAATGGTGATCCGTTATGATTCCCACCGGTGGAGTTGTTCTGTTCACCACCACAGTAGATAACTATCAGTCATCAGCCACTCAGTTGAAGAAGACAAATCCAGCAGAAAAGAGAAATAGAAAGAGGGGAAGGGAGAACAGGCTGAGGGATGCGCCTAATATTCTAGTCACGCAACAGGTCGATGGATGAATTCTCTCCATGCGATCATGGATCAATTCAGGCGAACAATACGTTACGTCACAAACATACCGGAGATTTTCCACGAACACCGCAGAGATCCAAAGATCGAGTCAATAATCCACGGTCAGTCGTCGGTAAGGCTAGACAAGTGCCTGTAAAGAATAGTAAAAAAAAAAGTATAAGATACTCCTATATCACGGAGACAATCCACCAGATTAACAATCTCTCATCGATTCTCGGCCTTGGGATCGCCGGGTTTTGTATCCTAAGTCTCCTCGTAAGATGATCGGCACTAGGCGGCAGGCAGGCCGGTTATCCGGTGGGCTTATCACAAGGAGAAGACTTCTGGAATCGTTTGATTTCCACGGGTGATTTCCCTCCTATAAGAAATCCGCGTACCTCGGGATCATGTCCATCCCATGATTTTCTACTGATGCATACTCCTAGAAATAACGCAAATCACATATAAGGCTTTCCTCTCCTTTCAGCTGATCTCTGCAGAGTGACACGCCCCGTCCCTGGCACACCCTTGATTATGCAGGTCGATGATATTCGTCACCATGTCCCCTGCCCCACAGCCGGCTGATCGATGGACCTCCATGCATGCATGCATCCCTATCCACGTACCTGAGGTCCTCGCATTCGACAATGTGTGCTTGGTGAGGTGCATCGTATGTTTCGACCTCTGCTCAAATCGAGGAGCACGATGGCATGACATAGGTACTAGAGTACCTCTTGTTCTAGAGGTTGCGATAAGAAGTTTCAGTCAGAGAACAGAAACACCCGGTACCTCCCTACATCCATCACAACGATCTATCCTAGATATTTGGTATCAGCCCTCGCCTCGCACCCTTGATCCATCTGTAGGTGACGTACGAGTCACCCTGCTGTTTGGACATGCTCTATTATCATGACCCGGGTATAAGACAGGACGCAAATTCCCTCACCGCAAGTATGTCCTTGAATTTTACTCATGTCAATATGCCTACCTAATGGGACCCACCAAGGTCGCCTGAGCTCAAGTCTTTGGCTTTATCTCTTGTCGATCTGACATACGATATGGTAAGAAACAACCCATGTGTGTTTCGCCATGCCATGACACGCATATGCAAAAGCCCGTCATCCCCCACGTAATCAAACACGAGGGTGTACGAGAGGGGGTATACAAATTCCCACTTCAAAACTTAGAGCTTTCGATAGCTATCCAAGCTACCTAGTAAGGTATACTAAGTATGTAGATCAAACCGATAATGACTGCGTAATACAGCATACGCAGTGATCCAGGTCGCAGACTCGGGCGCGCTCGGAGCGGCATGCATGTGATCGGGGAAGACCGCACGTTGTCCGGCTGGCTGCCGATGGCGCAACCTGACATCGAACCCTTACCAGAGTACAGATTTACCGGGACCTGTGCGACCTCGGCTGAACAAAGACATTGTCACGATCAATTGTAGTCGTGATTCATCTTTTGTATTGATGACGTTCATGCCACGCATAATCGGTCCTCCATAGCCTAGAACACGGCGAAGCTTGTCCTGACGCAACTCATGATATCACTGTTGAGCTTCTTCTAGATGAATGAAAATAAATAGAACAAACAGAGTTTTCTTGCGAAAAATAACTCGAGCTACGGCGGGAGCTGTCGTCTACGACTTGATGTTTCCGCAGGGGCCGAACCAGGGAAGTTGTCGAGCTTCCGGTTTAGATCATGGCTATTTTGTTGGTGAGCCTAGATTCCAGAACAAGGGTCACTTCTCCGAGCCAACAATTTCAGGCGGTGGGTCATCAAAGAGTCATAAACTTCAGGTCTATCGCAGCTGTAGACTCATGTTGACATCTTCAGTTCTCTGTTGGACCTTGAGTTAGGTATCCGCCACCAGGTGAGATGGGCTGGTCGGTGCAAGAAACCCGAAGAGGATCGTTCTAGATTCCACCTTGTATGTTTCAGCATACGCACTTTCCCAACGCTGGAGCAAAAGTCTGGAAACGGCTGCACAGGTCGCCATCCGAATCATCCAGACGCAGATACCGATAAGACGATGGCTACGGAATGCCGAAGCTTCGTCGTCGGCATGCCGAATAAGGCGCAATGAGAAATTTTCGAAACCCGGTGTCTCCATTCGGCATAGTCATACCAGCACCCGAGTGGCACAGACGTACCACCGACCTTATCAGGGCTCCGGGATGGTGCCATGGAGCCATGGATGGCAAATCCAGGCCTGTGGCTTGAAACCAGAGCTACTCCGTAACGAGTGTGCTATCTCTATAGGACGGAATCAGTTGTACTCGGTACTAGTACATACCCACATTGTATCCGATGGGGCTACCCGTCTCCCTTGGATATCCACTACCCGGACACATCCTGTACCTGATTATCACGTCCTGAAAATTCTGCTTATCGCAGCGGGCCTGATGGCGTTTCCGGAGCGGACTCAGCCGCGAGGCCCACCAGATCGGCGAAAAAATCTGGAAAACCTGCCAGTATGCGAGCTAAGAGGGACTACTGTACTGAGATACACCGGCGTCTTGAATGGGAAAATGTCTTTGCCGCTTCCCTATCATTTAACCACGCCAATGAGCACGCATGCTGATCGCACACGGCCAGAGCGTACCTGGCGGCAAAGGTGCTGATGCTCGTCGGAGTATAATTTGATTTGCCCGCATATGCATGAGTCCTCGGGCTGTCGGGGTATCTCCGACTCGAGCACGATACTGGTCTGATAATGACGCGATAGCCATGTCCTGAATATCACTCGGCAGATTTGACTCAGTCCTGTCGATTTCAGCTTGATTCAATTGACAGGGATGTAATCTAATGGGCTGACTCAATCTGAGGACCACGAAGTTACATTATAGGTCAAGGACATACACGTGACATGCAATCTGCTTCCTTCAGCTCTCATGTACTCGACAGGCGAACTGAAGCAAAAACAACTATCAGAAGACCACACGTGATCCAATGCCTACACAATTAATCATCCAATCAAGCCACCCGCATCCACATAAACCACCTGCACATCACCCAACACTCAACACCCAAAGTAGACCTCATCTACTTACTCGGACCTAGGCCCTCGCCATGTCAAAACGCCCCTTTCCCCCTCCAACAATCCACCCCCCTCAACCCACCCACAACCACACCCACACCATAATCCTCCTCCACGGCCGTGGCAGCCACGGCGCCGAATTCGCCTCCGAATTCCTCCCCAGCCAAACGTCCGCGTCTCAAACTCTCGCCTCCTCCCTGCCAACCTGGCGCTGGGTCTTCCCCACCGCGCGCACACGCTGGAGCACCACTTTCCAAGAGGACGAGTGCGCCTGGTTCGACGCGGCCTCGCTGACAGACATCCATGCGCGACAGGACCTGCAAACGCCCCGTCTGCGCGAGTCCCTCGCCTATGTGCTGGACATCCTGGACCGGGAGGTCGCACTGCTGGGCGGGCGCGCGGAGCGGCTGTTTCTCGGTGGTATGAGCCAGGGCATGGCGACGGCGCTGTGGGTGCTGTTCTGTGCGGCGCGGAGGGTGGATGGGCCGCTGGGCGGGTTCGTGGGCTTTTGTTGGTGGTTGCCGTTTGCCCGGCAGGTTGAGGGGTTTTGGGATTCCTCGAGGGAGGGGGGTGAGGGTGCACTGGTGGAGTTCTTTTATGAGACGCTGGAGTACCGGGAGGGGGTACAGAGGCGACTGGGCGAGGGCGAGGGCTCGGTGCTGTCCACACCGGTGTTTCTCAGCCATGGCTCAGACGATCCGTGGGTGTCTGTTGAGCTGGGCCGGCAGGCGCATTTCGTCTTGTCTGGGTTCATGGGCCGTGTGGAATGGAGCGAGTTTTCTTGGGCCGAGGGCGACGGGCACTGGGTTAAGGAGCCGGAGGGGTTCGACGATATCCTGCGGTTTCTGGAGAGGTGTAGCGGGCAGACGTAGTATCAAGCATCCTGTAATGTAGATTATACCAGTAGACGACGTATACATCCCTATCTGCCATCAGGCCTTATATGCATCTCGCACCGCACCAATCACCAAAGACGCGAGCGTCCACGCCCAATTATATCACATAAGTAACAAGCACATGCAGCAGCACTCGCAGCGCGGCAACTCCTCTGCTGAAAAACCCGACTCACAGAAAAAGAATACAGCAGAACAGCCTCGACCAGCAAGACCACCCGCCCAATAAACCAAATATTATCAATAACTCCAAACGCTCTGCAGATTCCACCCGACCACTCCCATCTAGAATATCCACCCGAGAATGAACCAAAGCGCCAGCCCCGCGCAGATGCAAATACCAGCGACTTTCATGACAGCCACGGTGTCGCCTTGTCGGGCCATGCGGGTAAGCCGGCTAGCGCTACCCTTCAAGCTCGTGGAGAGGGACGAAAAGACCTGGGACTGCGTGATAGTTAGCTCAGAATCCGAGATGTTGACGGACATGTCCGCAGTCGAGAAGAACTACACCCCAGCGGACGGGAGGGAGGCAACGCACCGACTGGTCCAGGGTCTCTTGATCGCGGGCATTGTCGTAGATGTCCACGGTGACGGATTTCAGGGCGGAGACTTTGCTCGATAAGGAGTTGAGGAGGGCGTTGTTCTGTCTGAGGTATTCGGTCAGTATGGGATCTCCACCAGGGATGGCCAGACTTCATCCTGGAGCCATCGCAATGTCGGGCTCGAGAAGAATAGGTGGAACGTACTGCTCACGTTCGTAGGCGTCACCCATCTTGTCGGAGGCTGATTGATGACGTGGGTTGCTCTGTATTTCACTTGGATATTGAAGTAACTCTTCGACGTCGATGAGGCTATAATCCCCTGTGGGTACGTATTTTGGCGATGTTGACTGTCTGCAATGGTGGAGTTTCTGGAAAGGCGAGGAAAGGCCGCCATGACGGCAGCGGGCCGTGGGGAGGTGATCATCACGTGATTGCACCTCGGCATTCGAAGTTATTTTTGGCACTTTCGGATATGCAGTGCGCGATTGCTCGCAGTAGCCGGATATAAAGAATCATTCAACAAGTGGAACTTCGGGATTCATTCCTCGAGATTCTATACTGCATCCCATCCTCCAGTCAAACGCCGGCAATAACCCGAAGTATCACCAGCTTAGAGCCACAAACAATTTGGTACTACATACTAGAAGTAGGTTCGAGATTTGAACGAAAAGGCATGACCCCTTCAAATCTCAAGCTCAATTTGAAGTGTCAAGGAGCAAAACGGGGGCAACAAAGCGTTAACACAGACTGGAAATGAAATAAATCGATAACCCCAGGCGCTATGCGATCAAATGAACCCAAATCAACAAGCAAGGCAATGAGTCGTAGCATGCACTACTCTATTAGCATAGAGTATCCAAAGGGGTGCTATGTAATAATGAGACAAAACAGCATGCAAAAAAAAAAAATATAGAGATCCCTCATGTCGGCCTGTACGCTCCTCCCTAAGCGCAGGGAAGAATAGGCCTGCTGCTCACATTAATGGCATAAAAGGGAACACAGAAGAAGGGTCGGCAAAGAAGATCATTGTACAAAGCCATGAGAGAACTGAGCTCACAAAGCAGGGGTATTCATGCGCTGAAGAAGAAGCAAGAGCAGTAAAAGGAAGACGACTCCTGTTCCCTGTCACCACATATCGTCGTCGTCGTCATCTAGCTGGCCGTCATCATGGTATGTGGAATCCCCATATTGATACTGCCCTGTGCCATAGACGTTGCCATTTTCATAACCGTGTTTACTGCCGCGGGATTGCGGCCGGTATTGATCATGGGGGTCGTCGTTATACTCATACATTTGCGAATCGTCGTAGGAGTTTTCGTTGTATTGATCCTGCGACTGAAGCGGATCCAGATTAGCTGACATCAGAGGAGATCCATACGACTGCGTGTCTCACCTCTTGATAACGTTGGTACTGTGAATATTCATCGGGTTGGTCCCGCTTCTGGTGTCGTTGCGCTGCCGATGAAGCCAACATTAAAGGATGCATCTGCTGCACCTTGGCCAGGTACGAGTACATGAAGTTGCTCAGTAGCACCTGTGAATACAGGGCTCGCCGAGGATTCGCAAGCTTTATATGGGCCATTCTATAGATTGCTCTCTCCTCAAGAATGGAAAAACGTGTCCAAGGATAATCAATATCCGGTTTGAGCTCCCGCACGGGTGGTTCAGGCGACAGTGTCCGAGAGGAGCTTTTCTTGTGATGGCTCTCTCCGCTCTTCTTTCGGCCTCCCCCAAAGAGCGAGGAAAACAACCCAGATTCCTTTTCCTTCTTAGAGTCGCCTGAGGTTCGCCGGACATGGTCTTTCCGGCGCTCCTCCTCCAGCTTGGGGTCAAGTCGATCGAAGGTCGAGCTTTCACGTCCACGCGGACTGGAATCACCAGAGGATGGAAGGGCATTGGCCGTTTCGTGGACCTTGTCGACGATCTTGGATTTGATCTTCTTCGCATCACCGTCCTTGTCTTTTTTCTTTTCCTTGTCCTTCTCCTCGGAGCCCAGTAACCAGTGCCAGCTTGACTTACGGCCTCCCTCTGAGTCCTTTTTATCTTTCGACTTCTTCGTCTCTGGCTTGCGTTCTTCTGATTTTCGCTCTTCGGGAAGCGTAGGAATAAACGAGAGGCTGTCCGTGCGCGTGGTGTTTCCTGGGAGAGGCTGCGGGCTACTTGCGAAATCACTGAGGGTAGACGTAGTGTCTTTTGTATGTCCTCGGCCATGCAGTAAACGTTTGTTCGAGCTGTGATCGTGATTATGCGATGCCTTTGCAGATAATGTCGTGGAATGGTCATTGGTTGACCCACGCCCTGCAATAGGGCTGGCTAGTACACTGGAGCTGAGAGATGGGTTATAGGTTTCAGAAGGGGGCGTTTCAATGATCTTCGGGATTTTTTGTTCCGCTGCGGGCGTGTTTAGCGTGGATCTTCCGTTGGAGCTAATACGAGAATGCCATTGTCGCGTCTGTGGTGGAGCGCTTGTCCGATCCCCCGGCCCTTCGGGTGACGAGTCATCTGATCTCTCAAGGCTGGGGTGCGGATGCTGTGAAGACGTATCGTGGGTGGTGGTAGAGCCGTCCCCAGGGATGGCCGGTTGAGCGGCGTTTGCTACCGTTTGAGCTCGTGTCCGACTGGGAGTAGGATCGGTGGACACGCGGGTTAAGCCGAGAATGGGCTGTTCCCCGGTGGGAAGAGCGGGTGCCGTGCCTTCCTTCGTCTCTGATGTCCTTGCTATGCGCTTAGAATAAGGGAGTTTATCCCCCTTCTTCAAACTTCCAGCTTTCCTGTATTGTGTTCTCGTTGACCGCCTGAGACTACTGCCAGGAGGGGCCGGGGGGAGAATTGGTATGTCATCATCCGCGGATAAGCTAAGGTTTTGGATACCTTCCAGCAACGAAGAAGCGCTCGGAGTGCGTCCTTTCTTCGAGTCATCGACCAAATCCTCCAGTTGTTGCAGGTTGGGGCTTTGTGACCCCTGTTTTGCCTCCGACCGCTTCCGCTCTAGCCGTTCGGCGCCATCTTTATAGCCATGGGAGTCATCGATCTGCTTGGATAGCATGGATCGTTTCCGTCTCAGGCCACTATTGGATCCTTGGCGTTCCGGACTGAGAGAGGAGAAGTCCCCAGATTTCCGCTTGATGTGGTCTGCCTTGCTTTCGAGAAATGACTTGAATTCTTTGGGGGCTAGCTCCGGATGTAGGCGGGCAGGGACCCAAAACAGTCGGGAGGTATCGTTCTCGTCGGCGGAGGGAGAGGACGGTACTGAAAAGTTCGAACTATAGCTCGGAAGATCGGGATCCCCCGTTGCTGCAACATCCATAGACATCCGTCGAATAGCCGCTAAGTTGTTCAGTTCTTGGGCCACGGCTGCGGGATCGGATTCGTAGTCGATATCGTTCAGGGGGAAAGAGGTGGTGGCCGTATCAACTGATCCGGGAGAGGGGAGAGAGTTGGGAGAGGTCGGACTGTTGTTCCCCGAGCTGGGCCGGGAGTGTCCGTTTGTCTGTCGGTCATAGTTGTGATTTTGAACCCGTAATGACCGCGCGGAAGAAGGGGACTCAACGCCGGCGTGGCTCGGAGGGATGATCGAGATGGTTTCGGCAGAGGGCGACGAGATGTAACTCAGGCGCTGAGAGCTTCGTTTGTCATAGTCGTCTTCGTACATGTGGCCAATCGCTTCGGTGACATGGTGACTGGGGTCGCTTATTGACAGTTGAGGCGCATGGCCTCTGCGTGTCGCGTATCCTCCGCTAGCCTCAGAGGGGCTCGGTGAAGTCTGGAGGGAAGAGGAATCGCGTTAGATGGGGTTCTTCTGAGGGTAGAAACAAAAGGAAACCGGTTGGGTAGAAAAGGATTTATGGATAATCAACGAACGCACCTGCATGAGAGCAACTTAACCGGGAACCTTAAAAGGGCGATGTCCCGAACTAGGCTGAGGGCCAAAGGGCGACCGGAGTCTTGCCTCGTGGGGAGGAGGTCAATGTACCACCTTGGCGGGAGAAGTTGGAAGCAAAAAGGTGGTCATGGAATCATGGACGCGGGGAGAATGGAAGCGCTAACGGAGAGGAAAAACCGCCAGGGTACTGAAGAAAAAGGAAAACCGAAGGTGAGGATGATGCATTCGGCGACTCGGCGTTCGTTTGACGTCGGTACCTGAGAGAGATTGAGTGGTCGTGGGGACGATTCGCGAACCACGGGAGGAGGGGAGGAGAGAAGAGGGGAGAAGATTATTGACGGAAAGACGGGTAGAAAGAAGTGAAGAAGAGTCCCAGCACAAAGAGAAGTTTAAGAAGAGCCAGAGAACGAGAGGAAGAAAGAAAAGAGGCTGACGATGCAGCAGTCTAGGCGGCAGGAAAGGTAAAAAAGGCGGAGGAGGAGGATGTTGTTGGCGGTGGTGGTCGTAATGGTGGTGGTGGGCGTGGAGGACGGGAACGATGGAAGCAGCCGTTCAAGGAGAGAGAAAGCGTGAGAGGGCCAGAAAGGCAGCGGGTCCGTTTTGGTTGGCTGGGTCAGACGGTGGTGGTCCTATAATGCGTTCGATATTAAGTGAAACCAAATATAAATACGATCAGACGATGACTCTAAAGCACTTGTGATCGAAAGAAGGAGAATACTCCAACTCCCTTCTGCACATGAGTCTTATCATCTGCCTGAATACTGACAGTACTGACCTGAACAATGTCCCGAATGTTCCCAGGCACACTGTCAACCAAGGCGGCTTAGTCAACCCCGGTCAGATCCACCCGGAGCCCAGATGGACGATCGGAGGTGGACTGGACGATCGCTGATCAACATCCCCCCAGAATCTTTAGCATGATTTCTATTTCTGATCTGTCGCTATAGACGCCTACACACGACCCAGCGTCAACCAGAAGCTCTTCTCCAACCAAAGGGAGATATTGGATGTCCAGATCCCAACCCCAACTACTCGGGCGGTCCAAAAAAGCGTACTAGGTCGCACTAAGCACTAGTCCTGCAATGTTTATATCCACCTTTTCCGCTCCATCGGAGATAACATCCAAAATTTTTCAGATAAAAAAGGAACAAAAAAGGGATATAATATAGGGAAAAAAACAATATTATGAGATTCGAAACCAGAAACCTCCCATCGCTTTCAACTGCCATCTCCCACTACTTCTATCCCATGATCACTCTATCCACTCCGTCCTCTATCGGATGCTCAATCTCCATCGTCATCCTGACCGCCTCCCCCGGTTCATGCCATGTCCCGTGCAGACCGTCCCCTCATTCATGCAAGGGAACCAGCAGGTAGGTGGCGGAGAAGCTGTCGCAGAGTTTTAAATTTCGTCACAACTGTCGCTTTAGCTTCTCATCGCGACGTCTGCGCAGGAGCTGTAACATTCTCCGCTTAGGTCCTCCTTATCAGATGATATCCACGTACCTAGGTACTAAGTAGTCCTCTCCGTTAACCGAGCTACATACGTAATAGGATAAGCAAAGGCCTACCTAATTATCAGAATCGTCATCATGGCTACACAACGAGGTAACAATCTTTCCATGCATCTGATACGAAAACCCCGGCATAGCTGGCTTCAATCGAGGTACTCACGGCCAGCCAATTCGACCTCATCCTCATCCGCTTACCGTGGAAACATCGAGCTAATCTACCTAGCAATCAGGAAGATCATCTGTGCAGTCATCATCAAGAGTCCACTTGTCCTTTCAGTAAAGGGTTCCGCATCCGAGCAGCCACTGCCCTCAGTTGACGGACGAAGCGGATATACTGTGATCATTCCAGTTCAATCCCATACAAATGTTTCACATAGTAGATGTATATGCTGCTGTAGAGAGCGGTCATAAAGCTCTATGGATGGACGCCATAAATGATAATGTAAGGAAATAGGTTATCACTTAAAGTTCATTCAGGCATACAACGCAATGTATACGATTCAAGAGATATTGAGTCATACAGTTCAATCTCTGATTTAATTCCTCACAGATATCACATCTTACGTTCCTACCAAGTCTCTTCCACCTACACTCCATGATCAATCTAGACATATACAATTCCTTACTACAGCAACTCAAAGCCACAGACATTGACAGTAATTCACCCTGCATTAACACACATGCAGAAACATAAACATCCGTTGTTCCGCTGCAGCTACGCGCAGAGAGTTCCCTAGAACCAGTCATCATCCCTTGTTTCCGTGACCACAGGAGGCTGGGACAGGGCAGAACAGAACTTCTCTGGAATGCTGCTCTTCGGCCTGCATCATTCCTTTCTTACCCATTCAATAGTTTAGGTAAGGCACTCGAGCTCTTTCTGCAGTCTCGTGCCCATCTCCATCAACCCCTATTGGCCTGGCCAGGAAAAATGCGTCTGATGACTTCGGAGAGCCTATCCTCCAATGATAACCAGGGAAGAAGAGAGCCGAAGCATTGAAGGAACCTTGTACCTTTAGGCACAGGCAGAACTTCTTCAACGTAGGACTTGCCTGAGATGCCAATACATGGCGGGAGGAGAGTAAGCCACTCGTCGAGCATCTCTGGCGACCAGCTGAGTACCGTGACCATTTGAATCACGTTCATGATCGTAGTTGGGATGACTGGATTATATTCTAAAAGATAGTTCGTCCTTGTCCAGTGAAACACTACTAGGTACTCATCGTTTGATAACTGGATCCATTGTTGCTACATGGAATGAACAAACTGAGATACTAGGCGGTTCTAACATCCAAATCCTGAAATCCAACAAGGAAGATAAGAAAATCCGACGAATGCCAAAGGCAACACACAACAATCAGATGAAGTCGCGAGAACAAAGAGGAGAGAAGTGCTAGTGAAGAGATAGCCCCACTAGGGCAACCCCTTGTCGAAGTACAATGGTGTTCTGATATGTCCTACTGCTTCCATTCCGGATGCGCTAACCCAGCGAAGCCAACTCCGGCGCTCATACAAAATCCCGGAAGTAACAAGGTATACAGCGTCCCAGCTTAAGGTATCCAGTCGATCGCACACTGCGGAGAAATGATTCTAGAAACAAAACAAGAAATTGTCGTTAAATGTCGTCTCGCATAAGCCAGGGAGTGGCACCAAAGAGTTACGAAGTTTCGACATAGTTGCTAGTGACAACAAATTAGCTTCCACCGACAGCTTGACAGCTTAGAAGACTTACCTCGGGAAGATACCAACTCTGTCGCCGATACGCCCAGTCCACCAGTCCTCTGCCTTATCCGTACGCTTGAGAATCGTGATGATGTCGCCCTTCTTGAATCCCAGATCTCCTTCCTGGTCCGCATCAAAGGTGTATAGAGCGATTGCCTGGTCTTGACGCAGCGATGCAGCTCCGCCCGTCCGCTGGCCGAAGACGGGCTTAGGCGCTGTGGGTCTGGATGGCTTGCGATCCGAGTACACATAGTCGTCATCATAGGGCGCAGTGTTGCTCCGACTGCGGCTGGTAAAGCTGTCGAAGTTGTCGTTGCGGCCATGACGGGTGGTGGCGGAGCGGCTCAGGTTCCCAGCCGGCCGGTCATAGACATCGTCGGCCCACGTATTCGCACGACGCGGACGATCGCGATACTCATAGTCATCGCTGCTATCGTTAAATCCGGTGCGTTCGCGCCGCATCCCCTCCCCATATGCCTCTCCCCGGCGTCCCTCCCATACAACATCATCGTGACGGTCGTCGTAGATCGGGATGTCATTGTACATGGAGTCACCCTGCATTCTCGCATTGCCGTAGAAGGCGCGAGAGGTTAACACCCGCATAAGTGGCTCTGCAGCCGGGGGAGGGCGAATTGTGCCACTCAGCAGCTGACGCGCTGATACGCGGCTGTTGTAAAGCTTCTCGTTTGCATCTTTACGTTCGACCAACATACTTCCCTCCAAGCTAACACCCGCGAAGAGGCCCTTCGTCTTGGAGTACGAGAACACGGCAGCGACACCTTTGGTGCTTGCAGCCCCGGCAGCCTCGGCATTGCGTCCAACAGGTCCAGCAGCAATGGAAACGTTACCACCCAGTGTGAGGGTTCCTACTTGCGAGAAGGTCCGCACGGCGGCCGCATCGTTGAGAATGAAGACGAAGTCGGTCAACTCGAACCCAATCTGACCTCCGAACCCAGCTCCTGCCGTTGCAATGGCCGATGGGGCGGACCACGTGCCATCAGCTAGACGGGCGACGACGATTCCGGAACCAAACCGAGCCGATCCCAAGAAGCCAGCTTTGAGAACGGTCAGGACAGCAAGACCCTAAGCGATGAGCGGATCGGTGAGCTACCGCGGGAAGAAAGGACGGATGTTGGGGAATTACCTTCGCGCCAGCGAGAATCTCAGGAGGAATGACCTTGTCGGGACCAAAGGCTTGTCGTGGATCAACAAAGGACGCGAGAATTTTGCCGGCCTTTCTACACTCGCCTATTGACGGGGAACGGGGTCAGCACGGAACTTCACGCAAACTTCCCCCTCTCGAGAAATTGCGGGGAAACGGGGGAGGTGAGCGGCAAGAGACTCACTTCCTAGAGACGAGGGTAAGGGATTGTGGATCCCGAGAGGCATCTTGACGGAGCTCGCTGGAACCTAGAAGGAGAGGTTGACAGAGGAGTGAATATGAGGAAGGGAGAAGAAGAGAAGGTTCGATAAGGATCTGAGGTTCTGCGACGGGAGTTCGTGCAGACAGATTGGGGGGCGACCGGATGTGGACCTGACTAAAGACTAGTTACTTTGGTAGTAGACAATGACAGCAAGGACTTCGTGGCCTGACCGCGTTTGGACCGCAACGTGGTCAAAGGTAGAAATGTAACTTAGGCAAGAGAAATTGTCTAGTTGGGATATCAGTCTTGTATATAGTGTGAAGTTGAGGAATAATCGATCGCTCGGCCTCTGGCGGGTGGAAGTGAATGTCTGTCTGGATACCGGAAGTGGCTGAGCCCGTGTGATGACGGAACAACGGGCTTTGTTGGTCGCCTCGAGACCTTGGTACACATTGGCGTTCGCATTTGGGAGTATCACAAGTCATTTGTGCAGATGGCATAATTTGAATAGTTATATAGTTACTGATCTTATATGATCGTTTTTTGCAAAGTAGTTAGTGGTTTTTGAGCATACTGGACACAATCTCGACACCTAAGGCTCCATCGGCTCAGCCACCGCCGACTTCCCGAACGATCGTCACACCGCGGCTGTTGTTCCTGGCGACAACGCTCTTTCTCCATGGATGATTGATCGTTTCACCAGCGTGGCTCCGAGGTTGACAATCTGACGAGGTATGTCTTGGGCAATGATTTAAACGGGGTGTATACAGTCGCCTTTCTTCATTTCAAATGGCTACAGGTGCGACAGGATAGATAACCTGCCCTACCTCCGGCTTCCGCTAACCGTGCGTCCAGTCCGAATCTGCGTTTGTGGAGATGAGGGCACTGGAAAGTCCAGCCTCATTACCTCCCTGGTGAAGGGGGTGTTTGTCACCCACAAGATTCAACCCGTTCTTCCTCAGATCACCATCCCTCCCACGATCGGAACCCCTGAAAATGTCACTACGACGACCGTGGTCGATACCTCCGCACTCCCGCAGGAGAGAAACAACCTCGCCAGAGAGATTCGCAAATCCAACGTGATCTTGCTCGTTTACTCTGATCACTACAGCTATGAACGTGTCGCGCTCTTCTGGTTACCCCATTTCCGGTCTTTGGGGGTCAATGTCCCGGTGGTGCTGTGCGCCAACAAGTCGGATCTAGCTGCGGACCACAGCGAAGCACAAGTGATTGAGGAGGAGATGCTACCATTGATGGCCGAATTCAAAGAAATTGACTCGTGTATTCGGACCAGCGCTCGTGAACATCGGAACGTCAA
Organism: Aspergillus aff. floccosus IMV 01167; assembly: GCA_001931935.1. Taxonomy (NCBI): domain Eukaryota; kingdom Fungi; phylum Ascomycota; class Eurotiomycetes; order Eurotiales; family Aspergillaceae; genus Aspergillus; species Aspergillus aff. floccosus IMV 01167. The sequence goes on from MSJE01000318.1 coordinate 1,040,390, forward strand.
CGAGGCATTCTTCCTTTGCCAGAAAGCTGTCACCCACCCCATCGCACCGCTATTTGATTCAAAGGAATCATCATTGAAGCCGGCGGCCGTCGCAGCTCTACAGCGTATCTTCTACCTCAGCGATAAAGACCGAGACGGCTATCTGTCGGACAAGGAAATCAAAGAATTTCAGATGCGGTGTTTCGAGAAGCCTCTGAGCGAGGAAGATCTCGTTCACATCAAGGAGATTATTCAGAAGACTCATCCAGCTTCCGTCACATCATCCGGTATTGACTGTCGTGGATTTATTCATCTGAACAGGATGTATGCGGAGAAGGGCCGACATGAGACGGTCTGGATCATACTCCGCGCGTTCCAGTATACAGACAATCTTTCCTTGCAAGAAAGCTTCCTTCACCCGAGGTTCGAGGTACCCCCCTACGCGTCGGCTGAATTGTCCCCAGAAGGCTATCGATTTTTCGTCAACCTCTTCCTTCTATCGGATAAAGACAACGATGGTGGTCTGAACGAAGCGGAATTGGCCTCATTATTTGCCCCGACACCTGGTCTCCCTGCTTCGTGGGCGGATGGCTCATTTCCGTCTTGTACCGTCCGGAACGAAGCCGGTCATGTCACCTTGCAGGGGTGGCTCGCTCAATGGAGCATGACTACGTTCACTTCACCTAAGACAACTTTGGAATATCTGGCCTATCTTGGCTTCGAATCATCCGACAGAAGCAATCCCTCCACGACGGCGGCGTTAAAGGTCACTCGACCTCGCAAGCGACGAAGACGCCCGGGACGTGTTGGCCGGAACGTTGTTCTTGGCCACGTTCTTGGTGCCCCAGGTTCGGGCAAGTCAACACTTCTCGATGCCTTCCTGTCGCGTGGCTTCAGCACCACTTATCATCCCACGATCCAACCCCGTACCGCGGTCAACACGGTTGAGCTCCCCGGGGGTAAACAATGTTACCTCATTTTAGATGAACTGGGTGAACTGGAACCGGCGATCCTTGAAAACCAGGCGAAGCTCCTGGATCAATGCGATGTGATCATCTACACTTATGATTCGTCCGATCCGGATTCTTTTGCCTATATAATCAGCCTTCGTGACAAATACCCCCATCTGGAGGAGCTGCCCAGTGTATTTGTTGCCCTGAAGGCCGACTTGGACCGCACCACACAGCGGGCGGAGTACCAACCTCATGAATATACGGCAATGCTGAACATGCCAAGTCCACCTCTCCACGTGAGCGCGACCTGGAGCTCGATTCAGGAAGTCTTTGTGCACATCGCCGAAGCCGCCATGGAACCCAGTACGGCCTTCCCACGGAGCAAGGAGGACGTGGAGGGCAAATGGATGGCCTGGGGGATTGCACTGGGTGCGGTGGTGTGTGCGGGAGCTGCGGCGGTCATGATATGGCGCCGCGTCAGTGGCAGTGGGGTATAGCTGCATTTTTATATATTTCCGAGCCAAAGCGTAATGTTTTCTTGTTTGGTAAAGAATAATGACCTGAACGATGCGTATAGCTCTGCTGCTCTAGCGAGTAAATAGTTGCCGTATTTCACAGGCGAGTGTGGCACACAATACTACCCAGGTACATAGGTAGACCTTCCCTAGATAATGAGATAAGTGTCATATAACAGCCATCACTACGTAGTTAGTTCACCACCGGTAGTTCCAATACATCATCTTTCCTCCTCACATCATTCTCCTGGCAACATAACGTTATAGATTTAGCCAAAAGCAACAGCGTTCAGTATATGGCACATGATCGGTCACGTCGGCGGAGGATGGAACTCGAATTACTTTCCTTTCGATAGTAGTAAGTCCCCTAGTACTTAATATTTACTAGTTACCTGAGTGACAGGACATCTGATTGGACAAATAGTACCCATCTAGGAGGACCTAGAGCGATTCCAGTATAAGAATAAGGTTGATAAGGCTCAAGAAGCGTCTCCTATAGATCCAACGCTTTCTGTACTTAGGGCGCGCCTGCGTGCGCCTCCACAGTACTCTAATTCTCTTATTCAGGGACATACTAGACTTAGATGTCACAGCCCAGGCGGCTCGCTCACTGGACATATCAACCTTACATAGTCCCTAGGCGGTTAGTTAATGTACTGCTGATGTAAGCCCTTAGTGCTCGAGGACTTATGTACCAGGGGACCCCACAGTTAGTTAGATCCACCGCCGGCACGCGAGGAAACCCAAAACCCGCCAACCCAACCCCGGAAATGCTCCTCTCTCCATCTAAGCGCCTGGGCCTCTGCCTCTCTCCCTCTCCCTCTCTTGTCTCCCCGCTTCCTCCACACCCTCCCATTGTACAGCTCTCATCATTTATACAGTCACGTCGTCTATTCAGGGCACTGCAGAATCGCCCTTTCAAACACCAAGTTCCTCTCCGATTGGGTATCGAAGGGATCGACAGTGATCGTGGTGTTGTTCCGCTTCCCCAACATCTGATTCCACGACACGGGTGTCACAACCGATCCAGTATCCAAGCCTTGGCTGTCCAGAATCGTATCACCTATTCACCAGGGCTAAGGCATCTGACATACGAGTGGTTCTCTTATCTTGGTTCTCTCAGTCCGACCTTCCAGCATACCACGCCGACCCGAGTCGCACCACCTTTGGTGCCGCTCGTGGGATCAGATCACTACGCCTGCCTCCCTGACCTACCTTATCGGAGTCCGACACTTCTGATCTACCCGAACAATCATTGGCGGTCATCTGTATTGGCTGATTTGTTGTCTTAGCTGCAACCATGTTGTAAGATACCCCCGGTCCTGAGCGATTTATCAACAGCCTCTTATGATCCCCTATCGCTCTCTCCACGTCACATCTGAAGACACCTGTTCGCGAGCGCGGATGCCCGCTTCTCGTATATCCTTAAGCGCACATGCTGTGCTTGATCGTCATAACCTCATGTCATACTGTGTGACTGCGACGTTGTGCCCGCTAACGTCCAACCCAGTGTCCTACCGCCGCCGCCGCCCCGCTACACCGTCCCAGTTGCCTACGCCGCTGGGGCGTCGAATGGCATGGCCGTTCCGGTAGTGGAAACCAACAACATTATCACTAAACCGGAAGGCGGCTGTCCGCTACAAGTCGGTGAAGGTACGTTTAGTGTGTTGCGCATCGGCGCAGTTTGATTCTGGATCTTGCTAACACCAAATGTCTCACCAGGAACATATCATCTGCAAGACGATTTGCACTTAGCTACCCCTCCTCCGCATCCATCCGAGGCACCGATAATAAACCCCAACCCACTGGCAACAGTTCCAACCCCACCGACATCGGGCGTCAAGCTATCGTTGGTCAGCATTGGCTCTCGGAATAAGAATCCCGTGTTTGCGATGAAGGAGAGCGTGTTGGCACCTCCATTTGGCGACGGGAACCCTGCACTCGCTGCTCCCGCTGTTAAAGACGGGCTTAAGAGACGGAAACCGAAAAACAACATCATAAAAAGCAGCTCGTCGTTTGTGTCCAGAGTCATAACGCACGAGGCTTCTACCAAGCGGCTCAATGACCGGAACCCGGAAGGCGTATTCGCATTCGCCAACATCAACCGCGCATTTCAGTGGCTGGATCTCAGCTCGAAACAGAAGGAGGAACCCCTTGCAAAGATTCTCTTTACCAAGGCTCATATGCTGAGCCATGATATTAACGAGCTGACCAAAAGTGCCTCGCACATCGACGTGGTCATGGGTTCGTCGGCTGGTGACATTATTTGGTACGAACCTATCTCGCAAAAGTATGCCCGGATCAATAAGAACGGGGTCGTCTGCAACTCGCCGGTGACCCATATTAAATGGGTGCCTGGGTCCGAGAACCTCTTCATGGCTGCACACGCCAATGGACAACTAGTAGTATATGACAAGGAGAAGGAGGACGCACTTTTCACTCCCGAAGAGCCAGTGAAATCTTCTGGCCAACAACCGCTTCAGGTCTTGAAATCGGTCAATTCCAGAAACCAGAAGACTAACCCAGTCGCCTTGTGGAAGCTAGCCCACCAAAAGATCACTCAGTTTGCCTTCTCCCCAGATCAAAGACATCTGGCTGTTGTCCTGGAAGATGGTTCTCTCCGGGTGATGGACTACCTGGAAGAAGAGTAGGACTGCCCCATCTCCAGGCCGCACGGTACTCGAATGGCGGGACAATGATATGCTGACGACCGCTCAGGGTTCTCGATATCTTCCGAAGCTACTACGGTGGATTGATTTGTGTCTGCTGGTCTCCTGATGGCAAATACATCGTGACCGGCGGCCAGGATGATCTAGTAACGATATGGTCTTTCCCAGAACGAAAGATCGTCGCACGGTGCCAGGGCCATAACTCTTGGGTTTCCACCGTGGCTTTTGACCCGTGGCGGTGTGACGAGAGAACCTACCGATTTGGGAGCGTTGGGGATGACTGTAGGCTATTGCTTTGGGACTTCAGCGTGGGAATGCTCCATCGGCCGAGAGTAGTAGGTCCCATGGTCCATTTTTGCGAGTATGCAGCGATCATGTATGTGAATAGCTGACGATAATTGAGCAGCACCAAGCAAGTACGCGCCAGCGGACGAGCATGATTACGTCTAACTCCCAGCACGCCAATCGTCACCGAGCTGATAGCGCCGGCAACAGAGTGAGGTCAGATTCACAACGGACTGCAGACGGCTATGACGAATATGACCAGGCTGTTCGTCATCCTGTGGAACCGCGAGCACGGACTGCTCTACTTCCTCCCATCATGGTGAGTCCTGCGCGTCGTCTTTCTGCATTATATAGCCTGTATCAGCTTTCGTCTTTCGGCCTCTGGGCTTTGCTAATTTTTGGACAGTCGAAAGAAATTGGCAACGATCCCATCTGCTGGCTCGGGTTCCAGGAGGACTCGATCATGACTTCTTCCCTGGAAGGACACATCCGCACCTGGGATCGGCCACGAGAAGGCATCAATGACACTTACAATGTCCACGCCTCCTCTTCAGCAATCAGTGCTGGCGCCGGTTCAGGATCCGCCGTCGCGGATTCAGCCAGGGGCTCGCTGTAGCCTCGGTCGGCAATCACGCCGTCCCTTCTGTAAACTTCTGTACTTTTTGTCGACACATATACCCATTTGTGAATATATAAGTTGTGCATCTTGCATATGTACAGCACTGTTCATGTCTGTGATATTTATAGCATGGAACAAATGCGATTGTGAAGATCGCCGGTACCAGCCGTCGGATTTGCAACTTCATTTTCTTGTGATTATTGTTTATTATGGTCCGAATAGGAATACACTCCGCCTGTATATGACTTGTCGTAGAGACCCGTTTACTAAGTTTCTAAGTTCGCGCTTTATGATCTGCACGATCGACCTCCATAAACAGACAGAAAGTCATTCAGCCTACTCTGAGTACAATGCAGCATGGAACAGATGCATATATCAGACTGGTAGTAGATAGATCATTCCCCTTGCATAAATTATTGCGTCCACCTGCAACCCTACGCATATGGGCCACCAAATCACGTACGTCCGGAAATCCCTACGTGAGGAACCCAAAATTCAAAATCCCAAATTTAGAGATGAATCGACGTTCATTAATGATATCACATACATACATCGAACTTGGTCTTCGTAAAGTAGGTACTCAACCGAGCCCGCCAGGCGTATCGTCGGCCAGAGACAATTATAACATGAGAAAAAAAAAATCAACACATAGACGGACTAAAACCATGGCTGGTCATAGTAGCCCCGTTACACAATCAGAGCCAGCAGGCCCATGGCGAGGGACCCGGCTGCTGGAACTGCGAGCGAAGCAGACCCGGCCGTCGAGCTAGTAGCCGCGGGGGCAGTTTCGGTCGCAGACGCGTGAGAAGAAGTCGCTGCAGCAGATCATGACGTGTCAGTGATACAGTGCTCTCGGCACATCCACGATAGGACTCACCCGTGCTTGTGGAGGCGGAGGGGACGGTGCTGAGTGGTGGAGCAGAGGAGTAGTGCTTGACGCAGGGGCGGTAAGAGGGCTTGATAAGGCGGGAGCGGGAGGAGCAGGAGCAGGAGCGTGATGGAGACCGGGAGGGTTGTGTAATTGAGGTGTAGGCAGTCTTGGTGATTGTGGTGGTGGTGGGAGAGTGAATAGAATCTATAGAACCTCGCTTACTCGTCTTTGGGGGGTCAGCGACCCGCGTCACGTTGAACTGCTGCGACTGGGCCAGGATGCCAGTGTTGCGCTCCTCCTCGGAGAGGATGTTGATCTGGTAGCCCTCACTACGAGGCGATGCTGTCAGTTGGGTTGTCTTGGGGTGTAGAGGCGGAACAGGGCTACGCACGCCACGGGGATGCCCCAGAGCTTGTCGACCTTGTAGTGGCCGTCGGAGACCTTAACGCCTTCGGCGATCTGCTTGTTAACGTTGGGCTGGCCGTTCATGTTGACCAGCTCGAGGGTGATGTTCTTCGGGTCGTTCCTGGTCTGGTCAGTTGGCTTTCTTGTGCAGATATGTTAAGCTGGGGGTCGACGGACTGGACGGATCTCCACTTGATATCTACAGGCTTGCTGAAGTCGACCTTGTCGCCCTGGGCGGGATTGGTCACGGTGAGAGCTGGAAGCTGTTAGAGACTGTATGTTTGTTTGTATTGAGACAGACTCACCCATGGCAGAGGCGGCAAAGGCCACGATCGAAGCCAAGTTAAAATGCATGTTGTTGTATAATGGTTGCAAAGGGTATCACAGGGTATCAACAAACAAGAAAACTGAGTAGATGACTTCAATTGAAATGAAATAGAGAGACGAAATCAACTTTCTTCCACGAGAGGTCACGGCGGATTTTATAGCTCTCTGGAGGACCAGGGCCTCCCCGCGAAAGGAGACTGCCATGGGCAAGGATATGACCACCTGATGCCTTTACAGGACCTTTTTCGGCCCTCACAACCGTATTTTGTCCCCTTTGATCGTCTCCTGTACTAAGGACCTGTCGGTCGGAGTTAAAAACCCGACTATTGTCGGCACTTGCGCAGCGGGAGACAGGATCCTGCATCAGCGTTCAAGCGAGGGATGATCCACCTTCTGTCCAGCCTTTTCTCCCTGTCACCCCAGGCTATTGGCATGGCTTGTTCATTGGATATCCTGGTCATATCGAAAGATCAGACTTTTCGACTTGTATCGAGGGGCAGCGACAGTAGACCCTGATAAAGTGTTCCAAGGTTGGTCCCCACGGGTAACCTCGGTATTGGCCCTACTTTAAAATATGGCTTCTGGTGTGTAGCTACGCTTGATTGTTTAAGAGTAGTGCAGCTCTGTGGATCAGAGACTAGACGCAATATTTGAGTGCTCCATACGTAGGGATAAAGCACGCGGTCATGCACTTGTCTATATCGGTCAACAATGTACGCGCACGTAAATCTCCTCATCGGGTTGCGGACGGGTCTGCTTGCGAAGAACACGTCAGACCTCCTGTTCCATCGGAACACTAGACTAGCTAGGCAATCAGTTCTCAGGTCTTTGGCCTATATATGCGCTAATAATATGTTTCTGTTGGGTGGTTTGATTGAGTCCCCGAAGTGCAGAGATATATATCTCTCCCAGTGGGCCCATGAGATATGTCCGATATGATATCAAATCAGTGCACCAACCTGCGATAGTTGATGCTTCCAGGCCAACACTATTGAAATTCTATTCTTATTGAGCAGCAATGCCCTCTCGATCAATTAGTCCATTTGAAAATAGACGAGCATTGTGCTCTGAAACAACCGCGATCTAGTGCATGCTCCATCCCACGTTTCTTCAATCATCAAATATCAGCCGGCACATTGTTAAGCTTATGCCTATTATTAGGTCTACATGCTATGCCCAATTTTGTTGCTTACGAGGAGGATGCAAGTTCCAGGAAAGGCATAGAACCGACCACTCGAGGCTATACGAACGCATGCCTGAAGATAGGTATCGGATACGTGTGACGGCCTATACTCTGTCGTGTGTTTGTTTACTTTTTACTTAGACTCCAATACCCTCCATACTTCGGCTTTGGAAGCCTTGGACAGCGACACTCGGCAAGAGTAGGTTCCGGTTGAGGGAAAACAATATCATTGCGCAACAAGCAGCCTCATCACGGCCCACACTTTCTCGTTGGCCTCTGGTATGTTCACAAACATGCCTCTCATGTATGACAACACTTCCGATGGAAGAGCATGAAAAAAAAAACCTGAACAGCGTCTCTTCGCAGGCCGAAAGCCCGGAGAGTTTCTCCCAAAGGGCAAAGAGTCTTGCAAGGGGTACCTACGGGTAGGGCGCAACATTCCCCGTCATCTCGAGTCGGATGGGAACACAATGTCTGCCATGGACCACGAAGTCCTGTATGCTGTATCACGTTGATGAGCGAGGAGCCACGTACGAGTAAACGGATCTTCTGCACATGTCAATGTTCGTCGGAAGTGGGCATATCCGTCGTGACGAAAGTGAGTCTCAATCAGCCACGTACAACCCGATCACCTCACGTATCATATTGTCTGTGTTGTTTGTCAGACAAGGCAATCGATAATCCCTCTGTAGGGCTCTAGGAACTGTATCGACTGGGCTTCTGTGTCAGTATTCAATGGCAAAGGTTAGATAGTCCTCTCCTTTGAAATTCGTCCCAACCCGGATCCCACTCGAGCAAGTATTCTCCGTAAGGAGGAAGAAAGGGGCCCTATCTGGAGAGGGGTGAAACGAGAGGAGAGTTTGCGAGTAATCCAGGGATGTCGATCAACGCTATCCTGACCTAAAGGAGAGAAAACATGATGATTGTGCCTCTCGATTGGTCATATGTATGTCATCTCGAAAAGGAAGCTGGAATACCATATCCCTTTCCTCCCTTGGGCAGTGTGGACGCTGCACTTTGTGCATGATCGAATGATCTGCCCTACATGTGGGAACGCCTTTCTATCGAGGTGAAAACCATGTTGTTGTTGGCAAACCGCCCTTACAGATGGCTCAGCTGTGATAGAACTCAGAAGCACGGCAACGTCATGGGAGGCCTGCAATTCCGGAGAAATTTCAGACTGCAACACGCATCTGCCGGTCTTCACCTCCGCAATGGGCGAAGACTGAATCAAGGAGAACTACTTGGCTCCGCTATGGAGAGGATAGTCGTGGGCATGACCAGTCACATCCCATTCCGTTACCTCCTTGGGCTCTGACTGTAAACAAGAAGCATTCCATCCGCTTATTTCTCTTCCTTTGGCTTACACAGAGACATGCAGCTTCGACAGTTGTGCAACATGATATCATGATTCTGGATCAAGTTTAGCTTTTGTAGGTATTTGGCCAGGAAAAACAAAGCCAGAACAGGTGGGTATTCAGCCACACAGACCTTTGGAAGAAGAACTGGTAGACTCGAACCAGCAGATCGCCCATAGTCAAGAGGCAAATATTGCCAATCATTCGCCCTGCTGGGACGCTAAGAACGATAATATGCCGCTGCGGCATGCTGTCGATGTCCCTCACCCGAAGGGATGGAACGTACGTCCGGGAAGAGACAGCCGAAATGAACAGTGTGTTGATCTGTTTATGCAGGAACAGATGCCGTGGGTTTGTTGATCGCCCACAACACCATGTACCTTTAAAGCTGGATGCTTTCGTCACCGTCACGAACCTCATTCAGAAACTTTCTCTTCATCATTTGTTTCCCTTTTTCCCCAAATCTTCCGCTCGTTTCAATTCACCAGCTTGATCTGGTCCCTCACTCGTTTCAGTCTTTAGTTACCTACGATCATTACAAGTTAAGAACAACAGAGACACGATGAAGTTACAGACCGCTGCCCTCATCCTGAGCTTCTGCGCGACGACATTCGCCGCTCCCCTGTCTCAGCAGCCGCCCACCGGGCCCCAGCAAAGCAACAAGGCCGCCAAGCCCCAGAATGCCCAGAATACCCAGAACCAGGGCCAGGGCATGAGTCCCATGAGCATGATGGGCGGTCAGCAGGGTGGCAGCAACCCCATGGGCTCGATGATGGGTGAACAGGGTGGTCAAGGTAGCAACCCCATGGGTTCCATGATGGGTGGACAGGGAGGAC